>CM076573.1:334553932-334942244 GCA_034641835.2 Pinus albicaulis
AGCTTTTCCTTTCTGCTCTATATGGGTCACACTAACAGAACCAGTTTGTTGGTTGTCTTCCCTTCCATCATCAAACATCTCATCTATGATTTCCACATCTGGAAGTGGATCTGGTTTCTGTTTTTTGGCTTGATGTACCTGTGAGGTTTCTTTTGGAGGAGTGGTATTTGGAGCTTGCCTTTTCTTTCCTATTTACACATTGGACGGAGTTTGCAATTCTGGAACTTGTGGATGATTTACCTGAGTGGGAGAAACCTGTGATTGATCAGGTGCTCTGGAAGTTTGTGGTTTCTCTGCCATGACCAAAGTTTCAATGACCTAAATTTCAGGTTCTTTTCCCTTGCCTTTTGGTTCTGCTGCCACTGGTGGACTGCCTTCCTGTAATTTCTGCTGTAGATTTGCTGCTGAAGAAGTGCCAATTTGGGGTACTTGCACTCGACCACAAGATTCTAGGTCATACTTCTTCTCGAGATCTTTCATAATTTTGTTCATTTTATCAGCTTCACTTTCTTCCTCAACAAGTGTTCCTTCAACCCATTCATCTTGATTGGCATATTGTTCTAGTTCAGGAATCTTGTGGTGTATATAAGGGGATGATTTATTCTTTAATCTCTTTTCACAAATAAATCCAAATGGGTCATAAGGAACCCAACGAAAATTTCTTTGGAACTTGCTTTGTAATATAATTTCTGCCTCTCTCTCGGCCTCCCTAGAGTTGCAGATGAAAGGACCTAATAGACTTTTGATCCTTAATTGAGCTTTCTTCTTCACACTGCAAAAATGGATCACATCTGAATTATTCATTTGCCTGAAATATTCCAAGGCAAAAATCCTCATGGGCACATATCTTGGTAACTTGTATGGATATAATTCACATCCATAAATTCTGATGACTGTATGGTTTTGATACAAATACCAATCTCCAACTTTATAAGTCCTTGAAAGCTGCAAGGTCTTCTTTATTTCATTACTGAGCCTTGGGGGGGAAATTCCTGTCAACAAGGTTGCTGCAGGATATACAAACTGATCAATGAACTCAGTGTAGGAATAGGGAGGATCAGAGGAAGAATGAATTATGGGAGACCAAAATATAACTGACCTGGGATTTCCCTTGGCATCAAGTTTTTGAACAGGGAAAGGGAACTTTTCTGATTGATAATAGATAATGAGATGATAGATGACTGAGGAATATTTTAAAAAAATTTCATCATCTAGCCTCATGAACTGATCATGGATCTTGTTGGCTATGAAGGAGGCAAAGTCATATTTAATCTCAGGAGGTTGCCCAGGAGTAAAAATGGATAGCAAAACCAAAGTTATCTCATCAACATATTCACTGGTGTTGAAGCCCAAGACAAAAGATATCATATTGAGGATGAGTCTTCCCAATTGATTGAAATAATAAAAACCATAGGGAGGAGACCCCTTAGGTTGATGCTCAGGCAACATGAAAATCTGGCACATGGATTTTAGCTTTTCTGGAGTTAATTGCCTAGTCTTCTCAATCAATTCTTCCATAGACAACGGTGCTAGTTCTTGGTCAGGTTCAAAGTGTAGCATTTCATTGATGGCTTGGGGAGTAATGGGAAACAGGACACTCTGATCAGGAGCTATTACAGCCCTTTGAGTGGGATCATAATTTGAATGGAAATAGTGGATGATTTCTGGGAAATAAATGACCGAAGGGATGAGATACCTTGGGAGATTGGATTCCCACAACCCTATAAGATCTTGCCCCTTTGAGTATTCGTCTCTGCAGCGACAATAACTCAGAAGGGGACTTTCATCAAAACACAAGTCCTTAATTTGGAAATCTTTATCTACCAAAGGTAAATATTCCAACTCACGGTGAGGGGCATTCAGTGGAGTTATTTTTAAAGCTGCCGAGGCCTCCATTTTGGTTCTTGTGGATTCAAAACAGAGGTTTCTGGTTTTCTTCACAGGCCGGGCATGATTTCTAAAATGAAGGAAATTAACACAAATGCAGTTTCAGGGAGCAATTGAACAGTTTTAAAACCTCTGAGGAAGATCTCAGTGATGAGTTTTAATCAGTAATTCAGCGAAAAACAAAGAAAACAGAGTTTTTCTTGCAGTTCGGGGCGGAGTAGGATAAATACCTGTTCTTGGAAGAAATCTGGTTCTTAACAGGTAACAGGCGGTAGCAGGAGGACGGTTGAACGCAGGTCTGGCGAATTTATGGAGCGAAATTGAATGGAACGATGGATTTCAATGAAAATTCGAAAACCGTAGCAGAGAGCACAGTCGCGTTTAATAACAAAAATAACGGGAAAAACATGAAGATTGGCTTTATTTACAAGTTAAAAGGGTTTTTTAGTTTTTCGAGGAGTGATGTCATCAATGTACGGGCTGACGTATGGTGGAGGGGCCGGGCGGTAAGTGGTAAGTCCCCGCACCGCTTATGAGCAAAGGCGGTATTAACCGGGAGGGCAGCGATTCCACAAAGTAATTGACACGTGGACGGGTGACTAGTCAAATACCACCAATCCCCCGCTCGTTAAAATGCTGACAAGGGATGGGTAGCGGGATTGATAGGAAGCGTTGATCTTTGGAAGAGTAATCGGACGGTTGTAATGGCGGGGAATAAGCGGAGGATTAAGATGTGGGCCCATCGGGGTTTTAAACACGATTTAACATTATAAAACATCCCGGAGAGCTTTTAATTGGCGGAGAAGGGTGGTTATTAACTAATTCTGATAAT
The DNA here is from genome assembly GCA_034641835.2 of Pinus albicaulis. NCBI lineage: Eukaryota > Viridiplantae > Streptophyta > Pinopsida > Pinales > Pinaceae > Pinus > Pinus albicaulis. The sequence continues at coordinate 334,556,652 of CM076573.1, forward strand.
TAGTTAATCCCTCAGTGATAAAGGAAATAGGGGTCGCGGTGGGGTTAAAATGTCGGGTGATATGCCAGGTGGATGAGCCACGTTGGCGCGGGATTTTCCAAAGTTTGGTTTCGAAAATAAACTTCAGGTTTTATTTATACTTTTGGGTTTAAACATATATATCGTATGTTTAAAGTTTTATTTTTCATATATATGTTTTTATTTTATTATATGGTAAATTAAAAAATGTAATTAACTTACCATAGGGGCGGGTTTATGGTATAATGATAAATTTAACCAAAGGGCATATAGTGGGTTTTTATGTTAATGCACGGGGAAATAATTACTATGGTTAAACTTCATAATAGAGGGGTTTTTGGGGTATTTATAAAAAAAGGAGTTATATACTTAGGATGGGGCATTTCACTAGGGATTTAGTAAAATAGAGTTAAACATTAATATGACAAAGGGACAAGGAAACTAAAAATATTTTGTACATCTAAGAAAGTGATAACTTCTGAAGTAAATTGCAATATCTTATCTTCAACACTTAAACTTAGAATAGCAGGTTATCTTGAGGGATTTTTATGGAATTTTTGCATGATTTCCCTAAGTAAAATAGGATTTTACTTAGGACAAGGTTAAAGGTGAATGATTATAATGATGAATTGTCTCAAGTACTTAGGTATTTTTGATCATTAGGCCGAGGGTCCGGTCCCTCCAAAAGTCAAGGAAATGCCTTGAGCCCTTTTGATCTCTAAACACCTTAGTACTTTGGGGGGAATTAGTAAAACTTTTAAGGGGGAAATGATGAGGGAGGTTAATGATTTTTGACTTTGCTTGCTGTGCTTTTCCAGTGTATTTCCTGCTTCAGTTTTTTGTGATGAAAGTAAAGGATCAAAAACATGTAGCAGCATCATTCATCAGATAAAAACTTTGCAACCATCTACCTACCCTATCTACTTGACACTACCATTTTCTCTTCTTTATTAGGGTGCATTTAGACTTGCAAACCCTTTTAAATCTTTCCTTTTACAAGGCAAATCTATCTAATTCTACCCTTATTACATCCAAGGGCTTAGATTAAACTGTTGAGCACCTCTTATTAACCCTACCTATCTACTTATCTGCCAAGATTAAACTGTTTGGTCAGATATTTATTCTCTAATCTACAACATGAAATTGAAATATGAGTAAGCCAAGTTTAAACAATTTGACTTATTCATGAATTGTGGCAAAGGTTTGACAAGCTGCACACAATTGCTTTATTACAAAAATGAAATAGTAGTGGCATTTGGATTTGCACACTTTCCTTGGTCTATTTTTTTGCTTGGGGTTCATTTCTTTCACTTTTTTGACCATTTTATTCTTTTTACCCTTTGATCTTTCTTTTAGGGTATACCCTCTTTACATTTTTTTAAATTTTTTGATTTTTTGGTTTTTCAAGAATATGGAACACCTTTGCTCAAGAAAGAAGGTTTGAACATATTCCATAGTTCAATCAAGACAATCATGAAAAATGAAACCTATTGGTATAGGAGTCTAACACTGGCTCCACTTGGGGATGGCTTTTCCTTGTGAAAAGTCAAGAACATCAGGTCAGATGCCTAAACATGTCTTCAAACTGAATTATGTAATCTCCTTCTCCTGGTAGCTTTTATTTTACATATGATAGTGAAACTTTTGAAGCTTAGGGCCTTCACTTCGGGCTTCAACTTCAAGAAGTCACCATCCAATCCAAACTGCATTAAAAAAAAGGATATATTATTTAATAGTTAGAAAAATCAAAACATTCTAGTAAATGGGATCAAAATAATGCTTGAGCATTCAACCATTGACTGGTCCTTCTTCAACTTCTGAATTGTCCATATCTTTCAAAAAGTATGTGTTGTTTCCCTGCAAGGCATGAATAATGTAAGGCCCTTTCCACAAGAAATCAAACATTCCATGTTTCCCTTTTTCTTCTCTTCTAGAATCCCATCTTAGGACTTTATCACCTAATTGAAAATCTTCTGCTTTAGTCCTTTTATCAAACATTTTCTTTAGCTTTTCCTGCAGGACTTGTGATCTTTGGTATACCTCTTCTCTGGTTTGCTGCAGGTGGATTGTTTGATTAATTCTTCTTTGAATATCATTTGGCTCCACTTGAGCCTCCTGAAGTAATTTCATAACAGGAATTCCTAAAGATGATGGGAATCTTGCTTCAAGGCCATAAATTAACTCATATGGACTAGTCCCAATTGATTTCTTAGTTGTAAGTCTGTCTGCCCACAATGCATTGGTCAGTTTCTTGTGCCAATTCTTTTTGTTTTCTTCCAATAATTTTTTGATGATATTGATAAGACTTTTATTGGAGGATTCTGCTAGTCCATTACCCTGAGGGTAATAAGCTGTTGAATGGCCTAAAGTAATATGATATTTACTACAGAAACTGATCATTTTCTTTGACTTAAATGCAACAGCATTATCTGTTATAATCTTTTCTGGATAGCCAAATCTTGAAAGTATGTTGGTTTCTAAAAACCCTATGATCACAGAATCATTGGCCTGTCTACAAGGGATAGCTTCAATCCACTTAGTGAAGTAGTCTGTGGCAGTAAGAATCCATCTGTGTTGCCCTGAAGAAGGGGGATGAATTTCTCCAATAAAATCTAATCCCCATTGTTGAAAAGGTCTTTCTGTGGAAATTGGTTTTAAAGGCAGAGGTAACAACTTTCTTTTACCCTCAAATATCTGACACTTGTGACAAGTTGTTACAAATTTCTTAACATCAGAAAATAAAGTTGGCCAGTAAAAAACAGCCCTTAAGATTTTGTCTGCAGTTGATTTCCAGTAGAGATGTCCTCCACAATCCCCTGCATGAAATTCATTAAGAACTTTATCAGCTTCATCTTTTAATAGACAATTCAACAAGATTCCTTCATGATTTTTCCAAAATAAAGTGCCATCTAAAATACAATATTTCAAAGATGTCATTTTCAAAAATCTTCGTTTGGTCCTGGACAACCCTGGAGGAGCTTGCAGGTTTAATAAAACATGAATTATATCAGTGTACCAGGGTGAATCTAAGAAAGCTTGACTGATCTGCGGAGTCGCCATCTCCTGATTGTCATCCAGTTCGTTAATGTCTAAGGCTTGGCAATTGGTTTCTGTCATGAGTTGGGCTAAACCTTAGCCTTTTATGAGTTTTGTTGGCTTAATCTCAATATCATATTCTAAAATGGTAGCTATCCACTTACCTCGTTTACCTTCAATGCCATCTTGAGTCAAAATATCTGTAACTACAGCATTAGGCACATAAGCTATCACATGAGAATATAATATGTAAACCCTGAAATCTTTAATTGCTTTTACCAATGCAAAAGCCTGTTTTTCCATAATATTGTATTTTAAAGATGCATCCCTCAGTGCTTTACTAAAAAATGCTATTGGCTTTTCACACCCTTGGTCATCTTTTTGAAGTAAAACAGCTGCGACAGTATGTTCAGAAGCAAATGAAAAAATAATAAAATCTCTGTCAAATTTGGGACTGGTAAGAACTGGTGTCCTTGTTAAAGCCATTTTAATTTCCTCGAATGATTGTTTGGCTTCTACAGTCCAGTCAATGCTTGAATCTTTCCTCAACATGTTAGTAAGCAATCTAAGTAATTCAGCTAAACTAGAAATAAATCTTCTCAAGAAATTAATTTTTCCTATGAATGCTTGCAACTCTTTTATGTTTCTAGGATGAGGTATCTGTAAAATTGCTTGTATTATTTCTGGATCAATCCTAATGCCATCTTTAGAAATGATTTTCCCTAAGAGCTTTCCTTCTTCCAAACCAAACAATGACTTTTTAGGGTTTAAAGAAATCCCATATTTTCTGCACTTTATAATACTTGCCTTAAATGATCTAAATGTTCTTGATCTGTTTTAGAAAAAACAGTTAAATCATCTAGATAAATAACCATAAAATCATGTATCTCTTTAGCAAAAGCAATATCCATTGCTATTTGAAATGTAGCTCCTGCATTCTTGAGCCTAAATGGCATTTTGACATATTTAAACGTACCCCATGGTGTTGTAAATGCTGTTTTATCCTGATCATCAGGATGAACCAAAATCTGGTTGTATCCTGAAAATCCATCCAGTAGAGATATCCTAGAAGATCCCACTACCCTCTGTAGAATATGGTCCATTTTTGGTAAAGGATAGTTGTCTTTTAAAGAAACTTTATTCAAATTTCTTAGATCAACACACAGTCTAATTTCTCCTGTCTTCTTCCTAGTTGGTACTAGGTTAGAAACCCATTCTGAGAATCTGATAGGAGCTATAATCCCTGTTTCAAACATTCTTTTGATTTCATTTTCAATTGAAGGTAATAAAACAAGATTTATTATTATTATCTTTTGTTTGAAAGGTTTCTGATCTGGCTTCAAAGGTATAGTGTGTTGAATGATGGATGTATAATAAGATTTCAGATCTTCATAACTCCAGGCAAAAACATCCTGGAATTCCTTTAATAGTTCAACATATTTAACCTTTTGATCTTTTGGAAGAGATTTGGACAATTTAACCATTTTAGGATTCTCTGGGGTTCCTAAGTTGCATTCTTCCATATCAGCCTTCACAGGTTCCATTTTAGGTCTAAATGGAATATCATTTGAGTCAAACAGATCTTCCAAAGGAGTTAATCCTTTGGGAAAATGATTATCTTTTAAATTGATGATTTCTGTCTCATCTTCTATGATCTCATCAGATTCCATGTGTTTCAAATTTTGCATGTCTTTTTCTGTGAATGTGGTTGGGTGCAGCATATGAATTGCATTTTCTCTTGAAATTTCTATTTTTTGTTCTTTTTCTTGATCAAACTCATCAATAGTTATGTCTTCATCTATATTACAGTTAGAAAACTCATTTTGAAGTGTCAAAAAATTATTGATTTGATTGTTATTCACAAATACTTTCCAATTCAAAAGATTGTCTGGTATAGCAGGCCTATGCCTAATCTCAGCTGAAAACTGATGATTAGGGTCGAAAGGTAACTTGCATGTGCTAGCAAACATGGCGAGGCTATGAGCATGCAAATTTTGTTTCCTGGGAATCTTGGCAAGTTGAGCTTGTAAAAATGTGTTGAGAATCTCTACAACTGTCTCTCTCTATTGTTTCAGTCTCGTGTCTTTTGTTGAACATTCTCCTTTAATCTGTTGAATGATTAGTTCGGAGTCTCCTATGATTGATACCCTAATAGCTCCTAACTTCTTGACATGTTTAAGCCCTAATAAAAGGGCTTCGTACTCTGCCATGTTGTTAGTGCATTTGAAATTCAACCTATAAGCATGACCCTCTGCATGATTATTCTCAACATTATGTAACCAAATACCAGCTCCTGCCCCTAGTTTGTTTACTGATCCATCAAACTCTAAATGCCATAGAATTTCATGTTCATAATATTCATCAATTGTTTTAAAGTGTTTCTTGACAGGAGCTAGTTGTTTAGTTTCTTCTGGTATTTCTTGATCATCTGGTGTTTCTTGATCTTCAGAGATTTCTTCAATTTTAACAGTGGTTTTGTTCATGGTTTCCATTTCTGGAGCTTCTATTTCAGTAGGGAGATCCATCTCAGCATTGTATAAAATAAAAGAATCCATGTCAGAATGTACAGAGTAAACAGGGAAGTTTTCAGGCTTCTCATGGCTACTAACTAAGTACTTCATCAAGGTTTCTCTATATAATATTTTAGGCTGACCAAATACTGAAATAGTTGCATATGACATGTCTAGTTGAATAGACCCTCCAAGTTTAGCTCCCCAAGATCTAGACAATAACATACCATATTTAGGTGGAATATCAGCCACTACTATGTCCATTAAAACAGACTTAGCAGGGTATTGTACCAAAGTTACACACAAGTCTTTAATCAAACCTAAACATTTTACCTGACTAGAATCAAATGAAAACAAATCTTTGTACGGTCTGGTAATATCTAGATTCAATCTTTCCATTACTGCTTTTGGCATCAAATTGTGAGATGCTCCAGAATCAAGCATTGCATTATGGAGTATCTTGTCATGAACATTCAGGCTTACATAAAATGGAGGAGTTCCTCCACTTTCTGGTTTGCCATTAACCTCGGGGCCAAAAAGAAGTTTGGGTTGATCATCAAGAATGTTTACTGAATCATCCAATCCAGTAATGTTAATGTTTAGGGACTTGGTAATCTGACTTCTATAGACATCATGTTTAGCCAATTCTGATAAAGGAACAACGATCTTTAGTTTTCCTATTTCAGCCTCTAGATTGAAAGGTTTTTCTGTTTGAGTTTTAGTGTTTTGCACAGTTGGGTTTTCTCTATTTTTTGGGTCTTCAATGTTTTTTTATTTTTCATGAATGAAATTTTGTTTTGAAGGGGTATCTGAACTAAATTCTACTATTTCTTCTACATTTCCCACAGGAGGAAAAGTATTAGATTGTTGTTTATTGTTTGGTTGGTTGTCAGAGACATCTTCAATTATTGGATTTGAAGGGTTGGGAGTTATCCTAGACAAAATTTGTACTTGGGGAATATTTTGTACAAGGGGAATGTCACCTTTACCTTTTACATTTTGTTTTGCATTTTTCTGTTTGCTATTCTCTGGCACATCAATCCGTCTACTTCTCAAATTATATTGTTTATGGACCTCATAAATTGCTGTGTCATAGCCTTCCTTAAAATCAAAAGTCTCACCTGAATGAGTTTGGAATGTTTCAAGGATGTGATTCTCTTGATCATCCTGGGATAGGAAGACTTCTGGTTCATTTTTGTCATCAGTTACATTGTTTATTTCTACATCCTCTGTAGGTTCTTCAGAAGTTGAACCTTCAACAAAGTTCTCTTGGAAAGGTGGCCTAATGTTTTGATCAGGGACATTCTTTCCAATATTTTGGTTCATATTTCTCCTAAAGTTTGGGTTTCTTGCAACATTCTGATTATCAGTAGAAGACTTTCTTTCAATAGTCTCTACTCTGTCTCCTAATCTTTCCATACCTTTAATGATTGCATCCAGCTTCTTTTCAAAAGCTGAAGGTTCTTCATTCATAGGCATTCTTCTTTCTGCTCTTGCTCTGGCTCGTTTTTCTACCAGATTTGCTTCTACACTCACCACTATGCTTTGCATTTCCTCTAATGTTTGGGGAGCTCTTTCCCTGAGGGAATAAGCAATATCAGAGTCAAAACCATCTGGAAATTTAACCAACACAGAGTCAGGTGGGGGTCTAAGGTTCTGGGGAACAGCGTTATATGCTTCATTGAATCTAATGATGTAATCTTGTACTGTTTCGTTAGGTCTTCTTCTTAATTTTTCGAATTCTGACAGGATCTGAAGAGGATCCTTTTTCTTCTCCCATCTGTTCAAAAATTCCCTATATAAAGTTGGTAAATCAGCAATAATATCAGGAGCAAGGGCCCTAAACCACGTCCTAACTTCTCCCGTGAGACTCTGAACGAAAATTCTCATTCGGACATTATCAGTGTCAATTTCATAGAACTCAAAGTAATCAGTCATCCTTTTGGTGTGTTGTTGTGTTGTGTAAGTCCCTTATCCATCAAAAGGTGTGATCTTACTCTGGTAATCTTGGGGCAAAGCAGGAGGGTTGGCTGGTAACTGTAAAGGAGCATATCGATTGGCCATTGGAAGATATAGTGGGGTAACAGGAATGGATGGTCTGGTAGGAGGAAATGGAGGAGTAGAAGGGGTGACAGGTGTTTGAAAAGCTTGAGAAAAAGTAACTGAACTTGGAGATGCTTCAGTAATCACAGAGATGTTTGAACTTTCTTCAAAGGTTTGGTCAGTCTGAATAGAGTTATGTAATTCTCTGTCAAGATGATGCGAAACAAATCTGTATTGAAAATCTTCAAAGAACAATGGGTCTGGAACTAATCTGGATAATTCGGTCTCAGAGAAATTCACAAACAAGGATGTTTCAAATCGTGCGTCAAAAGGAATTTCATCAATATATATAATTTTCATAGGACAGGATGCAGATCTAGAAAGTGGTCTAGAACTTCCTGAACTCTCTTGACTTCCTCTTTCAGAACTTTCTTGACTTCCTTGTCTTCTAAGAATCCTAGGAATCAGATTTGGATTTTCAAATATTGGTGGTGGATTGGGGTCAGGGTTTGACCTAGTATTTCGAATCCTTTCTGAAGCCAATTTCTTAGACTATGTGTTTTTTTTTTTTTTTTAATTTTAATTGAAAGAATAAATACAACTTCTACAAATTCTTCAAGAAATAATGATGTGTGATTAAAATTTTCTCAAAGATCTGTTAAACTAGAGAATCTGATTGAATATTTTGAAACTAAGATTCAATATATAAGCTAAATCAGAGATAGACTGAAGCAGCTTTTATTTACTTTTGCAATTGCAGAGCAAAAGAAATTTCAAAGGCTTCCTGGCTGATCTTCAGACTCTGTCTATAGCTTATAAGTGAACAATATTAACAAATAAAGATGATTCAGGTCCCTAGTATGGTCGCCACTATGTTATCACTCAGGTTTTCCTAGAAGTTGTGTAAGAGGAAAGTATACCTGAGGTAACCACAAACCAACCTTCAGATGCAGAATCTAGCCAATCTGCATCCAGAGAGGGCTCTCTCTTTATGATTTATCTTTTTTCTTAGAATGTTTTAGGCTAGTTATAGATCCAAGATGTTTGTTTTGAAAAATGGTGGAATCCTTAAACTAAGGGCAAGGTTGAAAGTTTTCAGTCCATTGGGCTATGGAGTCAAAGGATGGCTTTACTGGATTTCTATTCTAAACACAAGATGGCTTTACAGGGCAAGATAGCTAGACAGAGAACAATCCTTAAAATTTAAAGTGGATGGGATGATTTTGAAGGGATGAAAGGCAGCTAAGAATCTTTCACCATGTTCAAAAAGAAAGAAATGAGATGACTACAAAAAAAGAGCAATGAAGAATTCTTTATTATAGTAATCAACAATGTTTAAATTAGCAAAGCAAGAGCATTTAAGAATTCATGCTTATTACCAATTTAGAGGAAAACATTAAGAACAATCACATCTGAAATCAGAGTACAATTAAGTAAATTCTGATTCAATCCTTTATGTAAATTATTCAGAAATGGACATAATGATATTATAAACTGATATAAAACTTAAGACAAAGGGTAGAAAAACTTATTGAACTGCAGTCCAACACATGAATCCTGCAAAAAGTCCTGAGCTTCAAATTGTCATCCAGTAAGCCACGAATAAATTTCTCCAAAATGTTTTTATTCTGAAAATCTCAATGTTACAACAAAGTAATAGAATCCACCCTCAATACTCTCTTTGAGGGTTTATTTATGCACAAAATAATTTGAAACAATCTTACACTATCCTAGCCAATAATCTAGGGTGACTAAGGCATAATTTACAAATAAACAGGAGACAAATGGTCTCGTGGATAGAATAATAGGTAATTGCTGATGTGCTGTTTCCTTTCTTTGTGGATGTGCTGGAGGTAAGTGCTGAAATAGGGCTCGGTGTTGTCCCTTGGAGTAATTTTTTTAGCTTGTTTGACACTCTTTGTCTTTACGGATACTCTTTAACCTGTTCAACTGATACTCTTTCATCTGTGCTCATTTTTACCTTTCACATAATAGTAAAAGATAAAATTCTCATGCTGAAGATAATTTTCATAGAATTTCCAATAAGTCTCTCCACCATGAATCGTCTGGTATCATATTCCTTTTGAGTTTTCTCAATGTCTCATCTGCTTCTGTGAGTTTGTAAAAGGTGGGCTCATTAGGAAATAGATATTTTATTTCATGTTCTAGATTAAATAAATTCCTCACTCTATCATAGATACTTCTCCCTGTTGGTAATGTCGATTCTGGCAAACTGGTAGAACAAGCAGCTGTATTTTGAGCATGAGTATTTATTTTCTTTACATAGGTTTCTAAGTCCATTATTTGATCCTCTGAGAGCATAGGACTTGGTAACCCACTGTCCAATAAAGCTTGAAATTTTTCTCTGAAAATATTGATATCAACCAAAATATCTGTGCACTTCCTTTCTAAATTCTGCATGAAAGTTCTTTTGATGAAAACTCTCTTTATTTCCAAAATTGTGCCGGTCCTGTCCTCAATCCCTAAAACTGCAAGCTGTTGCTTTGTCCGGGTGTTCAAAAATTGAATAAGCTGATTGGCCTGCTCAGGCCTGCCTCTTAATTCATTTCTTGTCCTGTATATTTCTTCTTGGGCTATTTTAACTAAATCATTTTGTTCAAAAATAGCTTGAATAGAGGGCCAAATATCCTTTATTAACTCAATGATATTACCCCAAAGAATTCCATTTATTTCCTTTAAAGGCTTTTCCAATGATAGATATTTTTCCAAAGCCTGAACCAATTTTTCTAATCTTTTTATTTCCCTGGTGTTATCAGCAACTGTCTTTTTAGATGTATCATATTTCTCTTCCAATTTTACTAATTGCAATTTTGTGGTTTGAAGTTCTGTGACCCTTAGTTGTAAAATTTCCATTTGCTTTATTAATTCATCAGAACTTAAACCAGAAGTGTTTACCTGGGCTGGCTGTGTTTGCTGACCTGTTGTTGTAGTACCTGTGGTTGATGTCTGCCTGATAGTTTCCTGTTCCTGCAAAGCTTGTTCCAATTCCTTCTCCGTTTCACTTAGTCGCTCAGTCATATTTAGGAGCAACTCCATTATTTCTTCCTGCGAATTCCCCTTTAGAACTTCTTGGGTCTGAGGGTGCCTTGAGGCTGGCAATTTTAGCTGCTTTCTCAGTGCAGCTATGTCATCATCTTTCTTCTTTATTAATGCCTTAATACTTTTAATGTCTTTGGGGTTGTGACCCAAGCCAATGATTATGTCTTCCAAAGACTTTATTCTGTTATCTTTGGCCTGAGAAGAGGCCTTCTCAATTTGCAATTGAGCGCTTGTGTTATTCAAAGAATCTTGCAGTGTTAGAGCTGCCATGGCTTTATTGGTAAGAGTGGAATAGACCATTTCCCCAGTTTGTCTGTGTAGCTCTATCTGGTCCAGAGGATGAATGTCCTTTGCCAGAACTTCAAAATTTGTTCTGATGTAGTCAGCTGCAGTAATGGGTTTTGGCACCTTTGACTTGAAGTGGCTCATTATCATTTTGCCTTGTGACATGTCAAATGCTGACATTAGCCTTTCCTGATTATGGGGAGCCATTTTCATATATTGATCATATACCTTCATTTTTAATGGATCATTCTTGGCCTTTATATTAATGAAGGTTCTTTTTATATCCCCTGTATCTGTTTTTGGCGGTCTAAAGGAGGATACTTCAGTGCTCAATTGTTTGTGCAGAGCTTTTCCTTTCTGCTCTGTATGGGTCACACTAACAGAACCAGTTTGTTGGCTGTCTTCCCTTCCATCATCAAACATCTCATCTATGATTTCCACATCTGGAAGTGGATCTGGTTTCTGTTTTTTGGCTTGATGTACCTGTGAGGTTTCTTTTGGAGGAGTGGTATTTGGAGCTTGCCTTTTCTTTCCTATTTCCACATTGGACGGAGTTTGCAATTCTGGAACTTGTGGATGATTTACCTGAGTGGGAGAAACCTGTGATTGATCAGGTGCTCTGGAAGTTTGTGGTTTCTCTACCATGACCAAAGTTTCAATGACCTGAATTTCAGGTTCTTTTCCCTTGCCTTTTGGTTCTGCTGCCACTGGTGGACTGCCTTCCTGTAATGTCTGCTGTAGATTTGCTGCTGAAGAAGTGCCAATTTGGGGTACCTGCACTGGACCACAAGATTCTAGGTCATACTTCTTCTCGAGGTCTTTTATAATTTTGTTCATTTTATCAGCTTCACTTTCTTCCTCAACAAGTGTTCCTTCAACCCATTCATCTTGATTGGCATATTGTTCTAGTTCAGGAATCTTGTGGTGTATATAAGGGGATGATTTATTCTTTAATCTTATTTCACAAATAAATCCAAATGGGTCATAAGGAACCCAACGAAAAGTTCTTTGGAACTTGCTTTGTAATATAATTTCTGCCTCTCTCTCGGCCTCCCTAGAGTTGCAGATGAAAGGACCTAATTGACTTTTGATCCTTAATTGAGCTTTCTTCTTCACACTGCAAAAATGGATCACATCTGAATTATTCATTTGCCTGAAATATTCCAAGGCAAAAATCCTCATGGGCACATATCTTGGTAACTTGTATGGATATAATTCACATCCATAAATTCTGATGACTGTATGGTTTTGATACAAATACCAATCTCCAACTTTATAAGTCCTTGAAAGCTGCAAGGTCTTCTTTATTTCATTACTGAGCCTTGGGGGGAAAATTCCTGTCAACAAGGTTGTTGCAGGATATACAAACTGATCAATGAACTCAGTGTAGGAATAGGGAGGATCGGAGGAAGAATGAATTATGGGAGACCAAAATATAACTGACCTGGGATTTCCCTTGGCATCAAGTTTTTGAACAGGGAAAGGGAACTTTTCTGACTGATAATAGATAATGAGATGATAGATGACGGAGGAATATTTAAAAACTTTTTCATCATCTAGCCTCATGAACTGATCATGGATCTTGTTGGCTATGAAGGAGGCAAAGTCATATTTAATCTCAGGAGGTTGCCCAGGAGTAAAAATGGATAGCAAAACCAAAGTTATCTCATCAACATATTCACTGGTGTTGAAGCCCAAGAAAAAAGATATCATATTGAGGATGAGTCTTCCCAATTGATTGAAATAATAAAAACCATAGGGAGGAGACCCCTTAGGTTGATGCTCAGGCAACATGAAAATCTGGCACATGGATTTTAGCTTTTCTGGAGTTAATTGCCTAGTCTTCTCAATCAATTCTTCCATAGACAACGGTGCTAGTTCTTGGTCAGGTTCAAAGTGTAGCATTTCATTGATGGCCTGGGGAGTAATGGGAAACATGACACTCTGATCAGGAGCTATTACAGCCCTTTGAGTGGGATCATAGTTTGAATGGCAATAGTGGATGATTTCTGGGAAATAAATGACCGAAGGGATGAGATACCTTGGGAGATTGGATTCCCACAACCCTATAATATCTTGCCCCTTTGAGTATTCGTCTCTGCAGCGACAATAACTCAGAAGGGGAATTTCATCAAAACACAAGTCCTTAATTTGGAAATCTTTATCTACCAAAGGTAAATATTCCAACTCACGGTGAGGGGCATTCAGTGGAGTTATTTTTAAAGCTGTCGGGGCCTCCATTTTGGTTCTTGTGGATTCAAAACGGAGGTTTCTAGTTTTCTTCACAGGCCGGGCGTGATTTCTAAAATGAAGGAAATCAACACAAATGCAGTTTCAGGGAGAAATTGAACAGTTTTAAAACCTCTGAGGAAGATCTCAGTGATGAGTTTTAATCAGTAATTCAGCGAAAAACAAAGAAAACAGAGTTTTTCTTGCAGTTCGGGGCGGAGTAGGATAAATACCTGTTCTTGGAAGAAATCTAGTTCTTAACAGGTAACAGGCGGTAGCAGGAGGACGCTTGAACGCAGGTCTGGCGGATTTATGGAGCGAAATTGAATGGAACGATGGATTTCAATGAAAATTCGAAAACCGTAGCAGATAGCACAGTCACGTTTAATAACGAAAATAACGAGAAAAACATGAAGATTGGCTTTATTTACAAGTTAAAAGGGTTTTTTAGTTTTTCGAGGAGTGATGTCATCAATGTACGGGCTGACGTATGGTGGAGGGGCCGGGCGGTAAGTGGTAAGTTCCCGCACCGCTTATGAGCAAAGGCGGTATTAACCGGGAGGGCAACGATTCCACAAAGTAATTGACACGTGGACGGGTGACTAGTCAAATACCACCAATCCCCCGCTCGTTAAAATGTTGACAAGGGATGGGTAGCGGGATTGATAGGAAGCGTTGATCTTTGGAAGAGTAATCGGACGGTTGTAATGGCGGGGAATAAGCGGAGGATTAAGATGTGGGCCCGTCGGGGTTTTAAACATGATTTAACATTATAAAACATCCCGGAGAGCTTTTAATTGGCGGAGAAGGGTGGTTATTAACTAATTCTGATAATTAGTTAATCCCTCAGTGATAAAGGAAATAGGGGTCGCGGTGGGGTTAAAATGTCGGGTGATATGCCAGGTGGATGAGCCACGTTGGCGCGGGATTTTCCAAAGTTTGGTTTCGAAAATAAACTTCAGGTTTTATTTATACTTTTGGGTTTAAACATATATATCATATGTTTAGAGTTTTATTTTTGATATATATGTTTTTATTTTATTATATGGTAAATTAACAAATGTAATTAACTTACCATAGGGGCGGGTTTATGGTATAATGATAAATTTAAGCAAAGGGCATATAGTGGGTTTTTATGTTAATGCACGGGGAAATAATTACTTTGGTTAAACTTCATAATAGAGGGGTTTTTGGGGTATTTATAAAAAAAGGAGTTATCTACTTAGGATGGGGCATTTCACTAGGGATTTAGTAAAATAGAGTTAAACATTAATATGACAAAGGGACAAGGAAACTCAAAATATTTTGCACATCTAAGAAAGTGATAACTTCTGAAGTAAATTGCAATATCTTATCTTCAACACTTAAACTTAGAATAGCAGGTTATCTTGAGGGATTTTTATGGAATTTTTGCATGATTTCCCTAAGTAAAATAGGATTTTACTTAGGACAAGGTTAAAGGTGAATGATTATAATGATGAATTGTCTCAAGTACTTAGGTATTTTTGATCATTAGGCCGAGGGTCCGGTCCCTCCAAAAGTCAAGGAAATGCCTTGAGCCCTTTTGATCTCTAAACACCTTAGTACTTTGGGGGGAATTAGTAAAACTTTTAAGGGGGAAATGATGAGGGAGGTTAATGATTTTTGACTTTGCTTGCTGTGCTTTTCCAGTGTATTTCCTGCTTCAGTTTTTTGTGATGAAAGTAAAGGATCAAAAACATGTAGCAGCATCATTCATCAGATAAAAACTTTGCAACCATCTACCTACCCTATCTACTTGACACTACCATTTTCTCTTCTTTATTAGGGTGCATTTAGACTTGCAAACCCTTTTCAACCTTTTCTTTTTACAAGGCAAATCTATCTAATTCTACCCTTATTACATCCAAGGGCTCAGATTAAACTGTTGAGCACCTCTTATTAACTCTACCTATCTACTTATCTGCCAAGATTAAACTGTTTGGTCAGATATTTATTTTCTAATCTACAACATGAAATTGAAATATGAGTAAGCCAAGTTTAAACAGTTTGACTTATTCATGGATTGTGGCAAAGGTTTGACAAGTTGCACACAATTGCTTTATTACCAACAATGAAATAGTAGTGGCATTTGGATTTGCACACTTTCCTTGGTCTATTTTTTCTTGGGGTTCATTTCTTTCTCTTTTTTGACCATTTTATTCTTTTTACCCTTTGATCTTTCTTTTAGGGTATACCCTCTTTACATTTTTTAAATTTTTTGATTTTTTGGTTTTTCAAGAATATGGAACACCTTTGCTCAAGAAAGAAGGTTTGAACATATTCCATAGTTCAATCAAGACAATCATGAAAAATGAAACCTATTGGTATAGGAGTCTAACACAACCTACCAAAAGCCTCAAAAGTCAACAAAAGTGACTGAAGTATATGAAAGTTAATGTAAAAATCAATTAATAGAGCTAAGACATTAGATATCTTCTCCATTAGGCCTCCTGTATACGAGAAGTACTTCTTCATCGTATATTACTCCGAATACTAGACCTTCTTTTCACTCCACCTCCTTAATTTACCTATATATATCATATGAGGAGCCCAGTATTGTTGTTGGTTGGTCACTTGTTGAATGTAAATAGTTGTTGAAGCTACTGAAGCTCTGTTAGTAATTGAAGAAAGATGGGCTGAGAAGAGAAGTTTAGAGCTTTAAAGATCTACTGGACTTGAAGATTGTAACTGGTTTGAACATCAAATATACAAGCTGATTTATGGGATCTTGGTCTATGTCAATGGTGATTTTTTTCTTACTGTAATTGTTTTTTTTCTTATGTTTTCATACTGTCCACTTTCTCTGATAAAGAACAGTAAATTTAGATTAGGATTTACTATAAACGATACCCTAATTCTCACTGATAAGCTTTATCTCTATGTTTTCTTCTAATTATTGCTTTGGGAATGATTTCAATAGAGTATAACCAGTCAAGGAATGTTGGTGAGCCCATATATTGCTGAGTAAAACTTGAGATGTTGTTCTTGAATGATATTTTCACTACATGCTAAGTAGATTCCTAATCAAGGAAGTTTATGGTTAGCCCTATCCCTTGTTTAGTCTTCAATAGCTATTTTGAAATTTTCCCTTGAAGAGTATGCCAAAAGCAGGATAGGTTAAAAGTCCTTACCTGATCCGAGTATGCTAAACGCAGGATAGGTTAAAAGTCCTTACCTGATCCTAGGCTACTTTTTATGTTTATCTTAAATGTTTTCCCTTGAGAGTATGCTGAAAGCAGAATAGGTTCAAATTCCTTACCTGATCTTAGGCTGCCCTTTGTTTTCTTATATGTTTGCTTCTTTCACCACACTTATTAATGTTCCATACCATAAAATCAATCTAAATAGATCCTTTGATATAGATGACTTGCCCCATGGACCACTCTTGAAACTTGTTTTGCAATTAAATCCTTTTGTGACTCCATAGCCCAATAGATTGATACTGTCTCTTACCTATCCTATCTTCTAAACCATTCTTTCAACTTACTCACACCTTTACCCTTCAAAAGACTTCCTTTATTTTGATGATATCCTACCCAACCAAAACCAAAACAAATCCCTTGTGCTTCATAACTAGCCTAATATCATATAATGGGCCTATAAGCATATCATTCTTAAAAACACATATAGAGAGATCCCTCTCTGAATCCAGGAGGGCTAGATCCTAGGATTCCAAAGTGGTTCTGATGTAGGCCCTGCAGCATTTGTTCTTGCCAATCTTGCAAACTATGGGGATCCTAACATAGTGGCGACCATGCTAGGGAGAATTGAGTAATAGTTAACTTCACAACTCAAAAAACCTCTATTCCTAAATGACACAAGTGTCACCAAGACTTGTTATTATTGATTGTTGATGGTGAACAACAACCAAACCTTGAAAACAAGTAAAAATCCTTCACCTGGCGACTCCATTGGTATTCAGTAGGCCTGATGACCCCACTGGTTTTTCCTAAGACTCCACCGGGAAATTATTTTATCCTTCAAACATCATTCAAACCCAGTTAAGAAGACTTTGAGGATTGAGTTTTCTTTGAAAAATATTAGTTAGCCTTTAAAAGATTGTCATACTTGGCTGAAATTTTCTCATCATTAGGTCTAAAAACACAACATAGTGGCTTCTGAAAGAATTCATACTAGAGCCTATCTTGACCCAAATCCTTTTGAGATAGTTGATAATCCAGAAATTATCCTCAGGAAATCTCCTAAATCCAAGACTTCAACTGTTGTCAGACCAATTCATAGGGCTAATTATGTCCCTGAAAATTTCTCAGATCTGCAAGATACAAAAGTTGACTTACCATTGATAAGAAATCCATCTAGAACCAAGTCACTTAGTGGTATAGATCAGATAGACTTTGAGTCTCCACACTCACCCCAACATAGTGGTGAACATACTGATAGTAGAGAAACCACCCCACCTGATCTGCATTTCATTCATAATTTTGGTTTCTCTCATCCCAAATCTGTTCAACAGTCTCTTGTTGGTCCAAGCACTTCTGTTCCCCATATACCCACTGTTCAAAGCACTCCACTTCATCGTCCTCCTCCACTTGTAAACCTCCCATTTATCCCACAACTTCATATCATGGCAACATGGTATGCTCCCTTAGTCCTTCATTTTCCTTTACCTATTCTACCACTGGACTATCAGTCCAAGATTCCATTATATGATGCTAGTAGTTCTACTACAACACAAAAACATGTGGATAGAATGAATGATTATTTTGACCGACAAGAAATTGATGATGAAACTGTTAAACTAACTATGTTTGCTCAAAGTTTAGGGGGAGAAGAAAGAAAATGGTTCAAAAACTTAACCCCTAATAGTATAAATGACCTCCAAGATTTCCATCAATTATTTTTAAACAAATGGGAGGTCAAAAATAATCCTCTCCAGATTCTATATGAATATGAGAACATTAAAAGGAATGCTGGAGAATAAGTTCAAGAGTACTGCACTAGATTCAATAGTGTGTACAACACCCTACCCATCCGTATGAAACCTCCACAAGGCCTAGCTTTAATGAAATTCCTTGATGGATTTGATCCTAAAATGGCCTACCAACTTAGAGAAAGGGAACCCCTCACAGTAGAAGATATGCAAAGAGGGGCAGTAAGTGTTGAGGCAAATTTGATTGCCAAGAGAGCTAGAATGAAGACTGAGAAGAGGGTATCACATAGGGATGAAGCTGCACCTTCCACATCTGACTCAAAACTAGAAAATATATTCAAAACTATGGAAAGGATGATGGATAGGATGAACATATATGAGAGAGCTCAATCTAGAGAAAATCAAAAAGCTCCTCAAAACAGAAACCAATCCCAAAACAAAAATCAGAACTTAGGAGAAATCAACCTCAAAACAGACAACGAGATTCTGATCAGTAGATCAGACCTCCTTTTCAAGAAAATTTTGTTAATGAGGATGGAGAAACAATTAAACAAATAGAGGATGATAACATAAACATGTTGGAAGTGAGAAATGAGGATTATGATTTCCTCCATAAAAGAAAACAAGGTCTATATACACCCTATGATGATAGAAGACAATAAACTGAATACTATTAACAAGAATTTGAAAATGCCATCATAGGATCACCTAAACAATATGACTTAAGAAGTAGAAAGAATGAAGAAACTCCCACGAATAAAACCTTTGAGAATTCTGCCAAAAACAACCCTGTAAATACTTCCAAAAAGACAACAGGAAACCATAACATAGGGGCTGAAAGTTCTGACCCAAACAAGGGAAAAAACACCCAAATCAATGAAAAACAGAGTGGTGACCCTAGAAGCACTAGCATTTTAGCTAATGCTATTAAAAAAACCATTTTGACTGTTGTAAATAGTAGAAATCAGCAAACTGCTTTTGTTGATAATATAGTGATTAACAAGGCTGAATCAAACATTTTGAAAAATCAGATTCCTTTTAGCCTAGAGAATGAAATTTCCAAAATCAAGATCTTTGTCCCACTCACTATGTTAGTCACTCAAAATGTATATAGATGTCAAGTTTCGAAAGCCTTGAACATATAAGATATTCATGATACTGTTAACTTGAATGATGATACACCAGAGCTTCTGTTTGGTTCAAAGATTGAAGGAAAATTTCAAGAAGGAACTACCCCTCCATTCTACATTAGTTTGACATCCATGATAATATTTTGCACAATGCCATGATTGATTCAAGAGCATCACATAACCTCATGCCCAAAGTAATAATGGAAAAATTAGGTCTTGAGGTAACCAGACCATACAAAGATTTATATTCCTTTGATTCAAGTAGAGTAAAATTCCTAGGCCTAATAAATGATCTGTGTGTTAACTTAGCCCAAATTCTAGCCAAAAGCTTAGTGATGGACATTGTAGTGGCTGATATACCCCCCAAATATGGCATGCTTCTTTCAAGATCATGGGGTGATAAGTTGCAAGGTACTATGTAGATGGATATGACTTATGCCACCATCCCTATCTTCAGTCAACCTAGAAGACTTTATAGGAAAACACACATGAAATATATGGTGAGTAGTCAAGGAAGACCAGAAAAATCCCCTCTCTATTCCATACACACTGACCTTGACTCATTCATTCTTTACAATGATGAGATTCCTAATGAGAAAGAATTAGTAAATGAAACATCAACCAATATAGTGGCCACTCCACATCCAAACATAATGGCAGCCATAGAGGGAAAGGAGAGAAAGGAAAAAACATTAGATCAGTTTGCAAACTCAGAAATTCACAACAAGCAAATTGAAGGTCTTGAGGTCCAAAAAAGTCATAAATATAGTGCAAATCATGATAATCAAAGAATAAGCCCTTAATAAAGTGAAAATATTGAGAAACAAATCAAAGAAAAACATAGTGCAGGCCCTTACACAAAACATAGTGGTGAACAATAAAGAGAGGCCGGAAGTGAAATAAATGATAAATCTGAAAACAATCCTCTTTGGAGTATGATTTTTGATGGGTCTTGCTCTAAAACTGGTGTAGGAGTAGGCATATGGGTACACAACACTGAAAAAAATCATGCTGAGGGTCATTCTTATAGATTAAACTTCCAGTGCACAAATAACATAACAAAGTATGAAGCTCTCCTTTTAGGCCCGAATTTATTAAAAAAATTAAGAGCCAAGAGGATAACAGTTCATGGAGATTCAGAATTGAGAATTAGGCAAGTAAATGGGGAATACACTGCTAAACATCCCAAACTTAGAGCCTATAGAGATGATGCCATGGACTTGTTAAAAACATTTGTTGAATTCCAACTTACCTTTGTCCTAAGGAACCAAAACATTCTTGCCAATGGATTAGCCTTTGCTGCTAGTAATTTTCTAAGACCTTATGAAAGCAAACAATACACAGCTCAAGTAAAATATAGACCAGCTGTGCTAGACAATGAAAAATACTGGCAATTTTTTGAAGGAGATAAACAAATAGAAGACTTCGTACATTCCAAAAATGAATTTGAAATACCAAAATCAGATTCAGAGTATGAACAAGACTATCCTACTGAAGAAAACCCACTTTTTAAATAAGAAAGGTCTCCTAATATTGCTAAAATAAATATGTTAACTAATAGACCCAAACATACATCCAAAAATAGCTCAGATTTAGAAAAAGAAGACTTAAAAGTGTTGCAATATAAAAATCAAAGCTTGCCAAAAGGACTGGCCCCATTAGAAGAATTGTTTGACTTGAATGATGTTTCCAAAAAGCCAAAATTGGAACCTATGGAAGCTGAAGTGGAAGAATGCAATATAGGTAGTGAACACAAGCCTAAAATGATCAAACTATCCAAGACACTGCTAGTTGACATTAAATCGAAATATCTTGATTCATTTAAATAATTTTATGATATATTTGCATGGAGTTATGAAGACCTGAAATCATATGATACAGAGATAATTTAGCATAAGATACCCCTCAAAGAAAACTAGAAGCCTTTTAGACAAAAATTGCACAGAATCAACCATATTCAATCACCTCTGGTAGAGAAAGAAATTAGAAAAATGTATGATGCTGGAATCACTGTCCCTATTAGATACTCAGACTAGGTTTCCAATATTGTATATTTTATGAAGAACATAGGAGAGATAAGGCTTTGCATTGACTTTAGAAACTTAAACAAAGCCTCATTAAAGGACAACTATCCCTTGCCCAAAATGGATCATATCTTACAAAGGGTAGTTGGTTCTGGAAGAATTTCTCTACTAGATGGCTTCTTAGGTTACAATCAGATATTGGTACATCCTGATGATCAACATAAAATAGCCTTTACTACTCCTTGGGGTACTTTCATGTATTTGAAAATGCCCTTTGGTTTAATGAATGCTAGTGCCACATTTTAGAGAGCCATGGATATTTCATTCTCAGAATAAATAGGTTACTTCATAGTGATTTACTTAGATGACATAACTATATATCCAAAAATAGATGAATAACACCTAATAGACTTCAGAAAAGTCTTTTAGAAATGTAGAAAATAAGGGTTATCTTTAAATCCAAAGAAAACATTATTTGGTCTTTAGGAAGGTAAACTTCCTGAACATACCATATCTGAAGAAGGAATAAGGATAGACCCAAAAAGGATCGATGGTATATTGCAAATAAATCATCCTAGAAACATCAAGGAACTTCAATCTTTCATTGGACAGATTAATTTCTTGAGAAGGTTCATACCCAATCTAGCTGAACTCCTTGGAAACATGACAAATATGCTTAAGAGAGAAGAATGAGTTAAATGGACCTTAGAAGAAAAGAAATCATTTGAGCTGGTAAAACAAGCACTTACCAAAACACCATTTCTTATCAGTCCTAATTTTACAAAGGATTTCTTCATTTTCTCATATGCATCAAAACACACAGTAGCTGTTGTACTATTACAGAAAAAATTGAAGGGACAAGAGCAGTCAATTTCATTTTTCAACAAGGCATTAAGAGATGCACCTCTGAAATACAATATCATGAAAAAACAAGCCTTTTCCTTAGTCAAAGCCTTAAAAGAATTCAGAGTTTACATTTTACATTCCCATATTATAGGATTTGTGCCTCATTCAGTTGTAAAAGACATATTGACCCAAGATCTAGATGGAAAAAGAGGAAAGTGGATTGTTGTGATATTGGAATAGGACTTAGAAATCAAGCCCACTAAGCCCATCAAAGGTCAAGAATTAGCAAAAATTATGGCTGAATCCAACTTTCAAGCTCTTGATATAAACATGTTTAATGAATTATATGAACAGGAGGAGTTGACAACCCCAGTTATTGAAGATTATTTTCTGAAATCATCTTGGTATGTTGATATTTTATATTTTTTGCTTAATCTTAATACTCCTAGTTTGTCTAAAACAAAGGCAAGATTTTTAAAGTTGAAAGCTGTAAATTATTTCATTTTGAATAAATGTTTATATTGGAAAAATGCTAGTGGATTATTGCTTAAATGTTTGCCTGAGAATGATGCAGATAAGATCAAGCATGAGTTTCATGAAGGAGAATCTAGAGGCCACCTCTACTGGAAGTCAATTGCTAACAAAATACTTAGAGCTGGTTATTACTGGCCCACCCTCTTTCAAGATGTCCATAAAATGATTATTGCCTGTCACAAATGCCAAATATTTGAAGTCAAAAGAAAGCTTCTTCCCTTACCTCTGCAACCAATCACTGTTGAAGCTCCTTTTCAGTAGTGGGGTCTAGACTTCATTGGGGAAATCCATCTTGCCTCATCTACCCAACATAAATGGATCCTCACAGCAATGGGCTACTTTACCAAATGGATAGAAGCCATCCCTTCCAGGAATGCCACAGACTCAATTATCATTTCATTCCTTGAAAACCATGTACTGTCTAGATTTGGTTGTCCTAGAAAGATCATAACTGACAATGCTGCTGCATTTGGGTCTAAAAAGATGGTGGAATTCTATCATAAATATCAGATTATATTGGGTCATTCTACAGATTATTACCCTCAAGGTAATGGGTTGGAAGAATCCTCAAATAAAATTTTGGTGAACATAATCAAGAAGTTGCTGGAAGAAAACAAAAAATCATGGCACAACAAGCTAGTACATGCATTATGGGCAGACAGACTAACAATTAAAAAATCAATTGGAATGTCTCCCTACCAGCTATTTTATGGAACAGATGCAATATTTACAACCAGTTTAGGAGTGCCAATCATGATGCTAATCCAAGAAGTACAGTCTTAAGATGATGATATGACAAGAAGAATGCACCAGACTATACATCTACAACAAACCAGAGAGGAAGTCTACATCATAGCACAACAACTACAAGAAAACATCAAGAAGTTGCTTGACAAAAGAACCAAGGCAATTGACTTTAAAATTGGTGACAAAGTATTGAAATGGGATTCAAGGAGGGAAGATAAGGGAAAACATGTAAAATTTGATAATTTATGGCAAGGCCCTTATCTTATTCAATCTGCTATTGGAAACAATGCATTCTTTCTGCAAGAACTGGATGGAGCTGAATATTTTGGAGGTCTTGTCAATGGCAAGATGATCAAACATTATTTCTGTTAACTAATATTTTGGTTTCAAAACTTTTTGTTCATTGTATATAACACTTCTTTTGAATTTGAAAAAAAAAGAAAAAAATACAAAAACGATACAAAAAGAGAAAAGAGGGTAGATATAAAAGAAGAAAGGTACAACCCCATACCGAAAAAGGAAAGGAAAATTTTAAAGTGTGCAAGCCTAAATGCCACTACTTAAAAGAGCACTGCTATTTAGTCATATAGCCTAATCATGACTAGAGAGATTTCAATTTACTGCTGATAGGTTAGTGAAGAATATTTGCCAAACAATGAAATCTTGGCTTATTAGTAGAATAGATTAGGATAGAAAGAAATGGCTCTAATAAAACCAAAACTTGAGCCAAAGATAGAGGAAAATGGTTCAAACATGCTCAAAATTTGAACCAAGACATAAAAAGAAAAAGGATGACTCTAAACAGATCAAAATCTGAGTCATAAGAAGAAAGAAGGATGTTCTTAATTTTCAGATCTTAAGCCTTCACAATTTTGTTTTGAATTTCTGTAAATTTCATTCTATGTGCAACTTTTTTTTATGCCGTAGCCTTACAGCAAATCAGACAATTTAATCTTGGTTTGTCTGTGTTCGAATTTCTGTTTTAGAATGTAGAGAATAAGATTTGTCAGATAGCTTAATCCTGATAGGTAGTAGTTAGGTAGAGAAGTTAATGAGTCCAACTGTTTAATTTGGACTTATGGAAGTTATAAAGGTAGATTTAGATTAGTTTTCCTGCTTTTAATAAAATAATAAAATGTTGATGTCAAAGGCTTGCAAGTCCAAGTGCACCTTATGAAGAAAAAATGTTAGGAAAGTAGGCTGTGTAGGTAGAATGTTTGGGAGAAATCATCTGGTTATGATAAACATTGATCATCTTTTAAAGCAGCATGATCAAAGAAGAAGCAGGTTGTTAAGGTGCAGAAAAACATTAGACATTGGTCTACATTCTAGAGAAAAATTTCTGAGGTTCTTGATACCTCCAAGGAGCTTCACTCCCCAAGTGGAGCCACTGTTAGCCATCTATAAAAAAATTGTCATATAAAATGATGCCTAATTGAAATTTTCAGTCTTCAAGAAACAAATTTGGTGCAAATCTGTGAGTTCTTGAAGCCAAAACTATTTTCCCTATCCAAAAAGATCCTTTTCATTAATATTTTAATTATGAAGATCCTTTAAGGAACCCTGCTGGTTCAAAAGAAGACTGCTTCAAAGCCTTTTTCCCATTATTTCACCCTCGCAATTCCCTCCAAATTGCCTCCATCTCACCCCTTTTTTATTTTTCCTAATAGTCATTCTTTCCTCTAAAAAATCCCTTTCCTCTCTTCATTTACCATTCATTTCCCCTTAAAAGGCTACCAAATCCCCTTTAAACCATTATTCTCCTTTATCTGGTTTAAATTAGGCCTTTTTAGCTTTACCAAAAACATCAAAATGGCCTTAAAACCTTCATTTTTGGCCTAAAGACAACCTTTTTAACATATGGGCCTTAAGCGCTTCTTTGGCTTTAGCCCTAACCCTTTTCCTACATGAGACCCAGGCTCGTGACCGAGCGCTAAAACCCTTGGCCCTTCTTCATTTCCGCTCCCGGTCACTTATTCCTCCCCAAGACCTCTTTTCCTGTTCCTTTACTAAACCCCTTTTTTTTTTCTTAATCCTCTATCCCAACTTTTCCCCCTAATACAATCCTCACCATCTGATTAACCCAGATCTACAGCACAGGTTCACTGCGAGGGAACCCGACCAAAGTGGCCCATACTCCCCATTTCCCCCGCACCTTCGATCTCCACCATTGATCTTCTCCCGATCCAACGAACAACATTTTTTCCCCGTTTCCAATTCATCGCGGAGGCACCTGACCGAAAAAATTTCTGTCCCCCCCCCGGGTCCCCCCGTAGTTGATCTTAGCCTTCGATCTTCTCGAGATCTGATGGCCATCAGCTCTCCACCTTTCCCCCCCCCTCCATCCACCATCTCACCCCGCCACTACTTTTCTCTGAAATCAATCCAAACCGTTGATCGGGCTCGATCCAACGGTTATCATACTCCCACCTCTCATCTATCCTCCCGGCCCCACCTTCCACCACAGTCCAATCCCTACATGCCACCTATCCTCCAATATCCCCTCTACCGCGCATCACCTCCTGTCGCATTCATCCACCACCGTTGATCTACCTCCCCCAAATCTGACGCCCATCATTCAATATCGCGCTCGTTTCTCTGTAATGAGTTAACACGCAAAATCAACGTGAAACAGGCGGTATTGGCCTGGATAGGTGTCATCCAATAAACCATATCGCATCTAAAACGACTAAAACCATTTACCGCTTGGATCTTGCGCGAAAACCACTTCTGGTTTCGCAAAACCAATTTTTCCTTTTTCGTGCCCGATTCAAAATTCAATTCCTGTTTCGCCCTTCTACCATGGAACCCTCCCACGATGCATTTTCTTCCTTCCGCACTGCCCTTTGAACCTCCGTAAACCCTCTGAAGCAGTTTATCAAATGCGCGGGATTATATAAAGGTTTGATGTTTTATTTGCAGGTTTCATGGTTGATTAAGACGCATGTCTCCCACAGCCAAAAACTCCAGTGGCAAAAGCCCGAGGGTGATGATCCTCAAAGCCTAATCAAATGCAGAAAAGGGACAAAAAGGGTCGAATTTCAAAGTTTTAATCAATGTTTCATATACATTGATTACAAATCAAACCCTCTTATACATAAAGAGATACCTACCAACAAATAGAGAAGAATAGTGAAGATCAATTAGAGATTGAAGATGAAGATTAAAGTTTAAAGGTTAAGCATAAAGCAAGAAGATTTACAGCTTAATCTGCAGTTTAAAGATTAAAGACACAAGTTCGAAGATTGAAGATGATTAATGAAAGCCTTAAAACATAATCAAAGGCAAATCAGTGTTTAAAGCAACAAATCATGACAGGTCAGTAGAAAGATGGCTTCAAATGCCAAATCACCAAATCCTTTACTTCTCTAAAGATAAAAATGCCACCTACTAGTTTATTTTGCCTCAAAATAATACAAATTCAATAGACAGTCAGAGATATTTTCAAATATAGCTCAGAAAGTAATTTCCAACCTACCAAAAGCCTCAAAAGTCAACAAAAGTGACTGAAGTAGATGAAATTTAATGTAAAAATAAATTAACAGAGTTAAGACATTAGATATCTTCTCCATTAGGCCTCCCAAAGGTCGAGAAGAATTTACTCTGTATTAATTGAATAATTAGACCTTCTTTTCACTCCACCTCCTCAATTTACCTATATATATCATGTGAGGAGCCCAATATTGTTGTTGGTTGGTTAATTTTTGAATGTAAATAGTTGCTGAAGCTACTGAAGCTCTGTTAGTAATTGAAGAAAGATAGGCTAAGAAGAGAAGTTTGAGGCTGTAAAGACCTACTAGACTTGAAGATTTTAACTGGTTTGAACATCAAATATACAAGATGATTTATGGGATCTTGGTCTATGTCAATGGTGATGTTTTTCTTACTGTAATTTTTGTTTTTCTTATGTTTTCATATTGTCCATCTTCTCTGATAAAGAACAACAAATTTAGATTAGGATTTACTGTAAAAGGCACCTTAATTCTCACTAATAAGCTTTATATCTATGTTTTCTTCTAATTGTTTCTTTGGGAATGATTTCAATAGAGTATAACTAGTCAAGGAATGTTGGTGAGCCCATGTCTTGCTGAGTAAAACCTGAGATGTTGTTCTTGAATGATCTTTTCACTTCATGCTAAGTAGATTCCTAATCAAGGAAGTGTATGGTTAGCCCTGTGCCTTGTTTAGTCTTCAACAGCTGTTTTGAAAGTTTCCCTTGAAGAGTATGCCAAAAGTAGGATAGGTTAAAAGTCCTTACCTGATCGTAGGCTACTTTTTATGTTTATCTTAAATTTTTTCCCTTGAGAGTATGCCGAAAGAAGGATAGGTTCAAAGTCCTTACCAAATCTTAGGATGCCCTTTGTTTTCTTATATGTTTGCTTCTTTCACCAAACTTCTTAATTTTCCATACCACAAAATAAATCTAAAGAGATCCTTTGATATAGATGACTCGCCCCATGGACTACTCTTGAAACTTGTTGTGCAATTAAATCCTTTTGTGATTCCATAGCCCAATGGATTGATACTGTCTCTTACCTATCCTATCTGCTGAACCATTCTTTCAACTTACTCACACCTTTACCCTTCAAAAGATTTCCTTTATTTTGATGATATCCTACCCAACCAAAACCAAAACAAATCCCTTATGCTCCATAACTAGCCTAATATCATATCATGAGCCTATAAGCATATCATTCTAAAAAGCCCATATAGAGAGATCCCTCTCTGAATCTAGGAGGGCTAGATCCTAGGATTCCAAAGTGGTTCTGATGTAGGCCTACAGCATTTGTTCTTGCCAATCTTGCAAACTACGGGGATCCTAAAAAGAGGTAGAAAATAAAACCAGCTGCTAGAGCCAATGAAAATGAAGCTAATAGAAATTAGGCTCCCTTTAGGAGGCCTTTTCAGCCTCAACAAACATTACAATGCCCAAGGAGGAATGTTGATGATAAAAATGTTCAGCCTCCTTTGAATAATTTTGTTGAAGAATAACAATAAGGAAATGAAGAAGAAAATGAAGAAATAAACCTTGTGGGAGAGATTTCACAGTGAACATGTTTGACATTGCAAGAATATGAAGATAGATCAAGGATTTGTTTGTTTTCTGATCATACGAATGCTCAAATTTATGCACAGAATAATAAAATTTAATAAGAATTTCTAAGTAAAAATTACCCTTTGAGGTCCAAAGGTCATTTTCAGCAGCCTCAACAAAAATTATATTCAGATAAACAAGCTGCTAAACAAAAAGCCAAGGTAAATGAGGTTCCTCCACCTCAAAATTTTGCTCCAATTGTCAAAATTACTACAGAAAATAAGGAATTAGTTCCAATTTATTTCAGTTTCAAATATGAATTGAATAAAACCAAAATTCCATTCCCACTACTAGAATTATTGAAAAATCCAACATATAAAGACTCTTTTAAGAGTTTGTTCCGCCCTCCTCTCGCTCATGATTCAGTCAACCTTGAGGATGAGCATCCCACTATTTAGATATGTTTTCATGTACAAGACCAAAATGATGATAACTCACTGCCTTTCTACCTGTCACTCAATATACATGACAATTTTTTGCATAATTATTTGTTAGATTCTGGAGCTTCCCACAATCTCATGCCAAAGAAAGTGATGGATGAATTGGGATTAGAGATCACCAAGAAATACCATGACCTTTACACCTTTGACTCCAAAAAAGTCAAGTCTCTGGGAGTGATAAAGAATTTCATTTTTTCCCTTACCCAGCTGCCTATGAAAATCTTAGTGATGGACATTGTGTTTCCTGACATTCCTTCTAGATTTGGCATGTTACTTTCCAGATCTTGGTTTAAGAAACTGGGAGGTACCCTTCAGATGGACATGTCATATGCTACCATCCCAATATTTGGATGGGAATTCAGAAGGCTATATATGGAAACTCAAATGGTCTACATCATTAGTGATCAGCACAATCCATCAAACCATCCCATATATGCTCAAGAAAGGGAATTGGGGTTATCAATTCTGCACCTTGCTACTGATGATGATGATTTCCAGCCTGAAATAAGTGAAAAAAAACACTTTCAAGGTGCAAATGAGAAGCATTCAGAAGGAAGACAGATCTGGAAATTGTACTTTGATGGAGCCTCATCAAGAGAGGTATCAGGAGTTGGTATAGTCCTCATTTCTCTTACTCAGTAGAAGGTAACCATATCATACAAACTAAAATTTTCTACCACAACAACACTGCTGAGTATGAAGCACTTGTGCTGGGTATGAAGGCAAAGAAAGATTTGGGAGTAGAAAAGCTAATTACCTTTGGTGATTCAGAGTTGGTGATTAAGCAGGTGAGAAAAAATTACCAAGTGAAAAATTCAAAATTGAAGAATTATAGGAATGAAGTCTAGGATTTGATTGAGCATTACTTTTCAGCATTCAATATAAATTTTGTCACTAGAGAAGAAAATCAAATTGTTGATTCATTGGCTATTGCTGCTAGTAATTTCAAAGTTCCTCTAGATGTCAAGGCAACCTATGATGTTCAAATAAAAAACAGACCTTCAATTCCTGATAAGATCAAACACTTGCAAGTATTTGAGGATGACAGGGAGATTCAGAAATTTTTAGAGTGTGTAGAAGAGTTTGCAAACATACAAATTGATGATGAGCACAAGATTGTTGAAAACAAAAATGGTATCCCTTTTAAGAAAACTATGGCTGGGAAAAACATTATAGATATGAAAACTAACTTTATTCCTAAGGGTTTAGTTCCTTTAGAAAGTTTGTTTGATAATAATGATGTTTTTCTCAAGCCTGAAAGAAAAGTTGATGGAGAGAGTACAATAGAATGTAACATTGGTATAGAAGATCAGCCAAAGTTAGTCAAGGTGTACAAATTACTCTCTCTTGAAACCAAAACTAAATATATCAAACTCTCGAAAGAATTTGCTGATATTTTTGCATGGTCTTATAATGAGCTGAAAACTTATGATAGGAGCATAATGGAGCACAAGGTCCATTTGAAAACAGATGCAAAGCCTGTAGCACAAAAAATCAGACATATCAATCCCATGTTACTCCCAATCATTGAGAAAGAAATCATAAAATTATGGGAAGCAAAGATAATTCTTCCTTTGCGATTTTCTAAATGGGTAGCTAATATAGCCCCGGTCCGGAAAAAGAATGGAGAGATGAGGATTTGTGTCTATTTTCGCAACCTAAACTGATGTTCATTGAAAGATAAATATCAACTACCCAATATGGATTACATCTTGCAGAAGGTTGTAGGATCCAAAAGATTTCCAATTATTGATGGATTTTCAGGCTATAATTAGATTTCAATTGTTAGGAAAGACAGAGAAAACATAACATTTAACACACCCTAGGGCACATTCATTTACAACAAAATGCCATTTGGCTTGATGAATGCAGGCGCAACCTTTCAATGGGCAATGGATATTGACTTTGCAGGAGAAAAGGAATGATTTGTAGTCATTTATTTGTATGACATCATAATCTATTCAAAATCTAATGAAGACCACTTAAAACATTTGAAACAAGTTTTTGACAAATGTAGAAAGTTTGGTTTTTCCTTGAACCTAAAAAATTCATCTTTTGTTGTCCAAGAAGGTAATTTATTGGGACATATAGTAACAGAAAGTGGCATCTGTATTGATCTAAGAAGAGTAGAATCTATTCAAAAGAGTGGTTTTCCAAGGAATAAAAAATAATTGCAGTGATTTTCGGGAAAATCAATTTTCTAAGGCGTTTTGTTCCTAACTTCTTAGAACTGATCAAACACATAAATGTCTTGCTGAAAAAAGATGAAGAATTTAAGTGGTGAGATGAAGCAAAGAATTATTTTTCAGCAATTAAATCTACATTGACTGAAGCTCAATTTTTATTAGTCCTGACTTTGAAAAAAAAATTCTAATTTTTTCATATGCTTCAGAAGAAACAATTGCAATTGTCTTATCATAGAAGAACAAGGAGGGTTTGGAGTAGCCAATTTCATTTTTCAGTCGTACTTTAAGGGATGCTGAATTAAAGTACAGCTTGGCTGAAAATCAAGCATATGCACTAGTTAAGGCTTTGAATTCTTTTCAAGTTTATGTGTTGCATTAAAAAATAACTTATTTTGTGCCCAATATAACTATTAAAGATGTGTTGCTGCAGCTAGATATAGATGGCATAAGGGGACGATGGCTGACCAAAATTCTGAAATTTGATGCTGAAATCAAACCAACTAAATTGATAATAGGTCAAGGCTTGGCTCACTTGATGGTTGAATCTAATTGCAAAGCTTTAAATCTGAATGTAGAGGCAGCTGAAGGGGAAGATGGAGAAGGTATTGCTAATTATCCTAAAATATTTAATTCAAATTGGTACAAGGATATAGTTTACTTTTTGTTAAATTTCAACTATCCACCTGAAATGGAGAAGTCTAAAAGAAGAGCTTTTAAAGTGAGATCTGTGAATTATTGCATTTTGGAAGACCATATTTATTGGAAGGATCCTATTGGGGTCTTGTTAAGATGTGTAGATGAAGAAAAATCCCATGAAATTATGACAGAGATACATGCAGGAGTGTGTGGAGGGAATTTATATTGGAAAGCCACTGCAAATGAAATCTTAAGAGCTAGCTATTATTGGCCAACTATTTTCTCTGATGTCTTTGCCAAAGTTAGGAGCTGTGTCGAATGTCAGAAATTTGCTGGTAAACATAAATTGCTACCATTGCCTCTCATTCCTATTTCACCAGATGTTCCTTTCCAGCAGTGGGGGCTAGAATTCATCGATGAAATTCATCCACCTTCATCAGGATAACATAGATGGATTCTCACAGCTATGGAATATTTCACTAAATGGATTGAAGTTGTACCAACCAGGAATGCTACTGATACAGAAATTATTAAATTTATGTTGGAAAAAATTATGTCAAGATTTGGTTGTACATAGAAATTAGTAACTGATAATGCAATGGCCTTTAAGTCGGCTACGATGTACAACTTTTGTCAAAAATATGGGATTGGATTGACTCATTCCACACCTTATTACCCTCAAGGTAATGGATTGGTTGAGTCATCCAATAAAATTTTGGTGAGGATCATTAAGAAAATGTTGCCTGAAAATAAGAGAAATCGGGACACTCAGTTGATACATGCTTTGTGGACAGATAGAGTAAGTGGTAAAAAATCAATTGGAATGTCTCCATTTTAGTTTGTATATGGTATTGATGTTGTAATGCCTTTGAAATTAGCTCTTCCTGTGATGAATTTCCTGCAAGGTGAAGTTAATAATGAAAATCAAATCCAAAGGAGAATGTTACAGTTGATAGAGGCACACCAAATCAGAGAATCACTGCTGGAAAAAGTTCATAAGTATTAGGCTAAAGTCAAATCTGTTTTTGATCAAAGAGAAAATAAATAGTTGTTTCAGGAGAATTATTTGGTGCTGCATTGGGATGTTAGGAGAGAATACCATGGAAAGCATGGTAATTTTGACAATCTATGGTTTGGGCCATTTAGAATTGCTAAAGTTTTGGAGAATAATACTTTTCTACTCAAACATTTGGATGATGATCAGCTGACTGGAGGCCTAGTCAATGGTCATTTTCTTAAGAATTTATTTATTTAGTAAGTCAGTTGAGTCACTCCATTGTAAATATTCGGTGTGATATGTCAATAAACTCCATGCCCAATGGTACTTATGTCTGTATATATGGTCAGTCTTGAGTCCACTATGTTAATGGTCAATCCTAGTCTCTATTTTCAAGAAGTCTTCTGAGTTTCAATATTTTTTGAGGCACTGAGTCTACAATCCTTGAAGCCTCATAGGGAGGAAGTAATCCAAATAGGAGCCAATGTTAGCACTAAAAATGTTAATGTTGTAATCTCCATTGTGTCACTATTTTCAATTTTTTTGAAATGTCCCAGTCCATGTCCAAAGTTTGAGTCATTTCCAATAAAGGTTAAAAAGAGTCCCAACATCAAGGTATTTTTAAGTGAATAGGTGTCATAGTGTTTTAGAGTCCTAAAATAAGTTAAAATCTCTATTTTGACTTATGTTAGTGTCGAAGGTCAGTCGTTGTTTGGGTAATAAAGTTGTATTCATCTGGTTTGGAATAATAGCTACCTTTGTTGCAATTTCATTGTCAAAAAAGTAATGCAGTAAGGGGAAAATATTTCTCAGAAATGAATGTCATATATTCCACACAATGAGAAGGGAAACCATTTCACTGAGATTTTGGTTATCTCAATAAAGAGGCTACAGGTAAACAGAGACCACTCCTCCAACAAGTAGTTTTAGTTTTCAAAGCATGAAAATCAAGGCTTCATGGATAGTATTGCAACTAGATTTCTTTAAAATAAAAGCGCTGCTTGAAGAAAACAGATTGACTAGCAGAGTGGGAGATCCAAAGAAGAGTGAGTAGTGAATATTGCTATATATAGGCCCAGATCAACGGTGGAGTTTAAATTGCAAACAGAACGATTTCACACATCGGCAATTATTATATTTGAAGAATCATTTACCGAGGAACATAAATAATTACTTATTTAGAGAGATAAACTAATAAATGCAGCAAAAATAATAAAACATAAAACACAATATTTAATTAGGAAAAACCCCAAACTCCAAGGAAAACCCATCCTAATTAAATTTCATTAAGCATTGGCCAAAACCTTGGCCAATCCGGCCAATTGAGCCTTCACCACTCACTTCCAGGCCTACATTACAATGAAGTCCTTCGAGCCTTTTATAGGCTCCATTACATGAAATACCATGAGCTGAGAACCATGGGGGCACAATACCATGTGCCCCAAAACCATCATTGTCTAACTCAGTCAAACTTGAATCTAATCCCGAGTCAATTCACCTAACATTCTCCCCTTAAACTTGACTTGGGGATTATTGACTAAATGCAACCAAAACTGCTAAGTGAGACAACCCCGCTCACTATAGCCCTTTCCCCCTCAAATTTTTACCCAGGGTATTTATTAACTTGACATCCCCCCTATCACCTAGATCTAACCCAGACTTTACCAGTGATTACCCAAGCGTACGCATGCCATACCAGGTCTTACAACAGTATGCCCATTTACATGTAATAAATTAAATCCATTATAATAATTAATTTTTTTTTGTTTTGTTTATCCATTGTTGCTATCAAGTTTCCATCCTCTCTCTTACTCAAATGTTCCCATTAAACATAGTCTACATATCATCTTTTTGAATATTTTGCACCGCTTGGTTGCCTTTCATAGCCTACTCTAGAAGTGAGTACCCTAGAGCTTCAAACTCCACAATGCTCTTGAATGCCCCCTAATCTAGTCACCGTTCATTATCACGCATCACTAAAAGTCTCAACCCATTCAACTCGGAGCTCCTTCCGAACAAGATATTCAACGCAGTCATACAGTATGAGGGCTTTAGTGATGTGCACATTATCATGAAGCTGAATGGTTTGATCCCAACTCTCTTAGAGGCTCGAGTTTTGCCCCACTCTCAACCTCTGTCGTTACACAATTCCTCCCTCTCATTAACTCTCGACGGTGTTCTCACTCAGTCTTCCTTCCATATATATCGCTTCTCATGGCCTGAGAGTCTCTTCGGCCTGATCAATGTCCTAGCCACCTTTCTCATATGCACTACTTTTCCTGCTCCACATCAACACCACGTGAGGTTTTTCCCTTGATGCAAAGCAACCCATATCCTGGTGTCAAATGAGCCTCACACCAAAAAAGGTTCTCATTTCTTTGTTTTCCTTCTCAACTGCCTTCAGATCTAAGGCTCTCAGGTCCATGCCTAGATACTCGTTGCCTTGCAAAGCTCTCCAAATTATCTCTTCCAGTGGACTCCAATTCCTTCTGGCATCCATGAGTGTCATGATGGCTTTGGAATATCCTTCCTTGAACCCACCATGCGACAGGGGTTTGTGCAGGCTCCAGGTAAGCTAATATCACTGCTCATCCATGCTCTTGACATGGCCATATGCATAATATTATACTACCTATGTCTCTTAGCCTTTGGTTCTCGGATTCAGTTTCAGCCACCAACATGAACCAAGGCCCTCCTCGATGCCATATATTGGTATATAATACCACTTCCACCACCTTCTACAAACTGTTGCATATTATACCACTTCCTTAGTAGTTTTTCCAACATCTCTTCTCATAAAGGCCACTGTGATCTACATGGCTTGCACGACCACAAACGTTTTTGCGGTCTCCATGACCTTCAACCAATAATTCCGTTCGTATTTTTGAATTAACTAGACAACCACAACATAGTCGTTATCACATCCATCAGCTAGGCATGTCACCGACTTATCTGAAGCCAAAACCGCCTCGAGAATTCACCTCTAGAATGCTTCAACGATTTGATATGGCCATGACCGTGAAACCCTTTATAGGATCTCATATCTCTACAACCCAACCTTGCCTTGTGACCATATCTCTTCTAAATACTTACATTCCATATCTAGATCTGCATGAGTGCAACAAATCATATCTCCATTCACAAGCCAATAAAACCCTTGGCTATAGAAGCATCCCTCTGAAGCCAAATATGGCTCTGATACCAAGTGAAGAATCATTTACCAGAGAACATAAATAATTACTTATTTAGAGATATAAATTAATAAATGCAACAACAATAATAAAACATAAACACATAATATTTAATCAGAAAAAACACCAAACTCTAGGGAAAACCCATCCTAATGAAATTTCATTAAGCATTGGCCAAAGCACTGGCCAATCTGGCTAAGTTAGCCTTCACCGCTCACTTCTAGACCTACATTACAATGAAGTCCTCCGAGCGTTTTATAGGCTCCATTACATGCAATACCATGATCTGAAAACCATGGGTGCACAATACCATGTGCCCCAAAAGCATCATTGTTTAAGTCCGTCAAACTTGACTCTAATCCCGAGTCAATTTACCTAATAATATTTATGTTTTAAGACTTCACAAGTTAAATGATATATCTTACGATGTTGGGATTATGTTTTAAGACTTCACAAGTTAAATGATATATCTTACGATGTGGGGATGAGCGGACGGTCATGATCCAATCGCAGATCTGAAAGGGAAGAGACCGACATCTAAGATGACATCGCAAATTAGACAATATAAGTTGTGATGTGATTAAAGGCGAGCAGTGAGGATCGTTAGATCTAGGCGCAGATAAACAGTGGAGGTTAAATCGTAAATAGAGCGATTTCGAAAATCACTAATTTTAGAGTTTATCATTAAGGCAATCACGTGGTATGTTATTTGGATTGTGATGCGATGAGGAGAAGGGCCATGTGTCAGCGTAGCACACCAACACATATCGCACATCCCATAATTTATGATTTAACTGTTATGAGTATAGAATTAAAATTCCATGCGGCCGATTTGCGATAATATGGGGAAGTTAAGATGTTGTATCATAAAACTAACCTCCATTTGTGTTCCCATTCAATATTATTTGTTATATTTTTCAATCTAAGGTAACTTGTATAAGTTGTGAAGTATGATTGCTTCCAATTGGTTGGCATGTTGTGGGACCCTAGAACCATAGTTCTGCATGTATGAATGTTGTTTGGGAGTGATTGAGATATATGTCTAAAAGATTTTCTCCCCCCCCCCCCACTTATCATTAATTTCTCTCCATATCTCCCCTATCAATTAAACCTTTTTCAAATGGTTTCTTTGTAATTTCTCATAAAATGAACCTCCTCCATTCTATCCAAAAAGTTTCGGGTTTTCCACCATTACAAAGGGTTTTCCACCAAAAAAGGAGAGGAGCAACGGAATAGTAGCAACAAAACAACGACAGAGTTTCTTTGAAACAATTTTCTACCACTACTCTCAGTACCAGCACGTTTCTACCAGGGACCAGGTAGCATTCAAGGAACAACCACATGCCATTTTCACTGCTGTTTACACTTTTTGTGGAGTTGGTTGCACTAGAACAGAAGATTAGTCTTCTCATAAATTGCCACATCATACAAACCACTTCGAATTGTTAGCCTTGAGGCTGTTATTTTCATTATGTCATAGCACTTTGTATTAAAGTTTTAGGATAAGCCTCATCTCTTGCACGAGATCGTAATAACTTTTGGGAACAGGTTTACTCCTTTTGTGGAGATGACAGTTTATTATTTTTGTATATATGTGATAAACTGCTATGTAAAAAGGGTTGGTTGATGGTTTTAGAATTTGACTCATATGATTTGTAATTTTTTTTGTGAATGAAATGGAATGATACTACTGAGGACTTATTACCAATTTTCTGTGTGTATTGTCTACTTTACTTGTGTTTCCATATTTCCTTTCTTTCAGTTACAATTTACAAACTGTTGTGCTATTATGGGTTCCTTTTAGTCTCTTAAACATGTTATGTGTTTTATCAGTTTTTATTAGTCTCACACAATGAAAATTCCTGTTGAAATGAATGTTATAAGAGTGGAAGAGAATCATTCATGATAGTTATTTTTCATGATATTTCAATGAGAATCTTGTCAAACTAGAAATAGCTTTCTCTCAATGGAATTTTGTCAAACTGCTACTTTTGTAATTTCTATTAAATGTAGTAGATTTATGTTTCCCAGACCTACTGTTTCATAGGTGCATGCATGTATGCATGTGTACATGTTGTTTGGGAGTGATTGCGATATATGTCTAAAAGGTTCCCCCCCCCCCTCTCCCCCGCTTATCATTCATTTTTCTCCATGTCTCCCCTATCAATTAAACCTTTTTCAAATGGTTTCTTTGTAATTTCTCATAAAATGAACCTCCGCCATTCTATCGAAAAAGTTTCAAGTTTTTCGCCATTACAAAGGGTTTTCCACCAAAAAAGGAGAGGAGAAACACAACAGCGGCAGAGTTTCTTTGAAATAGTTTTCTACCACTATTCTCAATACCATCATGTTTCTACCAAGCACCGTACAACATTCAAGGAAAAACCACACGCCATTTCCACTGTTGTTTACACTTTTTGTAGTCTGTTTAGGTGCTTGCTATAGTCTAGGTCTTGATTCCAGCACCAACACATAGACTTTAGCTTTTAATTTAGAACTTGTGCATCACCATAATGAGGTTTATCCTAAACCTAAATTGTTTAATTCACTTGAAGTTGCATAATTTAGAATGCATGAATAGAGAAATATATTCTAGAGGCATATTTACTAGAGGTAGAACTGCAATACCACGGTCACCTACCACCAGCACTAGTTCACTATTGGGAAAAATAATCGGGGGGGGGGGGGGGTGGGGGGTGGGTGAATCAGTATTTTAAACTCACTTTAAATTTTCATTTTATATTATGATTTCTATACAATATTGTCATTTAAACAACCAGCGTATGTATGTGAATTCAGTGAAAGAAAACAATGTATATCCAGTTAACTAATTATTCATAAGTTCCATCAGATATTTATCTTTAACCAATGCATTATCAATTTCATCAGACATATACTATGCAGTAAAGAGAAGAATAAACCATCAAACATAAGAAACACAACAACACATTAGAACACCAATATTTTAGGTGGAAACTCAATCTGGGAGAAAATAACCTTCGTTGTCATGTTTTCTTTCTTTATTATTATATAAATAAAATATTCTTACAATATTGTATTGGTGTAGACCCTTACCAACATGAAGGAACCCACCTGTAGGAGGCTACAACCTCCAATTGTTCTCTAACACCCATTGGAAGGGAGCTCCAACTCCCTAATCTCATTTACCGACTCCTACAAGAAGGGAGCACCTACCCCTTGTAAAAATTTAATAGCGACCATTAGAAGGAAGCTCTGACTCCCACACTAAAGGATCCAAACCTCAAAACCTCTTGTGGTCGATGTTTCCTAATATTTCATACTGGATCCACATGACTCAAAACATCAAAAATTTTATGCCACCTTTCATCATATTCTCAAATTGGACCCACTTCAATATTAAGCCCAAACCAAGTACTGGAATCACTATAACATCAAAAAACCAATTATTGAATCTCAGCCAACTATTGAAACCAAATGAAACCAATCCATAACAGATATAAACCATCCATATTAGTCACCATCCATTGAACCCATCAATTATCTTAAACTAGCAGCACTGAAAACCCTGACTAGATTAATATTCAATTTGTATATGCTACTGTTCAGAATAAACCTCGTGCATATACGTGCTTCCTATAGAAATTATTATGTAGATATGAAATTTCTCATGAAATTTACTAAAACACAAGACTCAAATATTATCTACTGCTCTGTGGAATTCAATTCACGATCGAGAACGCAAATCATAAACATGCAAGAATAATCAAACATACACAAATATTTATATAGGGGTAAGAAACTGCTCAAAATCCCTTCCTATCTGCATTTCATTAATCAAATAAAATATATGAGATACATATGCTTCTTAAGCTTGAGCACATCCTACAAGTGTATAGTTTATCCCTCTCCTTGACTGACTGAGTATGGCCAACACTTATCCAATTTTCAAGCCCTCCAAGCTCTTATTTCCTTGCATTTTTCCTTGAAAAATTAGGACCCTATTAATTATAAATTCCTTAATTGGAATTTCAAAATTCCTTTAAGATCTTACTCTGACTACATGCACCACATGTACACCTTGGAATAGTCTAAAACTAATAGTACACTATATTGGAATTTCCATCTCCACTAGGTAACTCGAATTTTCTACATTCATTAATTTTTTTGGGTTGATTGATTAGTTAAGTGGTTGATCACCAAGTGTGGTTGAAGTTACACTTCCACAACTTAACCTTCCACTAGTTCCTCCAACAGTTAGAACTAGTTTAACTGACCATCACTCAATTAAACTGAGATATATTGCTAAAAATTAGCAATCAATAATATTGAAATGAAATCAAGATTCCCCAACTTGAATTAACTTAGGTAACTGAGTGACAAGTGCCATTTCACCTCAGTTAACTACCTCCAAGATTTCTGTTGATGTGGAAATTAAATTTTCAATAGTTTGACCAAGGCAGGGTCAAACTGATGTTTTCTTACTTCATTTTAAACACTCCCTCTCAACAAGAAAGGGATTATCATGTCACCTTGATCCTGCCTCTATGGAACTAAAATTTTCCTCTTAACAAAGCCTTTGTAAAAATGTCTTTATCTTATACCTATCTTAGAATGTATTCCAACGACATAATCTACCTCTGCACATAATCCCATAGATGGTGATAATAGATATCTATATTCTTGGATTGATCATAAAATACAATATTTTAAGAGATCTTAACGCAACTCTAACTATCAAAGTATATCACAATTGGATCCATCATCTAACCAAAGAGTCCCATAAGAATCTTTCTCATCAAGATTACCTCACACACTACTTGACTGAAAACCATATATTTTGCTTCCGCTGAGTTAATTGCCACAAATATTTGCCTTTTGCTGTACAAGAAATAGATGCAGACCCAAAATTGAAAATTACTCTTGATGTAATCTTCTGGTATGATGGAATCCCTGCCCAATCTGCATCTGTGAAGCCACATATCTTTACTCCCTCTTTTCGTATGTACCATAGTTGAAACTGGGTAGTGCCTCTAAGGTATTGTTAAACATGCTTAACTTCCTTCCAATATAATTTGGTTGACCTAACTATAGCTTGAATCAGCTAGTTGACTGCATAACACATATTTGGTTGTTTGTTCACAAGATACATTAGTGAACCCGCAAGCTCTCGATAAATGGTAGCCTCCACTTCCTCACCTGAAGTGGTATCCTATTTCCTCCAAATTCCTCCTAGAAGAGTCTCCATGGGTTTGCTACTCTCCATGCATAAATTCTTCAATATCCCATTTTCATACTTTCATTTCAAGACAAACATTTCCCCATCTCCTTTCCGTAATTCCAAACCAAGGAAGTAGTTCATGAGTCCCATGTCCTTCATTTAAAATTCTCTTGCAAGGTTCTCCATGCAAGACCTGATCAATTTATCATCACTAGTTCAAATCAAATCATCAACATATCATACAATAATAAATAATTTACCTTCTACAAAAATATGATAAATGTTTGAATATACTTCACTTTTGGTGAAGCCCAACCCAATCAGATATTTTTTGATCATGGTGTACTAAGCACAGGGTGCTTGCTTGAGTCTATACGATGTTCTATTGAGTCTACACACATGTGAATCTTTATCAAAGGTCTCAAAACCTTCTGGTTCCTCGATGTACACCTCCTCCTCAATAACTCCATTGAGTGATCTTGTTTTTACATCCATATGGTGGATCTTCCACCCCATCTCTACAGCTAGTGCTAGAATTTATCTAATGGATGAGTACCTTGTAACTGGAGCAAAGGAAACCTCATAGCCAATTCAATCAACTTGAGAGAAACCCTTGGTCAAAAATATGGCCTTGTACTTCTCTATGATTTTTTCTGCTACATGCTTTACCTTGAGGATCTATCTTGAACCCACCACTAATTTATCTTCTAATCTTGAGTCCACTTCCCAAACACTGTCCTTTATAATGGAATCATATTCCTCTACCATTGCATTAACCCATACAATTTTCTCTACTTCTTCCTCCGAAGAGGATGGCTTATTCTCTACAATATTAGTCATTAGAGCCATGTATCTAGTGTACCAATTAGGTGACCTTCTATACCTATGCTGTGAAGTGGGTGCTCCCACATTCTCTCTAGCATCATGCAATAATATCTCAGCTTCCCTGGTTCTTTTCCTTCCTTCTCTAGATGATTCTTCCTAAGTGGGTGTCTCCACTCTCCACTCCTAAACTTGTGTCTGCTCCACAACTTCCATAGGTTCTTCCTTTGGAGCTAAAAGCTCCCGATATGATTGCAAATAAAGATCCATCTCAAGAGAACATCTCATTTATTTATCCTCATCAAGTTTCTATTTAAACCACAAATACCCCCAACTATATTTTAGGCTATAGCTTCATCTTTGATTCTTTGGAGACATGGCAGTAAACTGAGCCTCCAAAAATCTTGAAGTGTGACACATCCAATTTCCTCCATGATAAAGCTTCCTCTGGTGTACTCATGCCAAGAATCCAATGAGGACTCATGTTATGCAAATAGACTACTTTTTTGAATGCTTCAACCCAAAAATGTAGAGGTAGGCCTTGGTCATGCAACATTTCCCTTATTGTTCCCCGAATACTACGATTCTTCCTCCAAGCCAACCCA
Source organism: Pinus albicaulis (assembly GCA_034641835.2). Classification (NCBI taxonomy): domain Eukaryota; kingdom Viridiplantae; phylum Streptophyta; class Pinopsida; order Pinales; family Pinaceae; genus Pinus; species Pinus albicaulis. The sequence goes on from CM076573.1 coordinate 334,599,198, forward strand.
TTCTACTATTTTTCTTGGGGTGCTATCAAATCCTACCGAATGCCTTCTTTTGTATAGAAAGTTTTAAACTCATTCGACATGTACTCACCTCCATTTTCGCTCCTGAGAGCCTTAACCTTATTGTCATTTTAGTTTTAAAGGAGTTCCTTGAATCCAATAAACATGGAGAATTTCTCTCTTTATTCCTCATGAAAAATATCCAAGCCTTCCGTAAGAAATATTCTACAAAGATAACATAATATTTGTGCCTAATAGTGGAGGTTGTTGAGAAAGGTCCATAGACATCAGAGTGGATCCTTTCAAGGAATGCATGTTCTTTCCTATCGTGATAATGGAATGATTCTTTTGTGTACTTCCCCATGGTACACCCTTTTCATGTATCCTACTTCTCAAGTGATCCTCTGGGGAGGCCTGTGGTTATCTGCTATATAATATTCAGGGTGCCATGATGCAAATGACCAAGTATTCTATGCCAAATTTCACTGAAATCTCGGCTCTGAACCTTCTTCGCCTTCATGTTTAATGCAACATAGTATTCCACATATAGCTTGTACAATTTGTTCACAAAATCCCCAATCTTCACTAATTATCCTATGGCTAGGTGTCTCAAGAATTATTTCTAGTTGTTGAAGATCACAACGTAACCACGGTTTTCCAAAAATGCAACAAAGCCAATATTATTCTTTAGACCTAGAACAAACATCACATCCTTGAGTCTGAGAGGGGAGCCCAACTCCCTATTTAAGGTGATTTTACCAACCCCATTCATGTTTTACCTTCCATCATATCCCATATCGATGTGCATATGGATATCTTTCTCCTCTAAGTCACTTGAAAATTCTCTATTCCCAGTCATGTGGAATGAGGCATCATTATCCAAGTACTGCACACTCCCCGTTAGTGTGCTCTTTATACATGTGATGAGAGTGAAGTCAAGCTCAAACTGTGAAGCCAAATATTCACCTACCACTCTTCTTGAGGTCTTCTTTATTTCCTTGTTGTATGGAAACTTCATGGAATAATGCCTGAATTCACGAAAATTGAAACACTTATTTTGGACAAGTCTTTCATTTTTGCCCCTTGACTAGATTCTGGTTTGGATTGGTATTTCTTCCCTCTTCCCTTATTTTCCTTACCAACCAAGGCACAATTTTATTCATCCTCACACTTTGATGAAGTCCAATATCTAGTATTCCTCCTTATTTCCTCCTGTAACAAATCATTCCATAAGCATTCCGAATTTGGTAGTTTCTCCCTCCCACTCACCGAATATTGGTAGCTATTCCAACTCTTGGGAAGAACTAGAAGGGCTAGGATTACTAGATAATATTATACAATAGTAACACCAACTCAACCAAGTTCATCACGACATTGTGTGAACCTACTCAGGTATTGTGGAATAGTGTCATTTTCCGCATCTTGATATTTCTAAGTTTATCCTTGAGCGCAAACTTCCTGTGGCCATTACTATTCTGGAAAATGTATGTCAATGCTTACCACATTTCATACGAAGTATCTTTCCCATAAATATTTGAGACAATGTGATATCATACTCCCCATAATACAATTCTCCTCACCTTGGCTATGAACTTCTTCCATTTTGATAGATTATGAGTATCAGCTTCTACTAGTTTCAGGATGTCATTATCAACAAATTCCTTCAACCCATTATCTTCCAGTACTTCCTCCATTCCATCCTTCCAAGAAACATAATTCAAGCTTCCATCAAGGGAATACTCAAGTCTTAATCCATAAAAATCCATCCTTCTAGCTCTAAATAATTGATTTTGAAAATTCGATCCTAATGCAATAACAACATAGTTTCTTCTTTACTATAAATCCTACTATAATACCATGTAGAAAATATTGTGTAGATTTGAAACTACTCATGAAATTTACTAAAACAAAAGGCTCAAATCTATTCTACTGCTCTCTCAAATTCAATTAATGATTGAGAACACAAATCATAAGCATTCAAGGAGAACTATCACACACACATATTTATATAGGGGAAAGAAACTGCTCAAAACCCCTTCCTATATCTATTACATTAATTAAAGAATAGAGATGAAATATATATCCTGCTCAAGAATGAGCACAACCTGCAAATGTATAGTCAATCCCTCTTCCCGACTGACTCACTCTGGAAAAAAATTATCCAATTAAAAATCCCTCCAAGATCATATTTCCTTTCATTTTTCCTTGAGGAATTAGGCCCCTATTAATTAGGAAATTCCTCAACAGGAATTTCACAATTACTTTCAGCTCGTTCTCTGACTACATGCACCACCTATACACCTAGAAATAATCTACAACTGATAGTAAAATACCATGAAATCTCTATCCCAAATGGGTAACTCGAATTATCTACATGCATCTGTTATTTTGGGATGTTTTATTAGTTAACTGGTTTATCATTGAGCTTGGTTGAAGTTACAGTTCCACAACAGTGACCTTCCACTAGTTCCTCGAACAATTAGAACTAGATTAACTGACCATAACTCAATTTAACTGAAATATATTGTTAAAAATTAGAAATCACTCATATTGAACTAAACTCAAGCTTCCCTAACTCAAATTAATTGAGTTAACTGAGTGACAAGTTCCATGTCACCTCAGTTAAATACGTCCGATATTTCTACTGATGTGGAAATTCAAATTTTCTCTACTTTGACCGAGGCAAGGTCAAACTGATATTTTCATGATGCATTTTCCACACTTCCTCTATATAATACCTGTGTACAGATCTCAAACTAGTGACTACTGAAATATTTTCTAAACTGAATTACTAAATACAAAATCACAAGAGATATATCAAACTAACTTATTGAAAACCCAATCATAATGCAACATCATCACTAGTCAATTATACTAATCCTCCTTCAACCCAATTAACATTTTCGGAAAAATATAATTAATATAGAGACATCATTGACAGAAAAAAACAAATAGAGCATAACTCATCAAATGTCATCATCAAGCTATACTACAAAACCTTAGAACATATCCACGAAATCAATGAAACTTTTTAATGTATGTACGTGATTACCATGCATAACACCCATGTCCATATCTCAACATACATAATAAATTCACAGAATTTATATGTGACTTTACATAACTAGATTCACATATGTACGCAACTATCTAGATACAAACCTGCATACAGATCTAAAAACTTTCACTGCAAATACAACTTCACTCTCCATAAACTTCATTGTCAAAGCTACCAACTTTTGAATAATTTGTTTTAATCATAACATCATAATCATCACATATTCATAATTATTAGTTACTTTTACATTTTCAACAAGTAAGTCAATCAAACATTATGTCAACATACTTTCACATCTTTCATATCTGAGTCTTCTCCTTGCTCCCTGGTGCACACTTGTTTCGGATCAAATTATTCATAAAATTATCCATTACTTGCACACCGAACACCTTGATCTCAATCTCCTTATATACTTTTACCCTTAGCCAATACCTTAGGTAAATCCCTTGGTAATTTTGTTAGTATTATTTGACAGGATCGAATAACCATTACTGATTCAATTACTATGAGCCAATACCATGGTAATTACCCCTAGTATTACAAGACGTGCGTACGTACACAATTTTTTTTCATATGATCTATGTATACTTTCTCAAACTTCACCTTTATCATCCATCTGTCTTTGAACTATCATTTTTCTATTTATAACATTTGTAGCATTTGTCCAAAGTGCATGAGATCATGTTATCATAATGTTGACATAAAGTACATATTTATAAATCTGGTTACCATCAATGATGACACATTAGTCACATTTCCATCAAGGAAAACACATTAGTAAAAATTCCAACAATATCCCCCTTTGGACTTGATGACAACTATTTTGGTGTTTGGACACCACCTAGAAATACAATTGCAAACACTAAGTCTTCTCTCAAACACACAAAGTTTCTCTCGAAGCATTCTTCTCCAAACACCATTCTTCTCTCCCCCTTTGACACAAGGGAAAAGGGTTGAACCAAGGTGAATGAAGTGTTTCCTTTAATTGATCCAGCTAAATGAAGGAAAATAGATCAAGTTGATTGTTGTAGATCTAATCTACTAAATCTAAAACATGAAATCTGCATATTGACCATGCTCCCCCTGAGCCTATGTTGGACCCTCTAAATATATAAAACCAAATATGACCTTTCCTATTACCAATTAACCATAATTAATCAATCACTCAATATAGTTGGGTTACATATATGACCCAACATTAATTCAATTACCCAAAATAATGGGATTACATACATAGTATGACTTGATCCCAATAGCCCATACATGATTGAATTTTACAATGATTACAACATGGATATTTTCATGACCTTTACATCAACAGATATATAAGACAATTATAACCAAAAATAGGAACCTTCACCATGAGGTATCAAGACCATAATAGTCATCAACAACCATCATTCTCCATATAGGAATATTCAACATAAACATTTGATAGAAGCAACATAGACAACAACATGAACATCCTCATCATCAAGAAGTAATGTAAGATAAGGAAATGCGGCATCAATCATTAGCATGTGTCCAATTATGTAATGCTTCCAAGCATCATCAACCAATTGTAGTAGAAGAATAATATTGTTTAGTAGAGATCTATCATCAATTCATCCCCTTGACCTCATATCATCAAGGTCAACATGCTCTCTCCACATATAGGAAGAGACACAATTCACAAGCAACATATACATCATCATATGTAGCATATGAGTAGAAAATACATGCATCAACAACATGTGTTCAAACAATGAGAACCTTCAGTATCACAAATCATTGAGTAGAATAGAACTTAATATCGGCAACATAATCAACCAACATATTAATATACTCTTTATTAAGTGTATCAAGATTTAATAACATCAAGAATGAGAGATCATTTATAACTTTACCAAATGCAACAAAGGCAGCATATAGACAACATCTATATCTTCACCACATGCAATCCATTCATCGTTGATAACCCATGACATAATGAAAACAACCTATATCTTCTCATCAACAAAATATGCCAACAACGGTGAGCAAATAATGAACTCATCATCAACCAATGTCAACAATGACCATAGCATACACATCATATTCATCAATTGTATCAAGGAGGATTAAAAATTTCACTGAGTGTAACTCAAGCAAAATATAGGCATAATCCATGTCTTCCCCAGATGGAAACCATGCATCAATAATGACAGAATTAAAACAACATATGTATCTTCAACAATAAAATAAACAACAACTATACATAAACAATTATATGTACTCATCATAACCCAACAATAAATTCACAAGGAACCATAATGCCAACAATGGATCATTATAAGCTTACCAGCTTCTCCCCCTGAACCTGTGCCGACTATTCACTATTAAATATAATAATATCTATCTCATCAATCAATAAATCCATTAAAGAACCACAACGGTAATAACATTTTTCAACAAATCATGAACCATCATGAACCAACATCATTCCTAATTAACATAAGGACATTATTATCAGTCTGCAACAAGTCAATATCAGAACTAGAAAGCCAGTATTAACTTATCAAAGCATATTAGAACCTCCCCCTGAGTCTTTTCCATTGTTTATTCATATTAGAGAAACATATGCGACTGTCTAGAAAAAAACATTTGTATACAGGTGACTGTCTTTCATAAGATCTGCGTATAGAAAATAAATTGTTGAATTTTCATAACCATAGCTCCCCCTAAGCATGTCCTGTCTATTTTATTGTTCTCATTCTCTTCATCAATGCAATTTTAGTAGTATAAGAATCACCAAATGAATACTAAAACAACATAGGGAATCAATATATACATTCATAACTCCCCTTGAGATCATACACCACTGATCTTGTGGACCTGATAATCATCACCTACTCTTCATGAGGTTATGTGCCTCTCATTTAATACTGTAGTCATTGTTTAAAAAAAATATAATGTAATGGGGACCATCTTCTTTTACTCTGAATTTGAAGAAGAGGAACTATACCTCTTATTTCTGCTTGAATTCTTTTTTTCTAGCACATATAATTTGTGTGGATTTCTGTATCCTCTTGCTATTAGCTTTCCAATTTCTTCATCCATAACTTTTCATTATTTTATGTAAATACAATTATATGTCCTTTGTAAGCCATTTTACCTACACCTATATTATTATGATTTATCCCTTGAACTAATAATGTGTCAACTTCTTTTACATACTTATCAAGTCTGATTCTACCTTTTCCTAGAACTTTTGCTAAAGAACTATTTCCAAGAATAACATTATCATATTTATTTTTCTTGAGAGACTCAAACTTTTCCTTATATCTAGTCATGTGATGAGAGCATATGTTGTCTATGTACCATTCATATTCATCTTCAAATGAACAAAGAGAAATACCACACCTTATCCATTCTTGTTCTTTCTACTTATTATGAGAAGTGTTGGTGGATCCATCTTTATCAGGTATTTTGGTAACAATATTCTTGTCTAGTTTCTTTCCTTGAAGGAAACCAATTTGTTGTCTATGTGGATTAATTGACTTGTTCCTGCATTATTTTTGCTACACACCCAATTTTTTTATAAGTATAACATCTTATATGACCAGAAAAGGGAGCAGAGAAATCATAATAATTATTTCTCATATTCTTTCTATTGTAATCAATAGATTTGTGACCAAATATGTTGCAAGAAAATCAATATCCCTTAAATAAACTTGAGTACCTGTGAGTGCATGATCGTCTAGTGAAGTGGTTATTTTCTTGATATTGAAACAATTTGCTTCTACATTTTTCTACAATGTTTCCATAGTTATGAGATATAAAAAATTCAACACCATTGATCAGAGGAGAGAATCAATTAATGTTTCAATTATTGGGAGTAAAATATTTCCTTTGAAAATTCACTTTCCTTGGATATTGATATGATCAATTTCTTATATCTTTGTCAAGAATTTCAATTTTTGCATTGTTATCCTTCAAGTTTTTTTCATAATCCTATGAACTAGATTCTCCTTTTATAGTTTCATGAAACCAAGACCAAATTTAATAGAGGGAGACCTTTGAATACTAAGAATGCTATCCAAAATTATAGATCCCTATAATACTAGTGTATCCACTTATTGTTACTTTTAGTATAACCCCCTTATTGTTATAATTGTGCCCCATAGAAGCCCACTATTTTAATTGTTGTGCCCTTAAATTATTATTGTTATGTCGGCTAGGATTATATTGTGACCCCTTGGACTCCTATACATAGAAAGGAGGTTTTTTCATTTGTATCATCCAAAAAATTTTCATTTTTGTAATGTAAAGGAGGTTTACTCCTAGAAGAGGTTGATTTCTAAGTCGTTGATCTAGATTTTCTTCTATTTTGTGAGCTAGTTGCATAAAATTTGGTATTAGAGCTTTGGATTCTAGGGTTTTTCTTCTTCAAACAGGCCATCGTGGAATTTTCACCATGCAAAACTGAAATCTTGATGGACTTCGTGTAAATATTTCAGACCTTGGTTCACAATATTTTCGAAGATATGATCTGTGGAAGTTAGGTTTTTTGCAGGCTCTATAATTTCGTCTCAAATAGTTGACCAAGGTAAAATCACCATAACTTTCATTTCAGGCATCGGATTGTAATTCCATAAAAAGTGGCTGAAGGTTGAAATAGTGACACGTGGCACACCGTGCAATTTCTCTCTATTGAACCAGTTCATAGTTAGGGCATTGTGGGAGATCAGGCATAACTTTTCCTTGAAGAATCCAAATTAGGTCTGACCAATGGAATTGGAAAGAAGACTTAGAGGGATACTATAGGACTGAATTTAAGATATTGAAAATATGAAATCACATAGATACATCAGGTTCAATATCAACCTCCTAAAAAGCAAGAAAACGATGTGTATTTTTTTTTAAATTGCATAACTTTTGTTTAGAAGAAGTTTTAAGTGATTCCAACGACATATTGAAGCATAGATATAAGTATTGGATTCTAAAATACCTTCGAAAATGAATTCCACACCCATTAATTCCTCAGAAAACTCTACTATGATGCATGAAGAAGAAAAATTGCTTCACAATATATCACAATTACGGGACCAAGTGCAAAAAATTTTGTTCTCACAAAGAGCAACCAAAGATGAACTAAAAAGTGACATGGATAGTTTAAAATTAGGCATGGAAGCTAATATGGATGGTTAGAGGAATGGCATGGAAGCGAATATCGATGGTATAGAAGCAAAACATGAAGGTTTGAAGGAATGTTTGACAAAATTGCTACAAGAAAAGCTTCATAATGGTGAAAAGGTAGTAGAGGAAACTCATGATGAGAACAAAAAAAATGTTAATCATGATTTCATAGACTCTAATGTTGGATTGAAAACCCACCATATTCCAAAGATCTATATGAGGAATTTTGATGGAAAGGATCCGTTAACATGGATACTACAGATGGAGAAATATTTTGATCTCCACAATGTGCAAAACACACAAAAGGTACACATTGCAAATTTATATTTAGAACCTAATAATTTTTTTGGTATCGATGGATTTTCTCTTGTAAACAAATTTTCACTTGGTCAATTTTTATAGAGGAAATGATAACACATTATGAGGATACAAAGAGCAACACCTTCTTTAGCCAATTGATAAATCTCAAATAAAAGGATTCAATGGTGGAGCACATTGAGGACTTCCAAATATTGAATATAAGGGTAACTAATATTCCAGAGGAACATAGGATTGATGTCTTCATAGGGCCTTTAAAGGATAACATCCAACATGAGTTTCACCTTTGGGAACCTGATTCATTGGAGAAGGCATTCAGGTTGGCAAGAAAAAGTGAAAGCAAAATTATGGTGACAAGGAAGCCTACCAGACACAACTATAAAGATGGAAGTGTTTCTACTCATAGAATTCCACAAACTATAAGGTTGACACCACAACAATTGGAAGAAAAAGAGAAAAATGGATTTGCTACAGTTGTGATAGAAAATACACTAAAGGTCATAAGTGTGATGAGAAGAATTTATTTTACGTAGATTGTGAATAGGAGGAAGAAAATGAACAAGAAACTTAAAAATAAGATGATATACACCAGGAACCAACCATAGAGAAAGAAGAAATGAATCTTGCCATATCTTGAAATTCATTGGAAGGAATTACCACTCCTAAAACTCTCAAGGTAGAAGGACATATCAAGAAGAAAAATGTAATAGTGTTGATTGATTCGGGTAGTACCCATAATTTTATTCATTGTAAGGTAGCCAAGGAATTGAATTACTTCGTATACCTAGCACCAAAGTGTCAAGTTATGGTTGAAAATGGAGGAAATATAAATTTATTTGAAAAGTGCCATAATATCAAGCTAACAATTGGGGGATATGTATTGAACAGCCTAATGCTCTCCATTCCAATGGGTGGTGCTGATGTTGTACTAGGATTCCAATGGTTACAATCTTTGGAGACGATAGCTTTTAATTTTTAAGAACTTTTCTTGAATTTGTTTTGGGAAGGAAAGGAAGTTGAATTACAGGGTATCACAGGGAAGCCCAAAAAGATAATCAGCTCTGAAGTCATGGCAAATCTTTTGAAGAAAGAACAACGAGGTGTAATTGCACAATTATGCTCACTAGAGGTTCAACCACCAAAATTATCTGTTTCTTGAGATCTCCAAAAATTCTTGGACAATCATTACAAGGTGTTTGAAACTTCTAAAGGACTCCCACCGATTCGTGATCATTGTTGAGGTCATAAAAGGTATCTTTTTAACACCTATTTATCTCTCATTAATTATCAATCCAGGAGTGACTTTTTATTTCAAGAGTGTACTCTGTCTGAGGCAGCAATAAACTAAGAGTAATTCTATGAAGATGTAGTACAGAATGTTAAATACAAGAGTAAATATATGCTTGTAAAGAAATCTAATTACAGTAACATAAATGGAAATGCTCTGAAACCTTAATTAAACCAATCTGCAAAACATCGATTAGGGATACAATAGCAATAACTCCTTCCCTTAGAAATCGATGCCAGATAACCAATCTGGGAACTTGGAAGCAATAACCAGTGTCCTCTATAGTTGGTGATCTTAAAGCAATCGAAATGAAAGAAAATTAAATCTTCGTGCTGATAAAAATAACTGAAAGGAACAAAATCTGAAAAGGAACAATAGCTTGTAATTCCTATGCATACCAATTGTAACTCATCTATTTTCTAATCTAAAGCTATGAATCAGAAATAAACAATAAACAAAAATGGAACAGCAATATGAACAACAATTCTAATTCTAATGCAATCAGGAAACTAATCTCAATACTCCAATCCTGTCGATAGCTAATACTATGAAATAGTTCATTGGAATGAATCATAAATCAATGAAACAACAATGCTTTATAAAATATAGCAAGATGAATAAGATAGTAAATACGATCCTTGCTAAGACAAAATAACAGTGCAATTCATTAACATATACATCAAATCTGAATTCAATCCAACAACAATCAAATAACTCTGTAATTGTAATAAATCTAAATGCAATTATCACACGACAGAAATAAAAGAATAGAAATACGAACAGTGGATCGATCCACCAGGGTCGGGCCCTCAATCGCTGGTGAAACGCCGCTGGGCTACTGCAGAGCTTGAGAAATGGAATGAGAATGCCTCTTTGTATTAATCAAACATGAATAGATTTTACATCAGTTTCTCTTTGATCACAAGAGTCAAGGAATTGCAGTGTTACATGAGGAATTCAATAATCATCCATTGTTCTCCAATACATAATACATGCTCTCCCTTTATAATCAGAAAGAGGAGAAATTAAATAGCAAATATGATCTCTCATAACAATATTGGATTGTTCCCAAAAACTTGAGCAACCAGAAAATATATTTCCATCCATCTTTCAACAAGAGCAAGGCGAATTTGACTTTGCAGCGGAGATTTTGAGGACAGTCGCAACAACAAATCTAAGAAAATCATTCTCAAAGAACCTTGTGTTTCTCTCAATACACGGCGAATTTGGGTAAACCATTCTTTAAAAAAGTTAATTTGGTCCGTTCTGGACAAAACCCATGTTCCGGATTTTCTAGATTCTTCTTCATTTGCCCAGAATCTTAACCGCAAAATTGTCACTTCTTATTCCAACGAATTTCTGATTTGGAATATTTGATGATGATTTGGAGATCAAATCTACAATCTGACAAATATCTTGGAGGCTAAAATGGTGAGTGATATTACAAAATATATTAATAAACCATCATTGATAAAATTATGCATAATAATCATCAATTTATTAAAAATAAAGGAGAAGAAATAATATCCATCCATAAGAGCATAAATCATTATAAAATGGATTTATATGATAAATTATAATAAATGATATGATAAAGAAGAGTAAAAATGGATGAAATAAATGTTAAAAAGTGGTCGTATTCATGGCCCAACATACCCCCAAACTAAATATATTGCATGTCCTCATGCAACCCAGAACTGAATATATTACATGTTCTCATGCAACCCAAAGACAAAACCCATGTGTTAACCAAGCAAAAAAAATTGTTCATCCTAACTCATGAAATGGATGGAACAAATGAATTTTTCCTCAAATAATGAATATTCAATTTTAGTAATCTTGATAAAGGCATAACAATTTTTACCGTGGACGTTCAACTATATGTATATGAAGTTGCAGAAAAATGTGACATAAGTAACATCAAACTTCATTAACCATTTTCTCAAAAATCAGATCGTTTGGATGCACAGATCATGAGATATATAAAAAAATGATTGTAGGTGATAGTGCATAATTTTCGAAATTTTATGAACTAATTTAGTGTGAAATTGTCTGGGTTTGTGTATTTTAATGATACTTCTTTGTTATCCAGAAATCACAAGAATTCAGTTCATAGTTTTAAAGATATATGCAAATCAATTTCTGCACTATACAAAAATGAAATTGTATGCCTTAAACGAGAAAGAGAGTAAAAAAACATCCATCACGTGTAGCAATTCTCCCCCCAAACTGAAGAATTAGCATGTCCTCATGCGATGCTAGAAAACAAAGAGAGGTGGTTTGGTTGCTACAATCTGTTGACATCGATGCTTGGTGTAAAACAACATGAAATAAGGGAGGTGTTGAGAATGAATAAGAATATCCATGGATGATAAAGAATATTACTGACATGGTCACAAGAAAGAAATGAAAGAAATCAACACTACCCCAAATTGAAAGATGAGACGTGTCTAAAAATGAGAAGTGGTAAAGATGTGGAATGAATGATGATAAATAATGCTCAATGGATTTTCATGAAATTCTCCTAAATTCATAATAAATCAGAAAATTATGCCATTTTACCTCAAGTGTTACCTTCGAAAAAATGGAATGACATGTAGGGATTGGCCTTTGTTGAAGCTGATGTAGGCTGAGCGAATACTGAAAGTGATGCAAAAGGTGGAAGCCATGCAAGCACATCATGTCTGAAGAATTGTGCGCGTTCACGAGCCTTCGCTGTTAATTGCAATAGTGTGGTCGTGCTGCGAATAGAATTTTTCCCCATACTTGTTGTTCTCTTGTAAACAAATCACATTCTGTATGCAATTTTCCGGAATCCACAGTTTCAGTTTAGAATGGCAACAAATAAGATGCATGCAAAAAATTTCAAGCAGAAAAAAAATTCTGTAAAAATGCAGTATCAATATTGTGGCAAATCGGCGAAATAGAATAGCAGCGTATTGCACAGCAATTGTACAACATGGAAAGGCATACATACTTATAATACAATCAATGAAATTATAACATTTACTGAAATCCATGCATGTGATAAATCTTAAACATATATAGAAGCATTTTGTAATGATTTAAGGATAAGGAGAAGGGACAACTTAAGATAAACATAAGTACAAATGCGTTTATTACCCACTTAAACTAATGTGATTGATTTATGATGATTTTCATGTATAATAGGTTCAAAATCAAAGGCTAAGGATTCATACTTTCATCTGATATTTAAATAGATATATAGGAAAAAGGGTTTAATATTACTATTGATGAGTATAAATGTGACTCCAATACCATCAACAGAGCTCTGTTGCCCACAGGTGTCTATAACCTTGACAGAGTTGCTCTCTCACCCTTGGAACCATTGTCCTTTATTTATGCTGAGGAATTGCTTGTTAATTGTCATAACGGAGGCCATTGTGTTGGCTTGGTGACCAGATAAATCACAATGCCATTCACTAGGAAGAAGTGAAAAGTGGATAAGCCGGCTCGTGATGAGACCTCTTGTTCCAAGGACTGTTTAATTTTTTCAATTGTCCATTCGACCATATCCCTTGTTTGGTGGCCATGATGGGAATGCCACTTCACTTGCTTCCTTATGAACATGGTAGGTCGGCTCTTGATGAGACCCCCTATCCTCCATCTGCCAAATTATAAAATTATTAATGAAATATGTAAGTATTTTTCTTTTCATATAGCACTTTCCTATTTATTCATAAAGAATGGATCAACACTCCTTAAGAGTAGGGATGGTGGAATAAGTCTAAACAGCTCAATAGAAAATAATATGCCCTTGTTCCTACTCCATAAGTAAAAATCAAAGAAAGTTATAAAATATGGGAAAGAACCAACATGATAATTATAATCGATCATATGAATTTAGTGGTAGTAAGACAACAAGATCATGTTATTGATTATGTCCATTTTTCCTTTTTCTTATCATTACTAAACAACTTTCTTAAAAATGATGATTTCTTTTAATTTTCTGATTACAGTAAGCTTTAATTTGTATGATTGTATATCCTTCCATAAATTGTATGTTTGTCTTTCAAAAAATTATGAAAAATTCAAAAAAATTCTCAAAACGTTGTTCACAAATAAGAAAAATGCACTCAAAAAGTGTTGTTCCCTTGGAAAGGAATAGTAAAAACAATCTGCGAAAATGCTGTTGTTCCTTTCGAAAGGATGTTCCTTTGGAAAGGAACAACAAAAACGCTCACAACAATACTTCTGTTCCTCTCGAAAAGAACAACAAAAGTGTTGTTCCTTTGGAAAGGAATAGCAAAAACATTCACAGAAAAACTGTTGTTCCTTTCGAAAGAAGGAACAAAAAAAATTCACAAGCAAAGTAAGAATGCTTCAAGAAAAAAAGGAAAAAAACAAGAAAATTAAAAGAAAACAAACTTTATGTACAGGTTTCAGGAAAAAGTGAATTTTTCTTGTTTACAGAATTGGTGCTACCGAAGAATTTCCTTTTGCGATTGAAACTTGCATGGTGGGGTACTTATTGTTCAATTACCACTGGAGTGGAAATTGCAATTTGAAGGGATCAACACCTAAAACACAAAAACATAAAAGAAATAAAAAAAGAAACAACACTTTATTAAGTTGCAACAGCTATGATGTTATTTCCTAAAGGAATATCAATCTATTAATGGGAAAAAATGATCTTTTTGAAAAATGTCTTGGCAGCAGTAACATAAATATTGAAACGGGAACCAATTCTTCATTTCTTCTTGTTATAAATCTGTTAGGTAATGAACTAGATGAAATGCCTTTGTTTTACTAAATTTTCAAGAATCGCTCGTCCACAAATTGACCTTCTTTGTTCTCCTAAGACCTGCAAAAAACGAGTGTCTACCTACAATAAAACATTAAATCATGGAGAAAGAGAGGTGATCGGGCTCCCCTAATCCAAGAATTATGTAAAAAACTAACAAGTAGTTACTCTGTAGAAAAAATCCATGGACAAAGTAAAATTAATTTATTACCTGCGGGAGAGCAGTGACCAATCATGCTAACTTGCAGTGTTTCAATCATAACTTCTTTGTTTTTTGTCGGATTTGAGTGATTCCAAAGCCAAATGAGAGCTAATTAAATTTTTTATCTCCAATAGAAACAGGTTTTAAAAATTCAATGCTTTGATATGTCAAATTTGTTTAGAACAACCTGCATAATAGAGTCATTTTCAATTTTCTAGCTTAGACCAACAGGTGATATTTTAAGCATAAATTTTTCGTTTAATAGCGGATTGAACTGATTCAAATTGGAGATTAAAGTAGATTAATTTATTGATCTCCAATATAAAAAAAAATTTAAGACAAGAATAATTGATGGGTCAAATATGCTAGGGAACAGCCAAGAAAACAGAGTTTCAAGAGTGCTGATTTATGATAGGCAGTCAGTATTTTGGTCATAAATTCCTCATACGATATCGAAATTGAGCGATTCAAATTGTGTTGTAAACTAGATTCATAGAGGAATCTACCATAGAAACAGGTTTTAAAAATATAGTCATTTAGGCCTCCAAAACATCACTGTCCCAACTGTGTTTTCAGAAATTTCATGAAGCCCGCAAGCCAAAAAAATGATATTCAATCAATTTTTCCATATTGATGATAAAAATAAATATAGGTGTTTGTAGAATTTTTATTTGTAATATAATTCATCTGCATGCACAAATAAGTTAGAATATTTATCATCAATGTTGATTTCCACGGCGTGTTGCAACAAAAAAAACTATTTTTACAAAAATAAAAAATGTGTTTATTTCCTTATTTATTTTATTTTCTCCACTAATTTACTCTTCTTTGAAAATCGAATATGATTATGTATAAGAGTATTCCCAGTGGAGCCATTTTATAAATAAGGCCTCCAGTATGTACATACCCAAATTTGAAAAATGCATGTTGATAAATAGTAGGGTATGAGAAGCCAACTTCCCTTCTTGTAAAAAAATTGGGCGAGAATTCTCAATTTCTTGGGAATTTTTCTCAGTATTTTCTGTTTGGGTATGTACCTCAGCAAAGGCTACAGATGGTGACTCTGTGGCCCAAAGGGAACTAATAGGTTGTCTAGAAATAACTTTCCTAGGTCCTACTGATGGCTGAGATTCAGTTTTCTTACGAATTTTGTCAATAAAGGTCGTTCTTCCAAGGGTCACCGGTCCCTTAGATTTTTCAGGTTTGGGAGTATTTTTGTCTTGTTTAGGTTTTCTAGTCATTTAAAACAACAAGCCTTCATTCCTACCTAAAGAAAATTTTTTTACCCAATTCTGCTGTGAAGCGGGCAGTGAGCACGTATGTTCCTTGCTCGGTGCGCAGGTTCTTACCTTCCATATTTAAAACCCAATTCTTACCAAGCAGAAAAAAGGTCAAATGTGCATCACTCTTTATAAATAGCATACACTCTTCTCGGAAACGATGCCAAAATGTTGAGGTCATAAAAGGTATCTTTTTAACACCTATTTATCTCACATTAATTATCAATCCGGGAGCGACTTTTTATTTCAAGAGTGTTCTCTGTCTGAGGCAGAAATTAACTAAGAGTAATGCTATGAAGATGTAGTACAAAATGTTAAATACAAGAGTAAACAGATGCTTGTAAAGAAATATAATTACGGTAACATAAATGGAAATGCTCTGAAACCTTAATTAAACCAATATGCAAAACATCGATCAGGGATACAGCAGCAATAACTCCTTCCCTTAGAAATCGATGCAAGATAATCAATCTGGGAACTTGGAAGAAATAACCAGTGTCCTCTATAGTTGGTGATCTTAAATTAATCGAAATGAAAGCAAACTCAATCTTCGTGCTGATGAAAATAACTGAAAGGAACAAAATTTGAAAAGGAACAACAGCTTGTAATTCCTATTCATACCAATTGTAACTCATCTATTTGCTAATCTAAAGCTATGAATCAGAAATAAACAATAAACAGAAATGGAACAGCAATATGAACAAAAATTCTAAGTCTAACGCAATCAGGCAACTAATGTCAATACTCAAATCCTGTCGATAGCCAAGACTATGAAATAGTTCATTGGAATGAATCATAAATCAATGGAACAAAAACGCTTTATAAAAGATAGCAAGATGAATAAGATAGTAAATACGATCCTTGCAAAGATAGAATAGCAGTGCAATTCATTAAAGTATACATCAAATCTGAATTCAATCCAACAACAATCAAATAACTCTATAATCGTAATAAATCTAAATGCAATTATCACATGACAGAAATAAAAGAATAGAAATACAAGCAGCGGATCGATCCACCAGGGTTGGGCCCTCAACCGCCAGTGAAACGTCGCTGGGCTACTGCAGAGCTTGAGAAATGGAACGAGAACGCCTCTTTGTATTAATCAAACATGAATAGCTTTTACATCAGTTTCTCTTTGATCACAAGAGTCAGGGAATTACAGTGTTACAAGAGGAATTCAATAATCATCCATTGTTCTCCAATACATAATACATTACAGGAGAAATTAAATAACAAATATGATCTCTCATAACAATATTGGATTGTTCCCAACAACTTGATCAACCAGAAAATATATTTCCATCCATCTTTCAACAAGAGCAAGGTGAATTTGGCTTTGCAGCTGAGATTTGGAGGACGGCCGCAACAACAAATCTAAGAAAATCGTGCTCAAAGAACCTTGTGTTTCTCTCAATACAGGCCCAATTTTGGCAAACCGTTCTTCTCCATAGTTAACTTGGTCCGTTTTGGACAAAATCCATGTTTCAGATTTTCCAGATTCTTCTTCATTTTCCCAGAATCTTAACCGCAAAACTGTCACTTCTTATTCCAGCGAATTTCTGAGTTGGAATATTTGATGATGATTTGGAGATCAAACCTACAATCTGGCAAATATCTTGGAGGCTAAAATGGTGAGTGATATTACAAAATATATTAATAAACCATCATTGATAAAATTATGCATAATAATCATCAATTTATTAAAAATAAAGGAGAAGAAATAATATTCATCCATAAGAACATAAATCATTATAAAATGGATTTATATGATAAATTATAATAAATGACATGATAAACAAGAGTAAAAATGGATGAAATAAGTGTTAAAAAGTGGTCGTATTCACGGCCCAACAATCATCAATGTGCTATTCATTTGATTCCAGGAAGTGTTCCTCCAAACATTAATCCTTACAAATATCCTTATGCTCAAAAGAGTGAGATTGAATGTATGATTGCAGAAATGCTAGATGTTGGTATAATTCAACTTAGTCAAAGTTATTTATCTTCTCCAATAATATTGGTGCACAAGAAGGATGGATCATGGCGTATGTGTCTCGATTATAGGGATCTCAACAAGCTCACTATTAAAGATAAATTTCCCACACCCATAATTGATGAATTATTGGATGAATTACATAGAGAAATTTACTTCACCAAGCTGGATCTTTGTTCTGGATATCATCAAACTACAATGAAGATCGAATACATTCCAAAAACAACATTATAACTCATGAGGGTCATTATGAATTTTTGGTCATGCATTTTGGCCTTACTAATGCACCTTCCACATTTCAAGGTTTGAGGAATTCCATTTTCAAACCCTTCCTTAGAAATTTTGTGTTAGTATTTTTTGATGATATAATAATCTACAACAATTATTGGAAGGATCATGTTCAACATGTTTACATGGTGCTCAAACTATTGGAGGAGAAACAATTATATGAAAAAACCTCCAAATGTTTCTTTGGATTACAAGAGGTGGACTACTCGGGTCATATTGTATCTCATGAGGATGTTAAGGTATACCCTAACAAAATTAAATCCATTAAGGAATTGAAAATCCCCACAACCATAGATAATCTTAGAGGATTTATATGGTTAACATGGTATTATCGCAAGTTTGTTAAGAATTATGGGAGGATATCAGCACCTCTAACATCATTACTGAAAAAAGATGCATTTTCTTGGACTCCAAAAGAAACTAAGGCATTTGAACACATTAAAGAGGCAATGTGCTAAGCATTGGTCTTAGCTACACCATACTTCACAAAAACCTTTATTTTGGAATGTTATGCCTCAGGAAATGGAATTGATGCAGTTTTAATGCAAGAAGGAATACCCATTGCTTTTGAAAGTCGTCCAATGAAAGGAAAGTATTTACAGAAACCTAATTATGAGAAGGAAATGTTGGCAATACTACATGCACTATAGCAATGGAAACCTTACCTAAGGGGAAGACAATTCAAGTTAAAAAAAGATCATGATAGTCTTAAATACTTTTTGGAACAAATATTATCTTCAAAAGAGAAGGAAAAATGGGTCACAAAGATGTTGGGTTATGACTTTGAAATCATCTACAAAAAAGGGAAGTAAAATGTTGTTCTAGATGCACTCTCAAGAAAGGATGAGGACGTGGAAGCATTTATTTGTGCCATTTCTATTATCCAACCTGAGTGGTTAACCAAATCAAGAGACGAATGGAAGAATGATAAGGAAGTGTGGACACTCATTCAAAAGTTTCAGCAAGATCCCAATACATCTGAAACATTTAGCTAGAAAAATGATTCATTATGGTACAAAGATCGCTTATATCTTTGTAAGAATTCCCAACTAAAAAAAATATTATTTTGGAATTGCACACCTCTCCCTTAGGAGGGCACTTGATATTTTTAAAGGATTACCATAGGGTCAAGAAGGATTTTTTTTTGGGATGGACTTAAATCTTATATTCAAAATTTTGTGGCAGAATGTTTGGTTTTCAAAAAAAATAAAGTTGAGACAATTAAGACCCCAAGTCTGTTACAACATTTATCCATTCCAGGTCAACATTGGGAGGAGGTTTCAATGGATTTTATCAGAGAATTACCCAAGTCTGAAGGAATTATTGTCATCATGGTGTAGTTGATAGACTTACCAAGTATGCACACTTTTGTGCATTATCCCATCCATTTAAAGCGAGTACATTTTCTACTGCATTTATGGAAGCAATTCAAAAGCTACATGGAAACCCAAAGATAATTGTATGTGAAAGAGATCCCATTTTTATAGGAAATTTTTGGATGAAATTATTTTATTGTTTGGGTACTCAATTAGCTCATAGCTCATCATATCATTGATCTGGGTCTATTAGCTACTAGATTTACCAATGATATTTTACTTATGTGATGTGGTTAGAATTTCACTAAAAAGAGCATTAAAAGAAAACATATGCATTCTTTAAGAAAGAGGAAACAAGACAATAATCAACAACATAAGAACACAAGACATTTATAATGGATTTCATCCAATTTGGACTACATCTCTGGGCCTGGTGTCAAAATGGGGAATGCCACTTCATATAGTGCTCGAAATGGTGATGATGTACATGGAATATCTTCTTTGTCATACAAGGATATATGCCCTCAACATGAGTGGCTTGTCTCTCCATGAGACGTTCCGCTACAGGAACTCTCATTCACAACAGGCCTCCTATCAACATGACATAATCTCATAGAAGGTGACGATGAGGATCCCTTCAAAAAGGTTACATAGGGATCATAACAATCCATGAAAAATACATCTCACATGAAGTAGAAACATCGATCCTGCAACATACATCAAACAAGGACCTAAACAACATATAACATCTCACAACAAATGATAAAAGAGGCACATGACATCAATACTTCATATACCTCAACCACTAAAGTTGGATGAGAAGTGGATGCTCAGCTGCTGAATCTGGTTGTACCATTGAATTTGTGATGTCGAGAAGCATAAAATCGACTATCCACGCTTAAGAATCTGACACTGTCACTCCAATATGGAAAATGGCCAAAAAATGGGAAGCTCTGTGGCTAAAAAAAATAACACCATCAAGTTCCTGTCGCCGGGAGGTGTAAAATCGACATAACATTTGTCAAATTATGACTCCGACAAGTTTTGGACCCCAGGGAATATTTTTTATGCCCCTCAAGATTCCCTAGGGAAGGTTTTGACCCTCTGACCACTCATGGTTCCAAGTTCCTGCAATTAAAAAAAATGGTAAAACTCGATTTCTGTTTCGGTCTTCTCTGCCTTAGGCGCGCTATGAATTTGGGTTTTTATATAGTTTTCATGGCGGAATTAACAAGAGGTGGGCTGGTGGTGCATTTGAAGCAACCACTAGCGGAGTTCGTGGAGGAGGCAAAGGGTCCAGGTTCAAAACCTGACCCAACCCATTTTAGTAACAAGGTGTTGTGCATTTTTTTGGTTTGAATTTAATTTGGGGACTGCACGCATGGGGGCAGACCACGTGGGCATGGTAGGTTCGACCCCCGTCGGTCCCATACTCTGTGTTCCATGGATGTATAGTGCGATGGGTGAGGGCATGGGCTGGGTCCATCGGGGTGGCCCGCCCACCACCCATTTATGGTGGTACTGTGAGGGTTTGACGGGGTCATGGATGCCAATCTTGAACAGTCGTTGCTATTTTTTTATGTTCTCTGGGTTCCTGTGGGTGGCAAGGCAGCCCACCCCCCAACCAATTTTGGATTTTTGGCACATAATGAGGGGGTGGCGTACAGGCTGGTGGCTCCGCCTACTCTTTACATATATATATATATATATATATATATATATATATATATATATATATATATATATATATATATATATATATATATATATATATATGTATATATATATATATATTTTAATTACAATAGTGGTTATTTTCGAATTTTTCCAAAATAAGGGTTATTGGGCAATTTAAATAGGCCAGAATTTCACCCGCTCTCAGGTGGTGGGTTTCCTACTAGTTGACGGTGAATTTGTGGGACACTTAAACTTGGCCCACTGCCCAACTTTGACCAAAAGTTTGACTTGCTCTAACTTTTCCATATGGGCTCAGGTTGGAGATTTGTTCACAATATTGGAATCAAAGCGACGAGCACTTCAATCTGAACCTGGTTCGAGAGAAATCTGACCACTTTGAATGTTGACCATTCCTAAGCCCTCTTGGTCCCTTGAGGGTCTCTAGAGCCACCTTGATCAATCCTCCGCACTGAGGAACTTTTGGTCCACCAAAATGATGAAAATAATATGCAGCTACTTTATACCTTGTCTTCACCAGAATTGTCCTGAAAGGTCACCCTTCATTCTCCTTGACCTTTTTCCTTCAGAGCCATAAGTGATGAGCCGACACCTGCATCCTCTGCAAACTTATAGTACAATATTTGAAAATTACATGCTTAATTACATGACCAACTATGACCCAAGCATCCCATACTTTCCACGAGTTTATAACACATACTCGGTGTCATGCTTACATTAAAATGGAATCAATACCCGAGTTATCAATACAAGGCCAAAACATCATTTTTTCTTCATAAGTGATGGAAAAAACATCACCACTTTTGAATTTTAAATTTAAACACATGATTTACAAAGTAAGGCCATGACACACTACCACACCTATAAAAACCATCTCTCACTTATCAAAGTGAATGGATCATCTCTATGTGGTGCATTTTCTTGTTGAACAATTGTTTCGACTGATTCATGTATGGAAACTTTGTCCTTGAGAGGTTTCTCTAGATGGAGCCTCCAACACGTGGCTCTTTGATGGCCGCTTCTATCGCAATGACTGCAATTAGTCTTCTTCCTCTAGACCTACTTTATATTCTTATTTCCTATGGTGGAGAAGCCATTTCATGCCTCATCCTTTTTTGTGTTGCCATTCTTTTCCAACACTCAACAAATACATGGTTATGTAATCCACAAAAACTACATGTTTTCTGATGCCATGATCTATATTCATTTTTAGTGACATGCTTGTAATAAAAATAAACACTAGAATATAGAGACTTGTTATACATTTCTTGGTTGTCTCTGGTGTAATTATGGCTATGAGAGCTTGCCTGAGCTCTCTCACTGTAATGTGTGTTGTCATTGGATGATGGTGAAGTGTTCCCATCAATCTCTCTCCTCAACGAGTTCAACAATGTCTTGGAAGCTTTTGACAAATTTGAGCATTCTCCTTCAGTGTATCCCAAACCTGCTAATCGAGGTTTCTGCAAAACCTCCAATGGTTGAGTTATGCCTTGGCCATTCACACCAATTCCTCCTCCTTTGTACCCCATTTTGGTAGGGAGTCTCATGCTAGTTCCTGTAATGGGTATCTCCACCTTTCCCACAGAAATGATGGCATGTGAAGATGAAACTGAAGAAAAATCAACATTTTTTACCTCAAACATCGATTTAGAAATAGGTGATGATGGCTTCTTTAAGCCTCTTTTGCACTTCAATACCTCCAAGGCCTCTGCCGCGGCTCGCAACTAAAGTTGTAGTATTTTTTTCTCCTCTTTCTCTTCTTGCAGAAGCTTCCTTAATTAAGAATCCTTTTATTCAAGGCTTTGGTCGTTGCGCTTCAGTTTTTCCAGGGCTGCCTCTACGGCTTGTAACTAAAGTTGCACTCTATTCTTATCCTCTTTCTCCTCTCGTAGAATTATTTTCAATTCAATGTTATCTGCTTGAAGGTTATGGTTGATATCCTCATTCAAATGATGAGAAGACAATGAAGGTGATGAATATTCACTAGATGGTGTGGACGAAGCATTTCTTTCTTCTTCTTCTTTCTATTGTCTCTCATAAGCTTCATACATCATGTCCACCATTTTGGATATCCTCATCATGGCTTGGTACATGTCTTTGTCGTCCTCCATAGTTGCACATCCAATCGTTGTTCATGCTCACAATTCACATCAGCAATAAGAATGTTCTAATACCATCTTGATTTGGGTCCATCAGCTACCGAATTTACCCATGATCTTTTACTTCGTGATGTGGTTATAATTGCACTAAAAAAATCATTAAAATAACACATATGCATGCTTTAAGCAATAGGAAACAAGACAACAATAAACAACACAAGAACACGAAACATTGATAATGAAGTTCATCCAATTTGGACTACATCTCCGGGCCCGGTGTCAAAATGGGGTAGGCCACTTCATATAGTGCTGGAAATGGTGATTGTTACAAGTCAATTTGGGCATCACTCCCAAAACCCAGATCGATATAAATTAGGAATTAGGGGAAATTTGAGGTCTAAAATGGGCATCCTAAGTAAATTATAAAATAATAGTGGAAATAATAAAATAATATTTGATTACATCATCAAATTTTGTCAACTCATATTTTCATGTTGCATACTTTCAGTGGGTCATGTTACATGAAAAATGAGATATACATGAAAAACGTGATTGTAATCACATTTTTTATGTATTTCTCATTTTTCGTGTAGCAGGGTCCATCGAAAGTATGCAACATGGGTACTCCTTGGATAAGAAGTTATTTTATTCATCCAACAAGTACTCCCGCTCGAAATTTGAGTAAAAACTTTGGGAGATAAGTTGAAAATACGAGTTGAAAAAGTAGTTTTATTATTTTATTAATTTTTATTCTTTTTACCCTTTTACTCAAAAAATGGTGAATCATCCCCATGGTTGACACCATCATCTTGAATCCTATTGGTTCTTATAAATTTTATTTTTGTTGTACATTTTTCTTAAGAGGCCCATTTTAGACCTAAAAACTCCCCTAATGGTCTATTATATTCTAAATCAGTTGCTACATGCCCTAAACAAGTCATCTCATTGATGGTTTTCCTCCATGAAAGTTTCACTACTTGGATGCGAGTTGAAGTGCTTCATTGAGCCATAGATACACCCCTAGACTGTAGTAAGTGCTTTTCGGAGCATCTACTCCCATGCAAGGCTATGTTGTAGAGAATCTAGGTCCACTTTACAATGCGTTGGTTGATTGGGAGTGAAATGTTCATATGATTCCGGGAATCTTCCCACCCTTTAGTGGCTTATAGAAGTTGTTCCAGCTATCACATCATCTTATAAATTTGAATATGGACACCATTGAGCCATTTAACCTCTTATCCTCGTATTCCATTGAACAAAGAAACCTCTTCATCCATTTTTGGAAAATTCATTCAATGATTCATTAATGTCAAACTACCTTCACTACTTCTAAATCGAGAACTAATTATAGTGCACAAGAGAGCAAGAATTTGAACTAGTAGAGTTATGCTGGTGAGATCACAACTCTTAGAGGTATCATCTGCATGTAATATTATGCTGCGGGAGTGATGTTGCTGATGTGATGAGGATAGGACTAAAGATGGAGTGAGTTGACATCGAATCAATCTATCTAGTTGTAACTTCTCCTTATACTTCATAATAAAGATATTTTTTCCTTTCCTAATACATGTGTTCATGATGTTATATGTGTATTTTTAGATGCAATCGATTCAATTTGTTTAACATGAATAGATCATATGCCTTTATGTTGTTTTCTGTCTTCTCTTTTCCATTGTAGGTACCAATCAATCGATTTTAGTTCGATTGAGAGTGACGAAAGTGACAAAATGGAGGTGAGAAATAGCGAAATATCACAAGTAGGTGTTCTTCCCTTATCTATTCATTTTAAGGAAAAGGTCAAATATATCTCTTTGGTTGTTCTAAGTGTGACCACCACACTTAGGGAAAACATATCTATCCGTATCTTTGATTTATCTAAAACAAATTGGTGACCATACTAGGGATTGACTGAACATCCCTGGTGGTTTTATCCTTGTTTATCAACCTCTAGTAGACTTTACTTGCTTTATTTTAGTCATTTGAATGTTGTTTAGTAAAGGAAGTGTGTTAGGTTGCCTATTTTTGAGTTTCCTTTGGCACCAACGAACTGTTGGTATTGACACAATGCTCTGCATAACATTGGTGGCTTAGAGAGAGTGCTCTGCAATGCGCTGTCTCCCACTTAGGGGTGTGTTTCTCCTATGAAAAACCAAAAATCATCATATTTTTGTCTTTTTCAATTCATTTTAGTGTCTTGTTTGTTGAGTTTTTAAGTGTTTGATTGCCTCCAGAGACCAGATTGCCTCTACTATTCTTGCCTCGCTTTGGATGTTTGTTTGATCATTGTTTCTTTTTGTTTTCTTTATCATTGTAGAATAGATCCAAAGTTTAAGAATTCACATTTGATTAGTTCTTTATTTTCCGAAAGAGGAATTTTCGTTTCAGTTTTCATTTCTCTAGAAAGTATTGATTAATTGTTTGTGCATCATAGGTTCTTTTTCATTCATTTAAACTTAAAATAGATTTAAAAGAAAAACATGCATTTTCATATATGGATTGTGAGTGCTATAGAGGAATAGTTAGGGAATTTGCATTCAGATGTGCTCTTTGTTGACTTCTTACAATGTGATTGCTCTATCCCTTGCAGCTAAGCTTTTCATTGTCGAAGTTGAATCGAAACGAATTCTTATCATCTTTGTTTCATTCTAGGAATTTCAAATAATTCTCGTGGTGAACCTGAAAGAAAAAGTTATAAGCAAGATTAACTTAAAATTTATTTGACTTAATCTAAGGGAGAATTGTCACTTAACGATAACATTTAGAGGTCTAGGCTAGAGACGTGTTCCTACGTCGTAAAACATAGTAGTCATCGTTAATTATCTGCAATAAATTCTGAGTGTGATACCTCATTCCACGTACGTAAGTATATCAAAGCTTGTCCATGTACCTTTGGGTAAATCAGGCAGTGTTCTAGTACAAAAAGTATAAGGGAATGCTCTCACTGTGCGGTTTCACATTAGACAGTGCTAATATGGATTGGGACTCCATGTACCATCAAGTATATTTTGGACGACACCATTAGGTTGCTTACCATCCATTGTTAACCGAGTCGATCACCTTGTACATTGTGATACACCGAACACAACATTCGGGAAGATTTCATGCATGTACATAAGTCCTTGGTTTACTGGGGCGGTATATTGCAGTTCACAGTTTCTTGGTAAACCTTTTTTCTAGCATTACCCTCTTTTTGTTTATTTTTTTGTATTAAAATAAATTAGCAATCGTGGAAGAAGGTAAACCCTTACCTCATCGTTTGCATATGACAATGAATAAACCACCTTTACCACCAGAAGCTACACCTAGTAGACAAAGGCAAGCTTGTCCTATCGAGTCTGGTACCTCTAGAACCTTTGGTGCTACATCTTCATCTAATTTACTAGAGTCATCTGATCCTTTGAGTACCGAGTCTTGAGTCGTTTCGACCGATCCCAGTTTATCTACTACTGTCAAGATGAAACCCTCACATTTACCTAAGGACACTAAAATTCAATCCAATGAAACAGTTCCAGAACCCGAAGTTGTTCAACTGGAAATTGATCTGGAACCTATTTTTCTTTTACCATAACATCTTGATTTCGAAGTTGAACAAAAAGAAGTTATTCCTGTGCAACTGGTTCATCCTCAGTCATCCATAACTATTGAGTCTTACTCTTTACCATAGATTTTATCACTTGAAATTTATCTTTGGTCTGATGGTGAATTACTTCCACCTGGTTTGATTTCAATAGAGGTAGAAATTCAAGAAGAGACAACCCCTTCAAATCCAACTCACTTTGGGTCGGGGCTTCATCTTTATCTGACCTTTCCTCGTTTGACCTAATCTGCTCCTGTTGATCCTGCTTAATCTCAAGTTCTTGTAGATTCTTTGGAGTATTCATTGGTTTTTTAACCATGGCTAAGATAGCATCCCAGACTTTACCATCCATTACAGTTGTGACGACATCTATTGTTGCTTCTTCTTCGATGTTTTCCACAACACCTGAGTCTCATCCTTATGGTGGTCTGTCCATCCCACTAGGTTACCAAGCTTTAAATGGAACCTACTCTAGTGTCTCTCTAGTTAATGGTCTTCACCCATGTCATCATCTGGAATTTTATTTGGTTCCTCCTTTACGAGTGTTGAACGACCTGATCCTTTATTGACATCATCAACTCAATATCAAGCTGGTCCATCTAATTACCGTCCATGTTATCTAGTATCTGCTGGGCTCCCATCATATGAAATTTAATATGTGAAATATCCTTATACTCCATATGCTGGGGGAAACAGATGTTCGGGCCATATGGCAGCACTCCTTCATTTTTAGGTTAATCATATGCTGGAATGCATGTTTTTCAGTGGAAGTCTACCTTGTATTTTCAAACACAAACGATTGTGTATCAATATCAACCAGTTCAACTTGTTGCATTTGTACCTACTGCATGTGTTATTACTTCCTTGGTTGTTGCTAAGTCTGCTCAAGTGGGTCCTTCAACCCTTAACCCTCAAGTTTCGGGTCTAAAGACTCCTTCTTCCCAGGCTCGCATTCAACAACCCTATGTATTGAGAATTTCACAACCACAGGATAGTTTACCTTTGTCACAAGCTTCTACTGGTCCCATTTATTCACAACCTGGTCCAAATTATGCTGGTGGGAAACAACAGTTTTATCAAATCCCATGGAAACCATAGCAACCATTCCAATAGTTTCAATCTTATCTAGGTCTTGGTAAACAAGCATATTAAGGGTTTGGTCAACAAAATTACTCTTATTTGGGTTGCCAACAACAAAATCCTTATGTTGGTGCACAACGACCTATTACCCATACAATTGCATCTTGTCATGGTTACGCCCAACCTCATCTAAATCGACAGTTGTTATTTGTTGCAACATTAAAGTTACCATATTTAAACCGACTCACTAATGATTCCATTCATTATTTACCTTGGTGGTTGGTGATTCCTCATAAATTACCCTCTGATATTCTTAAATTCATTGGAAATTTTGGAGAAGAGTCGTCTACACACGTTATGACTTATCATTTATGGTGTTCATCAAACTCCTTGAATGATGATTCTGTTAGACTCTGCCTTTTCCAGTGAACTCTCACTGGTCCAGATATGAAGTGGTATATTGAATTTCCATGAGCTTCTTTCGATAAATTTACAGCTTTAGCCACTACTTTTTTAACCCAGTTCCAGTTACCCATCAGATATGAAACTGGAATGGAACTATTGACCAGCTTTAAACAAACCAATGCTACTCATATATCAGATAATATACATGAGTGGCATCATCATCATCGAATGGTTAAAACATTTTCTCCTAATTACATTTTAGCTGAGTGGTTTATAAATTCATTGTTTCCATCTATCACTGAGGACGTGGCCACAGGCGGTGTTGTCATTGAAGAGAAAGTAATTTCTTGTGCCCAATATCTGGATTTCATTTATACTCAGTTTGGCATGCTCTATGAAAATATTCTGAATGCACCGTGACCAAATTTTACTACTCCTCCTTCTCCATCTGGTAAGGAAATTCATGCTAGCGATGGTGTGACTGGTTCTGCTAGCACTCTACCAGCAAGTCAACCATCTGGTTCTACACTTGCTGCTTCAAATCAAACCCTTATTGCATATGATCCTGTTTCTTCTTCTGAAATACATGTGGTGTCATCTGACAAGGGAAAAAGTGACAAGCAACCCAGAAGTAAGAAGAAGGGGAAAGATAAGAAGAAACAAAATTCACCCCATAGAAAAATTATCTGATTCATCTGGTTCCTCTCAAAAACCTAGTTACCCTTGTTTGATATGTGATGAGGAGCATTTTAAGTGAGATTTTCCTCACCGCTCTAAAGTCTCGAAGCTTCTTAATAATTCTTCCACATCTGCAGTGTTGACAAAAGATTTTCCGAACCTGGAAACACATATGGTCACTATAGATCTTGCTTCTAGTTCGCAAGTGCTTATGCTATCCGCCACTAATCCCAAAAATGATGTTTTGTTGTCTACTCGAAGTAAAGATTATAGTAATCCTCTATTTTCATCGAATGGTCAGGCTATAGATCAACCTACTACTTCAACTGTTACTTTATATGATTCGGCTCCATCGCCTATTATTCATGAGTTAACAATAAAGCCGCCGAAGGGAGTAGTTCATAAATCGACTTTCAACCCTCGAGCTTGTGCAACTAAAAATTATAATGTAGGAAAATATCTAGCTCATTCACCTTCTGTTATGTCAACGCTTGATGTTATTCATAATTTTCCCTCTCAAAAGCAGGCTTTTTTGTCGGCGATTGGTGGAATCGATCGGACACATTCTAATCTTGTAGTAATTAATCACGCGGGCTATGTGCCACAATTACTAGCACAATTAGCATTTTTTATTCAAGTACATGTCCTGAATCGCCTCATTCATCGGACTACCATTGATGAAGGCACATCTAATTGTATCATGTCCATGAGTTGTTGGAAGTCACTTGGCTCACTGACTTTATCACAATCACCTACGACATTGAAAGCTTTTGACGGTTGTGCATATAAGCCTTGTGGAATTCTCAGTAACCTGCAAGTTGAACTAGGGGGAAAAATAGTTACTATTGAAGTATAGGTCATTAACAAACCCCTTGACTACAATATATTACTTGGAAAGCCATGGGTTTATGCTATGGTTGCGGTTGTATCTACTTACTTTCGTATAGTCGTCTTCCCCCATAAGGGAGGAATCACAGTCATTGATCAACTCTCCTTCTTCACCTCTGGTTCCTAGGAAACTGGAAGTGTTCTATTTATTCACGAACCCCCACCATATTTTCATAACATTGGTGTAGGACTCTTTAAGGATTCTTCCCTAATGGGCACCTTTTCATTACCATTTCCCGCGACATCTATGGAAATAGAAATAGAGACCTGCAATATGATATCTTCCACTTCATATGAATTAAGGAAAATTATCAATTATTCTAAAATATATAGGTTAGGTGAAATCATGCGCCTAAGTCCAATTGAGCTTGCATAGCAATCAATCTTTCTGGCTTATGTAGCCAATCCTAATCCTTTGTCGCCGACTGTTTGGGTAAATCATTCTTTGGATTATGGTACTTCTTCTAATCATTTTTCACATGTATTCTCAACTAATAAGAGAATTATGGAATCCATGATGCCAGAAGAAGAACCATGTGTAGATTCACATCAACGATCCCATCTTCCAAATTACAATGAAGATAGTCCAACTGAACTATATCACCCTACAATTGTTGATTTATTCATGAGTTCCATTCCTATACACATCGTCAATTATGAGTGAAACCCATCAAATATCGAATAAATGATTTCTATCGATATTTTGACCAAACCTAGAATTTTAGAAAACATTCGTGCCAGTGCGTCTTGTTCTCCATCTGAACTTGACACTTACTGCTCTCTTTTCCGTGAATTACGAGATGTATTCGCTTGGTCATATGAGTAAATTTCAGGCATCGATTCCAGCATTGTTGAACATGATATTAAAATGTATCCTAATGTAAAATCGGTACGAAATTGCCTCCATTCTATTCATCCTAAGAAATTTGTTGCCATTAAAGCAGAGGTTGAAAGAATTTTGCGTGCTGGTTTCATTTACCCTATTCCGCTTACCGATTGGGTTTCTAATATTGTTCATGTCATGAAGAAACATGGGACAATTAGAGTGTGTGTTTACTATCGATATGTTAATCATGCTTCTTCGAAAGACAACTATCCCACTTCCTTTATCGACCAAATTATTGATGAACGTGCCAGATGTGAAATATTTTCCTTCATGGGTGGATTTTCTTGCTACAATCAGATCAATATTCACCTAGAGGAACAATATAAAACAGATTTTATCTATGCCTGGGGCACATTCACTTATAGAAATCTCCCTTTTGATTTAAAGAATTCTAGGGCAACATTCTAGAGGGAAATGAATTATGCTTTCCATGGCATCAAGCACATAGTTCAATCATATATGGATGACTTACCTACACATTCACAGAAAGGGGTTGACCACCCGCTACATTTTAGAGAAATATTTTTACGATTTCGTCACTACAAAATACACATCAATCCACACAAATGTGTGTTTGGTGTCTGTTTTGGTCATTTTATTGGATTCGTTGTATCGAAATGTGGAATTCGACTTGATCCATTGAAGGTCTGAGCCATTCTTTATTTTCTCATTCCTTCCAATCTACTTTAGTTACAAAGACTCCAAGGGAAGGCTAAATTTCTAAAGAGGTTCATTCCCAACTTCGCCGAAATGGCTAAAGGATTTAATCGACCCTTGAAAAATTGGATTCCCTTCCATTTGGATGAGGTTGCGCAAGCTTCCTTTGGTGTTCTTAAATATACCCTGATCCGAGCATGATTAATATATCCCACTGCAGATACAACCATCTCTATGGTTTCAGTCCAAGAAGAAGATGGGATTGAACAGCTGACCTATTATTTGAGTCATAATCTCAATGATAAATAATTGAAGTACACTTATGTCGAGAAGCTCGCTTTGGCAGTTTTTCAAGTTGTACAAATATTTCGCCATTATATCCCGCTCCAGAAGACCATTGTCATTTCATATTGCAACCCTATGACATACTTTTTGTCACGTTAATTTCTAAGGGGGGGGGGGGGGGGGGAATATTCAAAATGGATCATAATTTTGCAGTAATTTTATTTGGAATTCATCAAATCTAATTCAAAGAAGTCTTTGGTATTCGCTGAGCTTATCTACAACCTTCCCTCAACTAGAACTGAGTCTAAATTAGAACCATCAATTCTGGATGAGTCTTTGTTTCTGATCACGTCATTTGACTTGTGGTATATAGATTTCCTTATCTATCTCTAGACCCAAAATTTCTGGCCCAATACCTATCGCTCACAACATCGACGTATTTGATACCAAGCCAAATATTATCTAATCATCGGCGATACACTTTATCATCGTGGTGTTGATACTATTTTACGTATGTGCCTCACTCATGAGGAGGCTGAGAAATTTTTAAATGATTTCCACGCTGGTGCCTATGGTGGACATTTGTCTGGACATTTGTAGAATATTGTCCGCACTGGTTACTTCTCCCCTACCATATTTCTTGATTGCATTATCGCGGTCAGAATTTGTCATGCTTGCCATATATTTTATCGTAAAACCCACATGCCTCCAGCACCAATGAATCTTGTCATTGTTGTTGCACCATTTTCCAAATGGGGCATTGAATTCATGACATGTAACCCCCACTTGGTCGGGGGGCATGGGTATATTATTATCTTCGTCAACTATTTTACCAAGTGGGCCAAGGTGATTCCTACATTTAATAACACAAGTGAGACAACTGCATTATTTTTATTTAACCATGTGGTTACACAGTTTGGTGTGCCACAATCCATAGTCACAGATCATGGAAAACATTTTCGAAATCACATGATGACTGAGTTCACTTCCAAGTTAGGACTGTTGAATGATAGTTCTACCCCTTATTATCCACAAGCTAATGAACAAGTTGAATCTATCAACAAAATTATTAAGTGTATGCTTCAACGAATGATTGGGGTTCATAAACAAAACTAGCATTTAATCTTGTACTCGGATTTGTGGGCGTATCAAACCTCGGTGAGAAACGCAACTAGATTTACTCCATTTCAGTTGGTTTACAGTCTTGAAGCTATCTTACTGACTCAATGTAAAATTCCATCATTGAAACTCGCGATTGACCTACCACCTTATACTTATAATGAAGAAGCATGTCTTTTAGATATCATTCATCTAGATGAAACATGTTGTGAAGTTTCATTGGACAATGAAGCACATAAGAGATGAATCAAGGCACAATATGATCGTACTGTCAAGCCTCGCACATTCTCAGAAGGATACCTGGTCTTGATTTATAATCAGGAAGCTGATAATATAGGAATAGGAAAATTCGAACCATTATGGTGTGGACCCTCCATTTTCAAGCACATTCTCAATAAGGGTACCTACGAGTTGGTAGATTATGATGGGATTCCATTATCGCAGCCTCAGAATGGGGTGTATCTTAAATGTTAATATGCTTGATTTTGTGTAGTAAACACTATATGATACTATACATATTCTTTGATTACATGTGTGTCATAATGTGTCTTTCAGATTTTTTCATGTGGTTAGTAATCCGCTTTGCATTTTGTTGCAGATCAAAAGCTTCAGAACCAATTGTTGGATATGCCGATGGTTCTAGTCGTACTATGCTGAATCCATCCTTTATAGCATGGGTCATATTTTATCCAAGGGATTTGTATCAGTTGATCCACCAACAATATCATTGAGTATAGTGCGTTAATTGAACTCCTCTCTGATGCCATTTCACTTGGCATTCGTCGCATCATCATTAGGCTGGACTCACAACTTGTCGTACTATAGCTTACTAGTGTTTATACAGTTCAAATCTACCTATTCACCGTATGTTCCTTAGAGTTCATCTTTTGGAAAGACATTTTGATTACATCCAATATCAACACATTTCCAAAAACTTTAACACTTTAACTGATTCTTTAGCGAATTATTTGTTAAATAGACATTTGTAACATATGTAAAGATATATTTTCAATTCACATCACAAAATTGAATAAGATTTCACATAACCATAGGAAAATACTGAAAGTAGAATAAATATGTATTGAGTTTTTTACAAAAAAATTGTTTCCAAGATACATTGGTCATATGACCTCAAAATGTATACAGACATAGCATAATCTCAGTAGACCTAGTGGTGCTCATGATAGCAGTTCACTACTTGGGCTATCATGCGCAATAGCCTCATCCAACGGCTAGGCACATCAATAGTATGTTGCTACAGCCTCATAGGTAACTCCTCGATCTGTATATTTGGTATCCATAGAGTCAACCCCTCCACATGTTGTTGTAACTCAGCTAGAGTCTCAGCCAAATCAAATCCTAAACGACCGCTCTCCCGACAATCCTCTCTACTGGTTCACCTGCCTGTTGTGCATGACCCACTGGTCGAGCAATACCAACATCTGCATACATAAGAAACCTTTAGTTTAGTCTTGGAAACATCAAAAACACAAAATATGTAAAAAACCCAAAAATAAAAAACATGGCCAAACATTTTACATATAGCACCACATTGAGCACTAACTAGTAAAATCAAATCTGGGTCCCCACAAAAATCCATCCTTGCATATGGATGCTCCTCTATGACAATATGATATCATCGGAGCCAAGTGAAGAAGGGAGTGGAAAATGAGATTCATGACTGACCAACATGTCTAGCCATCAACTCGACCCACCGTTGGATTCATGGATATATAGGACTAGCTAAACCCATTGTCACATGTTGTGGCTGCATCAATGGAACTTGCTCCAAAACAAAACCAATTAAGATTAATCCATAGCTAATATTATTCGTCTTGCAAATTTTTACTTTGGTCGGCTCTTCTTTCATCTGAAGGAGTACTTCTTCAACCCAGTTGAAAACAGTTGGGTCGAGACACTCAAGCGCATACTGCATGTATGATATGTTCGCAAAATGAAGTGTCACGCTGACAGCTAGCTTTGCGATAGTAAATAGGAGTTTTCGCAAAGTCATATCACGTACATATTTGATATTTATCTTTCCATATTTTCTAGGCATGGTACTTGGTCGAAAAAACTTTCGAATGTAGTCCTTCATTGTTTCACCTCCACAGACGAAAATCGCTAGGGAAATGGGGGCACCACGTCTCTATAAACCTGTCAAAAAGTAAAGTTCATCAACCAATATTCGGAGCACTTTTTCCCCGATGTGAAATTCCTGTAGTGTCAGGTCCCATGAGCAAATCAAAAACTGTAATATTTCTGTATGTTGCATCATCCCTCACAATCTAAAGTACTTGAGCATCCCACAGTCTCTGAGGGCTCTCACAATGCTAGAATCATTTAGGGAAACCATATCATGTTCCTCATTTTCTCTTTCACACCATGTAATCGATATTTTGATCCGATCAAATTCTGAAATCAAACCATAGGCTTAGTTAGGATCCATTCCATGCAAAAAACTGGAGAAATTTTGGGTAGAAAACTCAATGAAATTTTTTGAATTGCACCCAACGCACTCCTGAGTGGGAGACAAAGCATTGAAGAGGACCTAGGATTATTTTCATCCCCTCTGTAATGCACTTTTCAACATCCAAGGGTGTGTTGGTCCTAGGACATTGGATATTTACCCTAGGAGCCCAAAAACCTTAAAAAATTTGCATGAAACTAAAAAAGAATGCAACCAATAGAAAGATAAAGGTAAGATCTCCTACCTAGTCCAGACAACACGTGAAATAGTCCATAGAATCTGTTACAATCAATTGTTGAAGTTTGAGGGTAAAACTGGCTCAGAGCACTGAAAACTGAATGGTAAATGTGAAATGGTAAAAATGACTGGGTAGTTTCTTATTTAATAGTATTTTTTATTAATTTATGCATATTTAATGAACTGACTATAGATTTACCCATTTTTTATATTAAAACAGGTGTTTTTATTCCGTTTGGTGGTTTTTTGGGAAGTTTTAAAATTGATATAGTGAATTCGACATGCATGATCGTGAAATGAATTTTGACCATAGAGAACACTTTTATCTCTTTTTAGAGCTCTGTTAAACACGAAAAAGGAACTCCCCTGGAGTTCTCGTTCAACTCTTTTCAGACTCCCAAAACATGAAAATATTTTTGAGCACTTGTCCTTTCGAGCTCGTAAAAGGAATTGAAGCGACATATACTCAGTACAAGTTTAACAATTTTTCAGAGTGAGATAGATTGTTTATGAAGAAGGAAAACCTTATTCAAACATGGCTAGGAGGTTCTTTGATGTATTATTTTATGCTTTTTCGGATCTAAGGAAAAATTCTACGAAAAAGAACTTGTGGATTTTTCTTTTTGTCCCTTCTTCAAACTCTCTAAACATGAAAAAGGACTGAGTTTTAACTTTCGTTAGACTCATTAAAACATAAAATAGCGATGGACTTGTCCATCATGAAAAGATCGAGTTTCACCTTCGCTAGACTCGTTAAAACATCACATAGCGAAGGATTCACCCGAAGTGTGGAATTATACATCAAGCATACGTTATCCTCCTCAATCTTGTTAAAAAAATAAAGAGGTATTGGTTAGCAATGACTAGGAAATTGGAAAGGGATAAAAAAATTTATGGTTGAAAGTTGCTTTTGAACATGACACTCGTTCACTTCATCTCCGTGAATTTTGTGTTGGATTATCTTCTTTATGGTCTATCATACCTATGGTCTATCACACCATACATCACTTTGGTTTTGGGTCAATGTTGCCAACTCATTTAGTGTCGTCGATATGTTCAAGAGAAGTCACTCATTTATTTCTCATCCTTTTAAATAATCATAAACCTTCATTTCATAACTGTCATCCCTGAACATTGCTTCATCAGTTACATTTTGTCTCTAAAATCATTACTCCAGTTTCGTGTCGTTGATGGGGGATACATCAAGGCCCTCCTGCGATGAGTGGCTTCCCATCGACATCATCTCATCATCCAGGAAGTTCACTTAAAAACAACCTTTCACTACCTTGGAGCTTGCATACATCAATGTAAAGTTTCTCATTTTTGGTGATAGGTTGAAATCACAAGCCTTCGATTGAAAGATTTTGTATCGTGTTCAACATCAAATCATCTATTCACACCATGCAGAATGTACCGTAGTACCTTGAGAGTCATTATCATCATCAATTGTTTCTCTCGCGCCTATTTACGAATTACATAATTGGTTGGTAATCAGATAGTGTCTTCCTATGTTCGACTTCAGATCACATATTCACATGGTTAGACTCATACTTAAGCGATTGAGTGAATGAGATAGAAGACCCCGGATCTAGTTTCATCCATCCGAGCTGCGATTTTAGGAGTAGTACCAAATCATTCGTACGATGGTATTTACATAGATGGTCATCCTATCATGGGTCTATATATATAGATGACTTTCTGATGTTATGATAGTTTATGTGTTGAGTATAGGTATGCCTCCCTTAGCAATTCATGTCCAAGATGAAAAAAATATCATGATGTAATGTATTGTAATTGATGTAGGTCACCGTTAGCTTTAGATCCTACTCATCACATTGTAAAGAATATCATTCAACGTTATCACTTGTTACTTCACACTTTACGTGCATCTATTACAGGTCAATTCGGGCACCACTCCCAAAACCCATATCAGTATAAATTAGTGTCTATCATAATCTAAATCAGTTCCTGCCGCCCTAAACAAGTCATCCCATTGATGGTTTTCCTCCATGAAATTTTCACTGCTTTGATGCCAGTTGAAGTGCTTAATTGAGCCATCAACACACCCCTAGACTGCAGTAAGTGCTTTGCGGAGCATCTAATCCCATGCAAGGCTACGTTGCAGAGAATCTAGGCTCACTTTACAGTGCACTGGTCGACTGGGAGAAACTTTTTCATAGGATTCCAGGAATCTTCCCATCCTCTAGTGGCTTCTAGAAGTTGTTCCAACTATCACATTATTAGTGTGAATTCGAATCACAAGCGTACGAAGAAAGATCAATTTAGTTGTGCATAGCGAACAGCCCTAACATCAAAGATGGCTACCAATTTCTTTAGACATGTAGTTAGTTGACTATGACAAATGCTACAAAATCTAGATCTATGTAGTTAAAGACATTAAGTAGTAAATAAAATAAAGAGTTGCTCCATCCATCCAATAGACAAGAACATAGAAATATGTTACCAATCCCCCTCAATGGGATGGGTTCTTGTATGTCATCAACGCTTCAAATCTAAGATCTCTCTCTCTTGATGGTGTAGAAAACCTGGACAAAAATGGAACTCAAAGGGAGATCACAAGAAAAATGGTAGAAAAATATGACAATGATGGAGGATCAAATTCAGACAAAAAGTATCGATCCAGAGTGATCTTTACACAACAAAAGGTAGTGAATGAATGGAAAAACCCTTATATTTATAAAAAAATATCGAGTTAGTCTACATATTGGTGCATAATTAAAATACTATTAACCAAATCTAGATCCAACTTTTATGGAATATTTTATTAATTTTGTTGGAGGGAAAAGGAATTTGAATTTGGTCAAATCCCTTTATTTGTAAATAATAAATAAATAAATGATTTATTTATTATTTTAAGAATATGGTTGAGTAATAATTAAATAAATAGTGATTTATTCAATTATTTATAAATGATTTAGTCAATTTTAACAAGGAATATTATTTAAATAATTATTTAAATTATTATTCCTAGAAAATAATAAGATAAATAGTGATTTATCTAATTAATTTTCCTGTTTTGGGTTAAATGTGACCAGGAATATTAATTAAACTACTGTTTAATTAATTATCCCTTGATGAAAATCAAACAAATATGGATTTATTCAATATTTTCTCATGGGGTTTCCTATTTAGACCATAAACAACTTAATAAATTATGGATTACTAAGTAATTTTTCATAGTGAAAGCAATTTTACTAGGGTAAAATTACTCTTACATGGTGTAATTTGGTCCATCTAATAGTAACAGGTTAGATGACCAAAAATTGGTGTAACAGATTTCCCCCCAGCGTATGAGCGTTAGGAGCTAATCGTATGACCTAAGTATGCTGTAAGAACTCAATCCCTAGACACCGAAGGGGGAGTCAAAGAAAGAGAAATATAAGGTAGACTAAAGAGCTAGAGGAAAATACCCTGAGGAGGTCAGACTTATAGGTGTGACAAGTCTCTTTCATGATTGAGTATATATTCTGCATGAGGCAGCAGAGGCATGCCTATGCCCGCCGAGATAACAAAGTACAAAGAATAATATGTCCAGTAAATAAGGAAATGAACTATATAGTACATGTTTTC
The DNA here is from genome assembly GCA_034641835.2 of Pinus albicaulis. Lineage (NCBI taxonomy): Eukaryota > Viridiplantae > Streptophyta > Pinopsida > Pinales > Pinaceae > Pinus > Pinus albicaulis. Next base: position 334,638,530 of record CM076573.1, read on the forward strand.
ATAAACATGGGCCAGATAAAAACACAATAATGGCTCCCACATACATATTGTGCATGGGACAACATCTAGGACTTATACAATAATATCTGAGTACATGAGATATAAGTACAACCAAAGAGGCCCTGTAAAACAGGGAGGGGCTATAAAAATATGAATGATACATGAAAACTAAAAGGCACTGCAAGCGGCTGAGGCTAGAACCACCAATTATATGGATTTTCATCAAAGGTTGTAGTAGAGAGGTCATCTGGGTATGTGGGGGGCTACCTAAAGGGCCACCCCTCATGAGGTCTGAAGCATCTCACACACACCTGGGAATCACTGATACAATCTACTGCATCACTGAACCATCAATTATATAGATCTCAATCATGTCGGAAGGAGCTAGAGCTAAGAAAAAATCAAGTCAAAGGGCAATAAAGAGTCCCTTTGCCTAGTCTGAGGCACCGGACAAGAGTGGAAGCTGGAACCAAGGTACACCGTCCTCTAGACCTGTCTTCTAGAATGAATAAGTTGATGTTGACAGAAGGAGGTACGCCATACGTGAGGCAATAAAGGATGCTCAACTAAGGCACGAGACATAATAGTAGAGTGAATGATAGACTGAAACCAGGGTTGATGATGGAATGGGGGTACTGAGTAGCGGGATGATGACTTCCCTTGTTAAAGCATGAAGGGTATTGATGACTTGGCAGCAAATGACACAATGTCAAAGGGGATAGGGGACATTATGACTGAAGGCCACAATGTGTGACACGAGAGAGGAACAAGGAAATGAAGGATGGAAGACTATATCGGGATACAAAGGGAATTGGGAGAGACTCCATGAGTTCGATCATGACTCTACTCGGATGCTCTAAACAAGGGTGAATCGATGATGCTGCCACACAGAAAAGGCCTAGTGGGGACCATAAAACATGAGTACAAGATGGTTACTCATGATGAAAATCGACACAAGCATGGAAAAGTATGAAGGAAAAGTGGTGCTCCAAGTACAAGTGTTGCAAGTGAGGAAATTCGATTTTAAGGAGTGGTGAAGTGACCCTTCTTGGAAAAAATGTGTCCGAGTGAAGTATCAAATCACAAAAAACTAAAGGATACCCATTTGAGAGCTCAGTGAGAAAATTCCAAAGATGTTGATGGTTTGTTAAACCGAGCTATGGTTTGGTCGCAACTAGTGAAATAAAAATCTAGGGTTTCTCTTTTAGTAAGGCATTTTCCTCCAATTTGATTCATTTGCAAGTGTAGTTGTGGTGAATATAGAGAGGAGAAAAGGCCCTAAATCTTGCGGCAATTGTAGGGGACAAACAGACCATTGGAATCAAGATCCGTTAGTTGCAAGTAAGTGGCCTAACCCTACCCTTTCATTTTAGTGGATTTAAAGTTCAGTTTAGGCACCCAGATCTCATGAAAAGTCTAGGTCACACTATTTGGGGTCTGTTTTGTGACCTGGGTAGCAGGTAATGGGCAGAAAATTACAACCTATCCCAAGAAATGACCTGAAGAGTGCGACCTGTCAGAGAAATGAGTTTCATTGTTTTGTTTGGCTAAGAGCTAGGATTTTTATAGTTGAGGGGAATAGGTGCCCCCAAGCATGTTAGGGTCATGCTAAATGTGTTTAGAAAAGGGGAATCTAAACACATTTTTTTGATGTGGTGCACCATTTTCTTTCATTATGGTTATGAAATTCGAGAAAGGGAATGGAGGATTACCAATCCATTTTGGTACTGTATATATGAAGAAAATGGACTAATTTTATGGGTTAGCATACATGGTGTCACTATCCCAAAGAGTATATTTTGAGATAATGAATTGGTGCTCACCTAGAAAACACACAGGTTGGTCAACAAAAATGTCTAGGGGACTAGGTTGCTGATGTAAGAGGAAGGAATGATGAGGAGGATCATGCCTAGAGTGATCTGAACTGATATGGGACTCTAGAGGTTCTTCTAAGTGGGGAAGAATGATGGTGCTAGAGTCAACAAAACCATATGTACTATGAGGGTTGTCAAGAATTTCTTCTCCTAGACTCTCAAATATGGGTGCCCCCTTACCAAAACATTGTGTGTCAATGTAATGACCACAAGATGTATGCGGTTCAAATGTATGGTTTCGATGTAAGGAGGGATATATACATTCAGGGGTGGCGATTTCTTCCATAATTTCGTCATCGTAATAGAATATGGGGTGACTAGTGGAAGAAAAAATACCTGATGCGGAAAAGCTACTTGACTCATCATCATGAGAAGAAAGGTTCACATGTGCATCATCATGGAGGGTGACTGAAGAACAAGTAGATGAAGGATCCACCAATGTTGAGCCCAAGGTGATCGCTGAAGGGAGGTCAGGCAAAATAGAAGGGGAAGGCCTAGGGGGGTCTTCCACCATGGATCTCATAGATGATGACAGGGAGTGGACAGTGGCCGAAGGCTCCGTAATTTTGACATCAAGAGGGGGAATGTCAATAGGATCATTCATTTCCTCTAGTTTTTTTGAAACAAAGTGCACAAATAAGGTAGAACTGGACTCATTACATTGGGCCTAGAATTGGCAGACCACTTCCAAAGAGGCACGGTATTCATCAAGGCGGGGACATAAGTGAGTATAGTGGCCATGGAAATCACACAAAGCACAAGGATGATTTGTGCCCAAATACTTGAGTTTCGGGAATTAATCAGGTATAGTGACATATACCTCTGGGATATTAGACTCCGGAAATTCTTCGTTGACCATGGGCTTGAGGCGAGGCAATTCAAGACAGGTATGGTTGGCATGACCGACAACATCACACAAAGCACACTGAGTGGTACTCTTTGGAGGCTGAGGAGGATTCATGGTTGTTTAGGTAGTGTTTTCCTTAGGTGCCTTCTTGCAAGCTTTTCCCCCTTCACCTGAAGCTTTAGCAACAGGAGTAGGTTCATGTTGAGGTGGATCGACACAGAAGCAAAGGGAGGGGTCATGGGGACTGATTGAACTAGGGTCAAAGCAGTATAAGGTTTCGGCTCACCAAGAGGGATAGTGGTTGGGGGATCAATGTACCAGATTGGGATCCCCATGGTCATGTTAGGAAGGGATAAGGTAGCCATAACAGGCACTGAAAATACTCCAGGAGGGGGAGATAGAAATGGTATCTAACCAGAGGGGTAATGGCCAGGTGGGACAACTCCGAGATGGTTAACGCCAGGAGGAACTATACCAGAAGGGTAGGGAGGCTCATGGATACCAACTGCAGATGAGGGGCCTTGAGGAGGGGGTCCTAAAGGCTAAGTCGAGCTGCTAGGAGCGGGTTGTGGAGGGCGCGGTTTTTGATAGTCGAAGTAGGTCGCTTGAGGTCGGACCGGGACAATTGCATCATGCAAACATTCGATGAGCTGAGATCAGAGAGGGGAGGAGAAAGACTAGGGAAAGAACCAAGCAAAGAGGAGTCTTTGTAAACTATGAGTGAAACATTGGTCAAAGGTTCAACTATCTGTTTATTGGCCGCCGAAGAGATGATGGACTCAGGGGAGGTCTCAGACTTTAGTTCGTAATATTTCAACTGGTCGATTGTGACAATCTCTTCATTGTGAGGAAAGAAAATCTTGCAATAGATGGGACAGCAGACATCACATAAGTGTAGCTATGACCCAAAAGAATGTTGTAATCTAAGGGGGCATTAATGACTTCTATGTCAACATAAACAGTCTTTCCTGCAAGAGTAATATGAAAATTGTTGAACAGGCCTATGGGCTGGGAAGAGTGGCCATCCCATGCTAGGAGGGTGATAGTGTAAGGGGCCAACTCAAGAGATCCGAGTTTCTTCCAGATAGAAGCAGACATCACACAGGTGGATGCCCCCTTGTCAATGGTATAACGGGAGACGTTAGCATTTCGGATCTTGACAGGGATTTGGAAGGCGATGGAAGCAGGAGGGGGGGATGTTATGGTTGGTCAACATCGAAGAAGATCAAATGATCATTTGAAGGATCCAAAATGTCCATGGCAATTAGTAGAGATTTTCATTGTGAAGGGCACGACTGGAGGAGTTCCAGTGTTGAGATGGCAGTAGGGGATTGCGCCAAATCATTTACTTTACTATACGAATGGGAAGATTTACTAGAAGCAGTGTTTCGGTGTAATGGTCCCTTAGGGATCTTGGTATGAACCTCTGCCTTAGGTTGAGATATCAATAAAGGACCATTGGTTGTTGAAAGAGGCTCTGTGGAACCTGAAGAAGGGGGCTCCGGGGTAGACATAGTGGGAGGCTTATTGTACTGACGGGATTGAGTCTGAAGGTTGAGGTCAATGGTAATGGGTTGGTTAGAGTTAATCATGTGAATCTGGTAGTCAAAGGTACGAGATGGAGGAGGTTGAGTGGCCTCTTGACCTTCAGGGGGTTGGATAGCCACGAATCCTTGCTGGGGGAAAGGATTGGTAAACACAGCCGACTGAATAGGTGCAAGATGGGGAGGAACCGAAGGGAAGGATTGTTGTCCTCGGGTTGCTGCTTGAGCTTACCACATCTACTGCATCTGAGGTAAAAGAGGAAAATCATGGGTATAGTGACCATAGACACCGCAACAAGAACAAGGGTTGTTCATGTGAAAAAACCTATTCTGCTTGGGCAGAGCGCCCTGTTGCTGGTTAGCAGTGTTAGGTGTATTCCCTTGCGGATTGGGTCCTAGATTACCTGGGGCATATTGATTTTGGTTTCCTTTCCTCTTATTTTTGGAAGTAGGAGGAGTAGTCGCACCCTGTTGTGCATAAACCTACCCCTAGGGGGTGGTGGCTGTTGTTTCAAGGGTTGAGAAGGAAAGGGAGGCTGAGGTGCTAATGGTTGAGGAGCTGGAGCACCAGGCTGCAGATACAGAAAATAAGGAGGTTGGGTAACATTATGGTAAACAGGTTGGGCAAAAGGAGGAGGCATGCCATATCTTGGATACATGCTACTGGGAGGGGGGAAAGTGTTAGAGGATTTGGCCCCTCCCTGAGGGAAACCATAACCCATGGGAGGATGAGGGTACAGATGAGAAAGGGCTCCAATGATACTGTCGGTGGCATGGTATGCCCCCTGTGCGTTGGCACCATTGGGTCTAGGGAGATCAGGTAAGACGGTATAAACATAACTAGACTTTGTGTATATCAGGTCATATTTCAATGCAATCTAGAGGGAAGCTTCTTCGGTCTGAGGGAAATGAGATGCGACATCTTTGCCAATAGTAGGCAAAAGGGATCTGAGAAACCATTCCATGTAGACACGGTCTTTGAAGGTAGGGGCTCGACATAGGCTCTTTCTTCTCCGCCATTCCTGGACATGATCTGATAGGCACGTTGCAGACGATTGATGGAAAGAGGTCAAAAGTTGAGTACCAGTGTGTTAATGAAGGGGAAGTTGGAAGTAAGACATAAAAGCCCTGGCAAGAGTCGCAAAGGTAGTATGAGAGGAGAAGGACTGGTTAGCATACCACTTGGAAGCTTCTCTGGTAAGCATATGCTGGAACAACTGAAGACGGATAGAGTCATCGGTGATGGAGTTATACGAACACCACATGTGGAAAGATCGAACATGGTTTGTAGGATCATCTCTAACAAGACCTTCAAATTTGGGGATGTAAAAATGGAGCTTGGTTGGCATAGCAGGCCAACTAGGATCATGGTGTATGGGGTCATTGATCAATTGGTTAAAATCGGGAAGACTAAGACCTTCCATATAAGGGAGCAAGGGAGCAGCGAGGATAGTTCCTATTGTAGTTCCACTGGTAGTATTCCTAGCATGAGGGCTGGGGCTACCACCAGCATTACGTAATGAACCATACATGGTGAAGGTGACAGGAGGAGAATTGGGGATAGAACCAGAAGGGGAACTCGATGACCCAGAAGCGGAGTCAGAATGGGGACTTGGTGGAGGACTAACTCGAATCCTGAACGAAGGAGTAAGTATTCCTAATGGAAACTAAGGATGAAGTCCAAGAATTCTCTGGGATAAATGCCTTTGGGGCGCAATGATGGAAGAAAAAACACGGATCGAAAAAGGAAGAGAGACCAATAAGGGCAAGGAGGTGCAGGATCAAATGATTACAATGTTATAGTCTTGGCCTGGTAGTGTAAACCAGGTGCTCTTCACTTAGGGTGTGCGTGTTAAGTGTGTTAATTTTAATTTTTAAACCCAAACGCGTGTAGAGAAGAAAATATTTTTTTTTTTTATATAACTGTAAATAAATCTACAAATAACAGTAAAGTAAACTGAATATGACATAAAATAAACAGCTAAAGATGCATCAATCTAAACGCAAGGAGGTGGGATTCCCAATAACTAGTCTATAGGTGGGAAAAATCTAGTCAAAACACACAAAAATGGCCAATGGATCTAAAGTCAGGAGCGACAAGGATCTAGAGGTCAAATCTGCTAGAAATAGGTGTAGATAACAGCAAGAAACCAGAGGGAAAAGTGTTGCAAATGAGGTGGCGAAAGGCTACAACTTGAAGGGAGACAGAGGGGACCCTAGAGGAGTACCAAACAAAACTGAAAAGAGGTGTTTTGGATGGATGAATAACCAATCTAAAATGGATCTGAAGGCACAAGATCAAATCTAAAAAATGGTTGAACACACTTAAATCTCAGATGACCCACTTCAGCTAAACTCCTCCTAGAAAGGTGGAATAATGAAGCCCTAGGGGGCTAAGTACCTACTTCGGCGAGTAAAACAGAGGAAGTACAGGTCCAATACGGGTGGAGATGGAGGTCAGACAACCCTGAACAATAGCCCAAACAAACCCAGAAAAATCACAGATAAATTCTCGCAAAAAGTACAGGTTCCATTTTCTGATCTGTTTTCAGCAGAGGTCAAAGGTTTGAGGTATTTTCTGCGTCTTGAAGGTTGAGATTGCAGGTTTTGGCCCAAAATGTGCAACTTTCACTTCCGGCACTCTGAGGAGAAGGTTTAAGAAAAACGTTTCATCTTAGCTACGGCTGATACCTGTCACCTGCACAATAGGCCCGAAAACACATGAAAGTTAGAATTTTTACTGTTTTAGGGTTTTAAAGGTTAAAAACAACATCAAGAAAATAAGAACAATAATTTGAAGAAAAACCCTATGGTTTGAAGCAGCTGGTCATGCAGGGATCTGACAAATGACAGTGGTCGTAATTATAAACCCTTGTGGAGTTTCTAGTTGTTAGTGTGAATTCTAATCACAAGCGTATGAAAAAATCTCACTTTAGCTGTGCATAGTAAAAAACCCTAACATCAAAGATGGTTTCCAATTTCTTTAGATCTACAGTTAGTTGACCAAGACAAATGCTACAAAATCCAGATCTATGCAGTTAAATACATTAAGCAGTAAATAAAAGAAAGAGTTGCTCCATGCATCCAATAGACAAGACAAGAATATTTTTAAAGAACTTTTATATTTATCACACCTGGGAAGGGAACATAGAAAGATGTTACCAATCCCCCTTAATGGGATGGGTTCTTGTATGTCCTTAGCACTTCAGATCTAATATCTCTCTCTCTCTCTTGATGGTGTAGAAAACCCGGACAAAAATGGAACTCAAAGGGAGCTCACAATCAAAATGGTAGCAAAATATGACAATGATAGAGGATCAAAGTCAGACCAAAAGTATAGATCCAGAATGATCTTTAGGCAATAAAAGGTAGTGAATGAATGGAAAAACTCTTCTATTTATAAAAAATATTGAGTTAGTCTAGATATTGGTGCATAATTAAAATATGATTAACCAAATCTAGATCTAACTTTTATGGAATATTTTATTATTTTTGTTGGGGGGAAAAGGAATTTGAATTTAGTCAAATCCCTTTATTTGTAAATAATAAATAAATAAATTATTTATTTATTATTTTAAGAATATGGTTGAGTAATAATTAAATAAATAGTGATTTATTCAATTATTTATAAATGATTTAGTCAAATTTAACAAGGAATATTATTTAAATAATGTTTTAAATATTTATTCCTAGAAAGTAATAAGATAAATAGTAATTTATCTAATTAATTTTCATGTTTTGGGTTAAATATGACCAGGAATATTAATTAAACAGTGAATATTAATTAAACTACTATTTAATTAATTATCCCTTGAGGAAAATCAAACAAATAGGGATTTATTCAATATTTCCTCATGGGGTTTCCTATTTATACCATAAACAACTTAATAAATTATGGATTACTAAGTTATTTTTCATAGTGAAAGAAATTTTACTAGGGTAAAATTGGTCTTACATGGTGTACTTTGGTCCATCTAATAGTAACAGGTTAGATGACCAAAAATTGGTGTAACACACATCATTTGATAACTTCGAATATGGACACCATGGAGGTATTGTAAATCTTATCCTCCTATTCCGTTGAACAAGGAAACCTCTTCATCCATCTTTGGAAAATTCATTCAATGATTCATTAATGTCAAACTACCCTCACTGCTTATAAATTGAGCACTGATCATAGTGCACAAAAGAGCAAGAATTTGAATTAGTAGAGTTATGCTGGTGAGATCACAGCTCTTGGAGGTATCTTATGCATGTAATGTTATGTTGCGGGAGTGATGTTGTTGATGTGATGAGGATAGGACTGAAGCTGGAGTGAGTTGACATCGAATTGATCCAACTGGTTGTAACTTCTCCTTCTACTTCAAAATAAAGAGATTTGTTCCTTTCCTAATACATGTGTTCATGAGGTTATATGTGTATTTTCAAATGCAACCGATTCAATTTGTTTAACATGAATATATCATATGCCTTTATGTGGAAATTTTTCTTATGTTTTCCATTGCAGGTACCAATCAAGTGAGTTCAATTCGATTGAGAGCGACGAAAGTGAAAAAAGGGAGGTGAGGAATAGCAAAATATCACAAGTAGGTGTTCTTCCCTTATCTATTCATTTTAAGGAAAAGGTAAAATATCTTTCTTCTGTTGTTCTAAATCTAATCACCACACTTAGGGAAAACATATCTATCCATAGGTTTGATTTCAGTAAAATAGTGATGATGTACATGGACAATGTTCTCTGGCATACAAGGAGATATTCCCTCAACATGAGTGGCTTGTCTCTCCATGAGACGTTTCGCTACAGGAATTCTCACTCACAGTAGGCCTCCTATCAACATGACATAATCTCATACAAGGTGATGATGAGGATCCCTTCCACAAGGTTACATAGGGAGCATAAAAATCCATGGCGAATAAATTTCACATGAATTAGAAACATAGATCCCGTAACATAAATCAAGCAAGGATCTAAACAACATATTACATCTCACAAAAAATGATAAAAGAGGCACATGACATCAATACTGCATATACCTCAACCCCTAAACTTGGATGAAGAAGTGGATGCTCAATTTTTCTATATGGTTGCACCATCAAATTTGTGACTTCGAGAGGCATAAAATCAACTATCCATGCTTGAGAATCTGACATTGTCACTCCAATCTTGAAAATGGCCGAAAAATGGGAAGCTCTGTCACTAAAACGGACATCACCATCTAGTTCCCATCACCAATAGGTGTAAAATCGACTTAACATTTGTCAAATTCTGACTCCGACAAGTTCTGGACCTCAGGGCATATTTTTTATGCCACTCAAGATTCCCTAGGAAAGGTTATACCCCTCTGACCTCTCATGGTTTTGTGCTCCTGCAATTAAAAAAATGATAAAACTTGACTCGACCCATTTTAGTAACAATTTGTTGCACATTTTTTTTTTTTGAATTTAATTTGGGGACCGCCGGCTTGGGGGGCGGGCGCATGAGCCGGGCGGGTTCGACCTCTGGTGGTCCCATAATTTGCGTTCCATAGAGGTATAATGTGATAAGTGGGCATGTGGGCCGAGTCCACCGGGGTGGCCAACCCACTGCCCATTTATGGTGGTACTGTGAGGGTTCGACGGGGTCATGGCCACTGACCCATATTAATATTTGTTTCTTATGTATAGTTCGGGTTCTTGGGGTGGTAGGGTTGGTAGCCCACCCCCCAAACAGTTTTTATTTTGGAATATAGTTGAGGGGGTTACTGGGTTGGAGGCCCGCCACCTCATTTTTTATATATATTTTTGTTTTAATTACAATAGTGGTTATTTTCAAATTTTTCTAAAATAAGGGTTATTGGGAAATTTAAAGAGGCCACAATTTCACCCGCTCTCGGGAGCTGGGTTTCCTACCAGTTGGCTATGAATTTGTGGGACACTTAAACTTGGCCCACTGCCCAACTTTGACCAAAAGTTTGACTTGCTCTAACTTCTCTATACGGGTTCGGATCGAAAATATGTTCACACTATTGAAATCAGGGCGACGAGTACTTCAATTTGAACCGGGTTCGAGAGTAATCCGACCACTTTGAATTTTGACCATTCATGAGCCCTCTTGGTCTCCTAAGGGTGTCTAGAGCCACGTGGATCAATCATTCTCAATCTGATGGGAGAACTTTTATAGTGAACAAATGTTTGGAAGTATATCTTCATTGCTTTGTATCTGATAAATAGACATAATGTGTCAAGTCGTTTCCTCTAGCTAAATAGTGGTATAACACTTATTCCATACTGCAACAAAAATGACCCTATTTATGGCACTTTATGGATATCATCCACCATCCGTCACATTGTATTTAAGATAAAATTCTAAGGTTCAAGCAGTGGAAGATCACATCGAGCATCAACAACAAGTTCTCCATCTCTTAAAGGATAGCCTCAATTTGGCACAGAATCGAATGAAACAATAGGTAGATCAACATCACATGGAAAGAAGTTTTGATGTAGGTGACTTAGTATGTTTTATGGCTACAACCATACAAATAAATGTCCCTCAAGCAAGCTAAAAAGGATAATAAATTATCACCAAAGTATTATGGTACTTACAAAGTGTTGCAAAATATTGGTACTATGGCATACAAATTGGAGCTTCCTGCATGTGCCCGAATGCACCTAGTTTTCCATGTTTCATGCTTAAAGAAGGTTTTAGGTGATAAGCTCCCAGTTCAAAGAATATTGCTAGAACTTGACGAAGAAGAAAAAATAATATTGGAACCTGAAGCAGTTATAGAAGCAAGAACGTGACAACTATGAAATTGATCAATTTCAGAGTATATCATCAAGTGGAAGAACTTACCCGCTGAAGATTCAACATGAGAGGATGATAATTTTATACAGAAGAATCCAAAACTACTAAATCATTGAGGACAAGACTTTTTGAAGGAGAGGGGAATTCTAGGTCCCTATAATACTAGTGTATCCCCTTATTGTTATTACTAGTATAACCCCCTTGTTGTTATTTTTCTGCCCATGTAGTCCCCATATTGTTATTATTGTGCCCCATACAAGCCGATTATTTTTATTTTTGTGCCCTTACATTGTTATTGTTATGTCGGCTAGGATTATATTGTGAACCCTTGGAATCCTATATATATAAAGGAGGTTTTTTCATTTGTATCATCCAAGAATTGTTCATTTATGTAATTTAAAGGAGGTTTCCCCCTATAAGAGGCTGATTTCTAACTCGTTGATCTATTTTTTCTTCTATTTTGTGAACTGGTTGCATAAAAAAAAAATATTAGTATTATATTGAAATATCAATTTTTTATCTTTTTCTAATAATTTTCATTTTAGAATGTTTACCTCAACCTATACTCTTTGGTATCGTTCTTCCTTTTCCATATACTACTTCCTCATTCCTTCTTTTAACCTTTCTTCCTTCTTCCACTTGCTCCTTTAATTTGATAATTGATTGCTTTATCACATTTTCTTGTTATTCAAATACTTTAAGTAGCTCTTCATTTCATTTGTTTGACTTTTCAAGATCGCATATTAGAGAGATGATCTCAACTTCAAGACCTTCACAATATTGTTTAGATTCTATTGCAAAATTTACTAATTTAACATGATCCCTGTTATCCTATGCCTACAACTTATCCTTATGATTATTAATCCTTTTCAAGGAAAAAACAATTTTCCTTCTAAGATTAAGAACTTCCTCAAACCTCTCTTCTTTTGAATCAATAACTCCTTTTCACATAGCATATTCATCTTTTGATACATCAATATGTTCTTTAGAAACAAGATTACTCTCTTGATGAACGATCTTCCTTCATTTTTCCTTCATGGATTGCCTATAGATCATCCCATACTTCCTTTGTAGTTTCATAATGCATAAACCTTCGTATTGTTGAATCATGTATGCTATTAAAGATGTCACTTCATGCCTTATTATTCTTTTTCACTCTTCACCTGATGGGGGAGTTTTAGTGGAACCGTTTCATACTAAATGCAAAAAATTAGAACCAAGTTCCATTAGGTTAATATTCATCTTTTCTTTCCATTCTTGATAATTATCATTACTTAACATAAGCATACATCTATTGTCCATTGTTTCTGAATTCCCTTGTTCTTTTTCTCTAGATTGTCCTTGACCCATAGATGTAGATATTTCCACAACATCAAACACATCACTGTCACTCCGCTCCTAAATTGAATTCTTCCTTTGAGTTGCCTTCTTCTTTTGCTTCTTTCCCATTTTCCACTATCGACTTCAATCAGTTAAGCTTCAGCTAAAGTGACTTGCTTTGATACCAAATTTTGGGAAGAATACTGAGGGTGGGGGGGGGGGGGGGGGGGTGAATTAGTATTTTAAACCCAATTTAAATTTTCATCTCATATTATGAATTTTGTACGCTAATTTCATTTAAATAACCAGCCATTAGGGTAATTTGAGGTATAAAATGGGCCTCCTAAGTAAATTATAAAATAAGATTAGATTACATCATCAAATTTTAGAGGGAAAAAAGAAAAAAGTAAATTTTCAACTCGTATATTCAACTTATTTGCCTATGGGTTTACTCAAATTTCAAGAGGTAACACTCGTTGGATAAATAATTTGATTCCTCATCTAAGGAGTACCCATGTCACATACTTTCAAAGGACCCTGCTACACGAAAAATGATAAATACATGAAAAATGTGACTCCAATTTGTATGCAACATGGGTACTCCTTGGATGAGGAATTAAATTTTGCATCCAACGAGTACTCCCACTCGAAATTTGAGTAAAAATATTAGGGATATAAGTTGAAAATACAAGTTGAAAAAGTAGTTATATTATTTTATTATTTTTAATCTTTTAACTTTTTACCCAAAAATTGGTGAATCATCCCAAATGGTTGACATCATCATATTGAATTCTATTGGTTCTTATAAAGTTTAATTTAGTTGTACATTTTTCTTAGGAGGCCCATTTCATACCTCAAAAGTTCTCTAATGGTATGTACCCCACTTTAGTGAAAGAAAACAACATATATCCAGTTAACTAATTCTTGATAACTTCGTTCAAATATTTATATTTAATCAGTGCATTATTAATTTCATCAAAAATATAGTATATATTAAAGAGAATAATAAACCATCAAACATATGACACACAAAAACACATGATAAAACCAATATTTTAGGTGGAGACCAAATGTGGGTGAAAACCATCATTGTTTTCATATCTGTCTACTTTATTATTATATAAATAATATATTTTTACAATCTTGTATTACCACATACTCTTACCAACACACATGCACCCACCCGTAGGAGGCTACAATCTCCACTTGTTCTCTGACACCCACTGGAAGGGAGCTCGAACTCCCTGATCTCGTTTATCTTCTCCTATTAGAAGGGAGCACCTACCCCCTACACAAATTTACCAGGTACCACTCGAAGGAATATACTACTCCCTCATTGAAGGCTCCAACCCTTAACATCTCTTGTGAACCACATTTCATAATATTTCATAATGGATCGAACTTAATCAAAGCATCAAAACCTATAGGCCACTTTTCATCATAATTTCAAACTGGACCAACTTCAACATTAAGCCCAAACCAAGTAACTGAATAATCCAATCACTAAACCAACTAAATCACTATAACATTAAAAAACCAATCATTTAATCTCAAACAACTATTGAAACCAAATAAAAAAAATCCATAACATATATAAACCATCTAGATCAGTCATCCTACATAGAACCCATCAACAATCATCAACTTGTAGCACTGAAAACCCTGACCAGATTGATATTCAAATTGTATACACCACTATTCAAAATAAACCTCGTGTATATACATGCTTCCTCTGTAGAAGACTTGCGTATAAATCTCAAACCATTGACTACTGAAATATTTGTGAAACTGAATTACTGAATATTGAATCAAAACAAATACATCAATACTGACTTACTGAAAACCAAATCATAATGAAAAATCATCAATGATAAATTATACGAAGCCTCATTCAACCCAACAAACATTGTTAGACACAAATAATTAAGATATAGACATCATTGACAGATAAAAGAAAACATATTATAACTCACAAAATGTCATCATTAAGCCATACTCCAAAACCATAGATCATATACACGACATCAATGAAACATATTAGCATATGTATGTGACTACCATGCATAACAACCATGTAGAAATATCGGCATACATAATAAATTTGCATAAATTATACACAAATATACAAAACCACATTCACATATGTACGTGACTATACATAGAAAAACCTGCATATAGATATGAAAAATTTTGTTGCAAACACAACTTCACTCTCTGCAACCTTCATTTCAAAAATACCTCTAAAAATTTTATTTCAATCAAAGCATCACAATAATCACATAGTCATCATTATTAGTTAATTTCACATTATCAACAAGTTAATAAAGAATATATGTCAACATACTTTTAGATATGAGTCTTCTCTTTGCTCCCTGGTGCACACCTGTTTCAGATCAAATCATTCATAAAGCAATCCATTACTTGCACACTTAAAACCTTGATCTCTATCTCCTTATATAGTTTAATCCTCAGCCAATACTTTAGGTAAACCCCTTGGTAATTTCATTAGTATTATTTGACGATATCAAATAAACATTGTTGATACCATTACTATGGACCAATACCATGGTAATGACACCTGGTATCCAGATTGCCATGATTCAGATTCTGTATGCGACTTTGACTTATAGGACTTGCATATGTACAAGACCCTTATTCATATGATATGTGTATACTTTATCAAAACTCACCTTTATCATCCATCTATCTCTGAAATATCATTTCTATGTTTAAAACATCTGTAGCATATGTACCAAACTGAATGATATCATTTTATCATAATTTTGACATCAAGTACATCTTTATCAATCAGTTTTCCATCAAGGACAACACATTAGTTAGGTTACCATCAAGGAAAATACATTATTCATAATTATAGCATTCACATGGTGGACTAAGAACTACATCACCTTCCACATCATGTATTCAAACTATTGTAGTTATAAAAATGCATCATGAGGTGCGAAGTTATGAAATCGGAGCATGAGAAGAACCAACATCTTCAATAGAACAATTGTATAAGAACCATCTGGTGAGCCCTGGTATTCCACCAAGAGTTCTGCAACTCCAAGGAGTTGTTGAACTCTATTTAGAGGTGACAACGTTATATGCACAATAGATGGATTCTACTCATGACATGCTCAACTAGGTCTTCTGATCAATAGTGCTTCTAGGACATTCCTTCTACTAAATTAGAGTGAAAACTAGATGCAGATGCAATGTATAAACTACTCCTAAGTGAGAAAATGGAAATACTATCAACTTCAACTTGCAAATGCTATTGAAACATATCATGGATAGAAAAAATATAACCTACTTGTAGAAAGGAAATTAAAATATCTTGCAATCATCTATCTAGTTATCAAACCTATTTGTAGCAAACAAACTACTTTCCCTTGAATAACCTATCAAACCAAAAATCAAGATTCTATCTACTATATAACTAGCTCACACTTACATATAAATCATTTTTCTATAAATTATGTGATAAAATACTAATGATATTATGTTTGTGCAGCAAGGAAAAGGAGGGTTTGGAGTGGCCTAGGAGTCTTTACTAGTCATCAAAACATAGTTGGGTATCAATATCATCCTATCCTAAGCTCAAGTTGCAAGAAGGATCAAAATTGGACCAGGAATGAGGACCTACAACTATGCTACAGGAGCCCCATATTGCTACAGGAATTCTTGTAATGCTACAGGAAGGCTGGAAAGGAGGTTCAAGAGGTGAATAATATGGTTGGAAGGTATGGGAAGGTGAATGGAATTGAAGAGAAATGGATGAAATGTAACCAACAACTCTAGCCAAGCTCATAGCCCTTTGAGGGCCTATTTTTTACTAGAAGAGATGCTCTTGGTGATCATGGAAAAATGAACTCATAAAACATATTTTTGATGATATAATTTGGAGTTTGGATTAGGGAGTGATGGAGTCCAAGTTGGAGGTCGTGAAGGTGCCTTTTCATGCAGATTCAAACAACCCTACAATTATCACATACATATATTCATTAATCATTGAAAAAATGAAACAACTAGAAGTGGAAAAGATGAGTTGAATTTAAAGGTTATCTAATTTATGCTAAAATTCTTATCTAAACAATAAACTAACTTCTAAGATATATCAAACATATGCGTAACAAGATAACTAACATAAATATGTTTCCAAGAAATCATAAAAAAATGGTTTTGGCTTATGGTTGGAAGTCCTTCTACTCATACTCCCATGAGGGAGATGAGGTAAAGATTGCAATCACATAGTTTAATGAATTATTATTCTACTATGATGAAAGAAAATAAACAAAGCTGTAAACCCAAGAGAAAGATAGAAGTACACAAGAGGAACCTAAGCCACTGGGTTGGGCCAATCCTAAGAGCCTTAGCCCTTTGAAACTAACTCAGTAATGAATCAAATAACAACTTCTCATTATCATTGAATCAAGGTCTAATACAATAGATAATAGTCAAAAGATAACAATTCTTGAGATCAATAGCTACCTAGATGAAAACAAAACTTGAATCCTAATGAGCTATTCTACATGTTCATTTATATAAAAGGGTAGATAACAACAAATCCTCAGAAAATAGGAATATTTTCTCTTAAAACTCAAGAAGAGTGGAACTTGACTCCTCATGATTTTCACTTGATTGGCTTCCGATGACCTCGAGCTGATGAGAGAGATATTGATGTGATATTGGGCTGATTGAGGGAGTTAAGGAGGTGGACAACCCCCTATAATCTCTCCTTGTTGTCTACTCTAAGCCCCTACATAGAAATTCTCTCAAAATTGTTAAACCATATTAGGCTACATGATATGACAAACATCTTTCACAAACATCTTTCACCCTTCTCACGAAGCATAATATGACAAAAAAATGTAAATAAATGTGACAAAGAGATAGTTCTAAAGCTAGAGGATGGAATTATGACTCTTTATAATGTACCTATTGATGAGCCTCATCATCAACCCCTACTAAAATGGTTTCTCATCCTTTAAGAAACTCAATCATTCATGTTCTTCTCTCTCATGGCCTTGGTGGCTTCCCTGACATCCCAAGGCACCTCAGATGGAGTACCTTTTAGTGGGTAGAATCCTGCATTTTTTTCAACTTCAATCAACTCTTTTCGCTCTTTAGATTTTTCTCTCCCTTCATGTGATCCCAATAGCAAAGGAGGGATGAGTTTCAGCCCTATCCATTGTATGAGTTATATAAGGGTTTCTTCTCCAAGGAATTCTTCATCCTTTCATGAGAGTGGCATTCCCTAAGTTGCAAGATTAGTGTTAAAGCATGCCATCCCCTTTGGCAAGCCTAAAAAACTTCCTCTTCCATCAGCCTATAAATATCTTTAAAATGGATAATGGCCTAATCCTAGGTTTCAATTTACTTTGGTGACAAAACAACATCATTGGAAATGAGGCTATGATTTCTAATGAAAACCTTGGGGCTCATTAGCTAAACTTTGATGTATACGGGGTTCCTTCTCTTATTTTTCTATTACCCTTTTTACCTCCTCTACTCTTGCTTCTTCATGCACTAGCCAAGATGCCAAGGCCATGAATTTCATGTCACCTAGTATAGAATTAGGATACAAATAGTTCATGTCAGTTAGTATGAGCTTATGCAGATAAAACTCAACCATCTTTTCTCTATCCCCAATTCTAACTTGTTTGAAAAAATAAAGAAACTATTTGTAATTTTGAAAAGGAAGAGAACCATGTTGAGCTAGAGTTTTAATTTGAAATTGTATCCATTTCTCTTTGAGGAAGACAAAATAAGATTTGGAAGGCTTCTTGCATTGCATTGCCTCCATATTGAGATTTTCCATGGTGGAAAGTTGGGTTTGTTTCTACTGCAACTTCTCTGTCAACCTAAAATTATCTGTCTGTAGTTGTTCTTGCACCATAGACTCCCTAGGTCTCAAATCAATGCATTAATTTCCCATCTCTTTGAATTTTTACTCCATAAATCCCACCTCTTCCACATTCTTTGACATAAAAATTTGCATCCATCTATGATTCCTTACCCTTTCTTTATCTAGCTCATAAAGAAGTGGGATTGTGAATGTTTTAGGGATGACTCTCCCTCCTTCAATGAATTTGTAATAGAACTCCAATCTAGGTTGAACACTTGGATTTTGTAGCTCTAAGGTGTCCTTTTATAAATTCTTTTGGGAGGTTGTTGCATCCTATAGCTCCCCTTCCTTCCCATTTTCCTTCTTCGGCACACCTTTCCCCTCTTGTTGCACCTCCTACCATTCTAACTACGTCTTCTTCCCCTCTAATTCCACATCATATCCCTCTAATTTAAAATTCTGCCCCTCCTATAGCATGCCTTTTCCCTCTTGTAGCATGCTCTGTCCCTCTTGTAGCATTCTTTGTCCCTCCTGTAGCTTTCCTTTTTCTTCTTGTTGGAGGTCTTTTGGTGTCTTGGGTTTATGTTGATATATTTGTAGGCCTCCTGACATATGCTATAGATGTCTTTGTTTTGGGCTTTGGAGAAGTGACCTCTTCAATTTTGTCTTCAACTGGTTCTACATCCTCATTATTTCTCAGGGACTCCTCAATTGTGATGGGGACCTTTGTGGGAGTTTAGGGCCTCCCTTTCTTGATCCTAGTGCTCTTCATGGTCTTGAAATATAGAGGATTTTTCCTTGGTATATTTATTTTGGGTTTAACTGGAGTGTTTGAGGTGGCCAAAGTTGCAGCTACCTCAGTTTAAGTGTTTCCCGGAGACAAACTTTTTTGTTGTGGGGATATATCTATTTCCTTGGGCTTAGTAGTCCTCTCAAGACTCAATGTCTCATTTTATTGTTCTTCCTTTTTTCTTTTTCATCTTTTTCTCCTTCTACCTATGCCTCCTCTTCTTCTTCTTATGTTTCCATATATGTTACTTCTATTGTATTCTCTACTTCTTCCTCCTATGTTCTTGTATTATCCTCATCTTCTGTGCTTACCGCCCTACCACCAATGCTAGAGGTAAGTTTCTCTCCACGAGTAATGTTTTTGGTCCCTATTAAGGTTTCTCTATCCATGTCTACAAAATTTGAACACAAGATAGGGATTCTCAAAATTTTCAAGGAATCCACCACTATCAGTTTGATAAGGCAATGGTGGTCTAGGTATTGTTCTTTTCCCTCTCTTACTATTTGACTCATTTCTTTGATGTACTGCAAGAGGAATTATGGCACACTAAGTATTTGATAAAGAGGCAATTCTACCTTAAATTTGGGTTCATGAAGCAACCTAAAGCGGTAGGCATATACCACACTCATTCTTCCCTCACAAGAGATGTTTTTCAAAATATGATAATCTACCTCATCCCATGGATAAGGTAGGATTTCTCTCCTAACTCCATTTTTTTCCTCAACTGGATTCTCTTTTTTAGTGAAAATTTTCTTTTTGGTAGTGACACTGGTGGCTTTGTCCTCTCTTCTCCATTTTATCCCTAAAAGAAGGTTGGTTACTATGCTAATTATCTCTAGGCTTATAAATATAGAAAATACCCTAACAATAGTGGTAGAAATTTCCTCTGTTTGTGAATTCAAAGCCATGGAAAACTCAAGGGAAAGTTCATCATCATACCCCTTCAGTAGCTAAAAGAATCCCAGCCACTGGTGTCTCCTAAAAATGTTGACCACAAGAGTGTGTAGGTAGATTCACTTTGTATCTGAAGGCTCTCTTCATTTAAGCCCTCCTCCCATATTCTCTTTATGTCCTTAATTCAGTTAGGATAGATGTTTTTTTTATGGCTTCAGTGTCTAGTTTGATGGTAGCAGTCGGTAAAAATCCCTTATCACTCCAATTAATTATGCTTCAACCACTATCTTCTTCAGACAAACCCTCTAATTTCACAATTATAATATCACTTTGTGTAAAATTTTAAGAGAATTTGCATGGAATTTTGATGGATGTATGAGGGATATGGTGAAACTTACTTCTTTGAAAAATTCTCAGAGATGAATATAGAAAATTTAGAGTTAATTATGACCTGTGTTGTTCGTTTTCACCCTTCAACCCTCCTATAGCAATGTCTCAGCCTCTCCTATAGCAATTATAGTCTTCATGTAGCACCTTCTTGTATAAATAGCAAGTCTAGGTTTGAAGCTCATCGGTGGCATACCAATATTGTCCTTTATCTAATTTTTCTTGAAATGAGTGAATATGCCAAGGAAACCGAACCCAAGTACATAATATTCTATTTTGAGTTGGGGCTTGGAGAGCTGTGATGACCTGTCATTCTCATGATATTTCCTTTTTTGGGCCATTGTCCCCACTCAGAGAAATCATTCTCTCTCCCCTCGTAATGACCACCCACTAATAATGAGCCTAACTCATTTGATATGAAATCTCCACTACATGGGTGCAAATTTAAATTTTAGTTCACTAGCCAAGGGTTTTTAAGTTAACTGGTAGCTTCTAGCTTATTAAAAGATCTCGTCTCGAAATTAATTCATTTTAGTAATTTACACATAAGTAGAGAGCGATAGACTACCATACCTGAGCCTACCTCATAGTCGATTTTCTATAGGGACTTGCATATTGGAGCTATACCATTGTATTGACACCAAGGGAGTTTGTCTTGTTGGCTTATTTCCTTGTGTATTTCTTCATTTTCTTCGAGATATTTTACTATGGTGTTTGCTATGTGTGTGCAAGTACTTTGTGGATGTCTATGATACTGATATTGGTGGAGAGTCTCCTCAGGAGTGCCATGACTCCTCTAGAGTTGTTTCACAAGGTTCCACTGTCTTTTTTGATGAGAAATAAAACAATATAGTGCTCTATGTGGTGATTGCACATGTTTGCTATAGGAGGAGGTTTTCTTCATGCAGCAACCCATTTCTATTACCCTTGGGTCTTAAATTTTCATAGGGTGATTAGGGAAAGTATGATGAGACCCGAGGATAGTACTAGGACCATGAGGGGGAAGTGTAGACTTATAGAAATCAAGATGAAGACCTCTGTGGTTTTGTAAAAAAAAAATTGAACAGGTAGAATTGAATGGGGGGTTTGAGGGAATTTATTTGTGAAGTAAGATAGATGAGAGATGGATAGATGGTGGAAAAGGATGAATGGGCCTTCTTCATCATTCTCCAGATAATAAGGCTCATATTGGGTCTTCCTTACACTCAGATCTCCCTCCTTTAGCTTTTCTGAATCCTCTTGTCGCACCAGAGGACCTTCCTGTAGCAATTATAGTATCCTCCTATAGAAAAAAAAAGAGGAGGTGAAAGTTGAGTTTTGAGCTAATGGGATGGTGGAAAGAGATGAATATATGAGTGGAGATGATGGAAAGAGAGTGAATGGATGGAAGAATGGAGGAAAATTGAAAATTTATTTGACCTATAGCCATACTCTTCCACTATGCATAATCCTGCAAAATAATAGAAAGGTCAGCAGGCATGGCATCATATTATGTTGTTATTATTATTTTTTTGCTTTTTTATTTATTCGAGAGATATGTAGGATTCATCTAAGGAGGATTTCAACCTACATGCCTACCGTAGGTGCTTTAGAGGAGGTTTCCACCTAGGAATATTTATTATTTTTCTTCCTTTTTTTTTTCTCCTAGACTGCCTCAGAGATTTTTTTAATCCTGAAGATGGCCTTAGATGCCTCAAAGAGGTTTTCACCCAGGCCTTGTTATTTTTTTTTTTTTTCTAGGAGAACTGTGAATTGGAATCCATGATTCTCCCAATCACATTGACTTCTCTACTTATCGTACTAATGAATTTTTTCTTAGTCATTGGTATCTTGTATAAATTAAATCTATAACCATTAATAATCATATGTATCCCCTCCTCATCAATGGTTCTAATATGGAAAAATACGTTGTCATGGAATTTCTCTATCAGCTATGGGCCCAACCACCTTATCATTAATTTTCCTTTAAAATCCTTGAGCCTAGATTCATAAAGCAAGGCCCAATCCCCTTCTCGAAAAGTATTTTCCTTGATATTCTTATCATGCCATACCTTCCTCTGTAATTGTATAAATTTAGTGTGTAGGAAGGAATACATTATGAACTCATACAAGACATTCAGTTGGAGCAACCTTTCTTGTTGTGGACTTGTGATATCTAAGTATAATTTGGCTTCAAGTCTCAAATTGTTATACTCAAAATCAATAGATAGCAAAGCTTTCTTCCCATAAAACAAATCATATGGATTGAACCCAGTAGTTGTCTTCCATGTGGTGTTATAGGCCCAAGTGTCCTCCACTAATCTGTCTACCCAATATTTCATGTTTTTTCTCACAACCTTGGTGAGGATGCTCTCCAATTCTCTATTGGTAACCTCTACTTGCCCATTTTCTTGAGGGTTATAGGAAATAGATGTTCTATGCTTGATATTATGCTACCTTAGGATATTCTCAATCAAATGTGATGTGAATTGAACTCCTTGATCAATGAATATCTCGCTTGGATACCCAAATTTGTAGAAAATATTTTCCCTTAAGAACTCAACCAATTTTTCCTTTGTTGTTGCTTTGAAAACATTTTTCTCAATCCATTTTGTCAAATAGTCAGTGAACACAATGATGTATTTCCTCTATCCTCATGGTGGATCAACTAGCCCAATTAAATCCATACCCCACTTGTCAAATGACTCTAAGGTCAGTTGAGGCTGTAGAGGCATCTCATCCCTAGGTGTGGTTTTCCCCATCCTCTGGCACTGATCACATATGATAGTATACCTTCTTGCATCTTGATGGAGAGTGGGCCAATAGTAACGAACATGTAGAGCCTTGAAGGTTGTCCTCTTAGCAGAAAAATGACCCCCACAGAGCCCATCATGGCATGGTGAGAGGATTTCAAAGACTTAATATTCCTTGACACATCTCCTTAAAATATAATTTGGTCCCAACTTTAAAATATTTTCACCAATCTAAGTGAAAGGGGCATTTTTTTCTCACAATTGGGCTCTTCTCCCCAGATCATAGATTTGAAGGAAATTTCCCTGTAACTAGGTAGTTGTCTATGTAAAAAAACTAGGGAGAGAGCATTGAGATAGAAAATAGGTTCTCATCTAGAATTTGATCATCAACCATCCCTTCATAATCTACAGGAAAAGTGAGTCTAGATAAAAAAACCACAACTACATTTTATTTTCCTAGATTATCAATGATAGTCAAATCAAACTATTAATAATAACAACCACATAATAATTCTAGCATTCACATCATGCTTATTAATCAAATATTTAATAGTTGCATGACCATTATGCACAAAATTTTGGTATCCAATGATATAGTGACTAAATTTGTTCAAGGAGTGTGCAACAACTAAGATTTCTTTCTCAGTGAAAGTGTAGTTCAATTCAGCCTTAGACAATTTTTTAGTAATGAAGTAAATGGCATAAGGAAAATTATCATCTACTTGTCCCAAGGCTTCCCCTAAAGCTTTTTTTGATGCATCAGTATGGATATGGAAAGGTAAAGTGCAATTGGGACCCCTAAGTATGGGTGAAACGGTCAATTTCTATTTTAAGATATCAAGGGCCTCTTGACAACTACTTGTCCAACATAAATTTGAATCCTTGGTCAGAAATCGAAACAATGGTGAAGCCACTTTACTAAAATCTTTGATAAAAATTCTATAGTAACCAGCTAAGCCTAAGAAACTCCTAACATCTCTCTATTTCTGAGGGGTAGAGACCCTTTTTATGATAGAAATCTTGTTTGGGTCTACTTGTATTCCTTACTAAGATATGGAGTGGCCAAGGATAGTCTCGGACTTTTGTTGGTTGGCAGAATTTTCCTACTTTTTAACCTCTATCTTACCTTGAACACACTACTTAAGCCTCTATTTTAACCGTAGAGCCTATTTATTCCTGTATTCCTTCCAAACTTGTACTCATTCTTGCACTCCTTTCATGTTTTTTGTATTAAGGGTTATATATGAACTTAATCATTCATTTAATAAGGTTTATATATTATTTTACTTTGCAACTAATATGTTCTCTTTCCTAAGTTAATTTGATAAGGCAAAAGTATTAATAAATGTGGGATATGGTTGGTGCGGGAATAATTCTCGTACCGGCCAACGTACCTACACTTCTGAGGTAGTTGTCAACTTTAGCTTGGTTTACCTCATACGGTCGAGGCAGCTAAAAAAATAACGTGGATATATTGCCAGAATATCAGTTATCTTGGTTGGGCTCAAAGCGTAGAGGAATAGGTGGGATGTGCAGATCTAGACTTTGGTCATGAACCCTTGTTTAGTATTCTATTAACAAACAAAAGGCTTAAGATAAGACTTTTTTTGTATTTTATGTTGCAGCCATGAGCCGAGAATATGTATTTAATAGGGTTTTCTAGTAGGTGTTAGGTAGCTATACTTTGAGAATTTTCGACATAGACTGTGACCTTTTGGTGTTGCCATTTTCTGGGGCTGGATCTTCTATAGATGCTGTACATTTTCTATTTTTAATTTTAATACAAAGGAATGTGCCCGTTATTCATTTTTTTGTCTCAATATCTTTGTGATGTTTCATTTGATTACCTGAAGTTCCAGATCTTGTATCAGGGTAATGAGTTGGTTGGCTAGGGCCCATCCAATCCGTCTCATTCCCCCTTTCGTGAAGTGCGTTAAAATGATTTTTATGCAAGGTTTGAAGCAATTTATGTGTGATTCTTTCATAGTTAATAGGATTTAAATTCTTCACATCTTGTGTGATTCAGATCTAAAGCATGTGGGCTTGGTTATTTTTATTTCCTATTTTCCATTATTTCCTTTGATTTGTGTTGCATTTCCTTTCTACAAAATGAGTCTGTTTATCTTCTTGCACCGGTGCATTTTAATTTCTGCAAGTTAAAGCTTCTTAGTTTATTTCTACAAGTTTTTTCCATTTCCTCCAAGTAATTTGTTTCCTTATGCAACTACTGTTTTACTTCCGAGTAAAATCATTCTCAGTATTTAAGTTCGGTTTAAGTGTCAACTTATATTAAAGAGCATTTAATGAAACATTGTTGCATAATATACATTTGTGCTTGCACTTATTTCCCTCATGGAATAGACTTAACTTAACACTAAAAATCATTAAAGGGACTTTCAAGTTAAAACATTTATTCATAATAAAGTGCAGATCTAATTTACATAACAAATAGTCATCTCAAGAAGAAGCTTGATGGTATTTGGATCAGATAGTTTCCCATTTTACATGCAATAAGTTTCCTATTTTAAGCAAGAATTTCCTTTGACTTTTAAATTTCCTCTCATCTCTGAATATATGATTAGTTAAAATAATATTTTTTCTTGTGACAGTTCATATTCCAATTATGTCTCACCTTCCAATTTATTTCTTCAAGTTAACATGCTTTTCATTTTCTGCAAGTGATTTGGAAACTAGTACAGTAATGTTGGTTTTCTAGTACATGAAACTATGTTTTGGTATAGGAATCGATATCATAGCACATGAACATAGTGCTCTGATGCAAGGACTCAGAGCTCCTGTATAAAGGATAAAATATTCAATGTAGGTACAATATATACTTCCAGTGCAAGAACTTAGTTTCAGTATAGGAACATTGTTATAGTGCAGGAATGATAGTTTAGTGCAGGAAGGAAATTTTTTAAGGCAGATATCCCAAAAAGTTTAATTATTCCTTTATCTTATAACCACACTAAATATAATCTCAAATATTTATTTTTATTGATTGGGATTGTTCATGATGATTTGATAGTTCCTTTTATTTTAATTTTTTCAAAGTACTTTCTTTTTCATTTCAGCACCAGAATTCTCTTGGTATTGATTGTTGTGCGATCTTTTCTATTGATTCTGAAAACTATAATTAATAATTAAGGAAGTAAAATTACATATAAGGAAGGTTCATATAATTCCTTGGCATTCCCTATGCTACACCTCTAATATTACGTAGCCCTGAGTTGGCAATTAAGTGTTGAAGGAGTTCGCTGAACTGCAACTCTGACACCCAACATTTTGGCATTATTCTTGGGGAGGCGTTTTAAGATTGATAAGAATTTTTCTGATTTTTTCGTAGTATGGGTAAGTATACTATTATTTTTTTCTACAGTGTGCTTCTATTGCTTGAATTATTCTTTTTATTGTTGAACTTTTATTTGCTACATTTTTTTAATATTTTTTCATACTTTTAAGTTTTATCATTTTTTGTTTTGATTATTTTAAGATGAATTCCTAAAAAGGGTAGGGGTCTGAAGCCCAATAAGGGCAAAGGAAACACTGATAAATCTAAAATTATTTATCATATTGGGCCTTCTCTTGCAGGCATAAATTACAAACAAATGCATAACCATCATGTAGGAACTATCCACTTGGACTTTGGAAACAACAGTTCAGGTGTGACACAACCTACAAAGGGAGAGAAGGGAACCATTGGAGTCCAAGATGATTTGAAACATAGTCAACCTTATCATCCTGTGGGGATTGGTTCAATTGGAGTTGAAAAAATGGCAAATAATGAGGACCATGCTGAGGGAATTGGCGAGAATCAGGTAAATGAGGAGTAGTCCAACTTTGGATTTCCAATCGAGGATCCAGACATAGTTGCACAAATGAAGAATATTCCACCATTATCTCTTCCTCATTTCCATGGTAAGGTACATGAAGGCCCATATTATTTCTTATTCAAATTATATATATTATGTAGAAGTTATGATCACTCCATAGATGCCCAGAAGTTAAAGTTATTTCTTGCAACTTTGAAAGATTCAGCCTTGTGCTGGTTCATGGGATTGGGAGGGAATACTAATGCCTCTTGGGAACATATGAAGAGAGTTTTTTTGTTAAAATATCATGAGTATTGTAAAACTAGAGAAATTCAAGATGAGATCTTCACCATTGTACAAAGTGATGATGAGACCTTGGAAGATTATCTAGAAACATTTCTATATATCCTCTAAAGATCAAAACACAAATTTGATCTAAGTACTGTTAGAACATTGTTCCTACATGGGCTTATTGATGGTGCTAGAAATAATTTTAACTTGTTACGACAAGGGGATATTGCTCAAAAAAAAATTGATCAGATTTGTGACTTGTGCAGGAATCTCTCATGGAACCAATCTAGATTTAGTAGAGGAGTTCGGAGTAATAATAATAAACTCGGATCTACGGATGCTATGATCATTGGTTTGGAAAATAAATGGAAAATATCAAAATTGAAATAATGAACATCACTAGAAAACAAATAGACTCTTTGAAATTTCAAAAAACGATTGTAGAAGAACAAGAGTCATCATCTATTTATTTTCCAAAGGGTAGGAAAAAGCTTCTTTTAATAAAATGTCTATTAATTTTAAAGGTGATAATAAATGTGTGATTTGTGTAGGAAAACACATTACCGAGTATTTCCCTTCTATACTTAGACCAAAAGAGGCATTTGAAGGAGAGCAGTTTGAAATTTGAGCCATTACATGTTATGGGAGCATGAAAAACTTGGCCTCAGGTAGGTGCAGGTATGGTTCCTAAACAAACACCACATTATTTCAGTTATAATGCACCACCATATTCTTATCATAATAGAAATCACTCTCAATTTTGGTAGCATGGGAATCACTTTTCATAGGGAAAATATCCTCAACCTTGGAAACAAGGATGGAGGGGATCAAACCATCCTCATTATTCCTATCCTGCACCCATGTAATCATATCCTCCTACATATGTGCCTTATCTCATGTCATAAACATCATTTCCAACCTTACATATGCAAAGTAAACCTATGCCACCATTACCTTTGCCTCCACCTTTTTTACCACCCCAACTGCTAGCTCAACCGGTACCAAATCCCAATAAAAAAGCAGTTCAAATGATTCATTCTATGAAACTGCTTCCCCCCCCTTAATTTATGATGACCTTCAATTGAGATCGAGGAGGGTAGTAAACTCAAAAAAATAAATACTACCTATGGTGATTATAGAGGATAAAGGCGAGGAGGAAACTCCTAATCATTCAAAAGGAAATGTCACCATTCAACCTATCCCCACACCTTTGGAGCTTTTGCCATCTTCTTCAAACCGGCCTCCCTACCCAGAGAGGCTAGTTATGGAGAAGAATGACCCTACTCTCGAGCCTAGTCAGGTTTCCGAGCTTAGGAATTTCTTTATAAAGGTCCCTTTGCTTTAGACTATCAAAGATATCCCCATTTGTACAAAACTCATTAGCGAACTTTGTATTAATAAGCAAGGAATGAAAAGAGTAGAACCTCAAACCATTCATTTCGTTGGAAGAGGAGCCGAGTTAATGATAGGGTCTGTGCAAATGGAAAAATATACCGACCCTGAAAATGCGATTGTTTTTATTCAGATAGGTGATGTCCTTGTCTCCAATGTGTTGATAGACCTGGGGGTGGCCATCAATATTATGAATAAGAAAACTATGGATCAACTTGGGTTGGTCCATATTCGTCCTACCCCTACTGTGCTTGAACTTGTAGATATATCCAAAATCAAGCAGGAATTTGTATTGGATGATGTGGTTGTTTAAATTGACTCTTGGGAATACCCCACAAATTTCATTGTGCTTCAGCCAAAAAATCCTGTTGGAAGACACCCCTTGATCTTGGGACGACCATGGCTTGCTACAGCCGATGCTAATAATGGGTGCTACACTGACGATATGTATATTTCCCATGGATATTCTAGGAAGAAAGGCACCTTATATTCACATGCTAGATCTATCAAGGAGCTTCAAGATACCTTATGGCTACATTATAGTAGTGATGAGGAGCCTTAGTCTATTTCTTTGATACATCATCATACTGAGTCAGCTCAGGAGGGTGAGATACGATATTTCTTGAACAATCTAGATATAATTCCAAGTTTTGACTCACTTCATCAAATATTTAGTCTAGATTTTCAAGAGAGTTACAATTCTCAACCCTCATAACCACATACTTTAGCATCTCAACCTTGTACTATTGAACCCAAAATCACTCTTGTTGATATTAGTCTAGGAAAATATTTACATATCAGCTCAGACTTGGATTCATCCCAACAAGAGTAGCTTGTGAGTTTCTTGCATGACCATATTGATGCCTTTCCATGGGGCTATGAGGACATGAAAGTGGAATCCCTCCTGAAACCTATACTCTTCATACTCATATTCACGAGGGGGCCCAACCTGTTCGATAGACCCAAAGGCACATGGACCCTGCGCTAAAATAAGTTGTGAAAGAAGAATTAAAATAACTCTTAGATGCTGATTTGATTTATCTTATATCTAATAGCCAATGGGTATCTCCATTGGTGATGGCCCCGAAGAAAGATAGGAAATGGCAGATTTACATCGATTAAAGAGAACTAAACAAAGCCACTCTCAAAAACTACTTTCCCCTTCCTTTCATCGATCAGGTGCTTAATACCCTTGTTGGTAAAAAGTACTTCTCATTTTTAGATGGCTTTAGCAGTTACAACCTGTTAGTGCCTCTGTAGTTTACAAGATTGGCAAGAACAAACGCTGCAGAGCCAACATCAAAACCACTTTGGAATCCTAGGATCTAGCCCTCTTGGATTCAAAGAGGGATCTCTCTATATAAGTGTTTTCAAAGATATTTCTTTAAGGCTTATGATATGATATTAAGATAGTTATGAAGTACAAGGGTTTGTTTTGTTTTTGGCTGGGTAGAATATCATCAAGATGCAGGAAGTATTTCGAAGGGTAAAGGTGTGAGTAGGTTAAAATAATGATTCAACTGATATGATAGGTAAGAAACAATATCAGTCCATTGGGCTATGGAGTCACAAAAGGATTTAATTGCATAACAAGTTTCAAAAGTGGTTCATGGGGCAAGTGATCTATGTCAAAGGATTCTTTAGATTGATTTGTGATATGGAAACATAAAAAGCGTTGTGAAAGAAACAAACATACAAGAAAACAAAGGACAGCCTAAGATCAGGTAAGTAGTTTTAAACTAGCCTACTTTTGTCATGCACTTAATGGAAAGACACAAAGTAACCTAAGATCAGGTAAGTACTTTTAAACTAGCATGCTTTTGATATACTTTCAAGGGAAAAAATTAAAAACAAAGAATAGCTTAAGATCAAGTAAAGACTTTTAACTTAGCCTGCTTTCAACATATTCTTATAGGAAAACTGCATTCATGATAAACATAAAAAGTAAACTAAGATTAGGTAAGTACTTTTAAACTAGCCTGCTTTTGACATACTCTTAAGGGAAATTTTCAAAGCAACTGTTGGAGAAGAAACTAGATGACAGGGCTAACCATAGACTTCCCTAGTTCAACTTTTCTTAGTAGAATTTTCAAGAATAGAATCTCATGTTTTACTCAACAAGACATGGGCTCACCAAAATTCTTTAACTGATTACACTATATTGAATTATTCTCAAACAAACAATTAGCAGAAAACATAAAGATAAAGATTTATCAGTGATATTTAGGGTACTTGACAGTAAATCATAATCTATATTTGTTGTTCTTTATCAGAGAAAGTGGAAAGTATGGAAAACATGAGACAAATGATGATTACAGTAGGAAAAACATCACCATTGACATAAACCAGGATCCCATAAATCATCTTGTGTATTTTATGTTCAAACCAGTTACAATATTCAAGTCCAGTGAGTCTTTTACAGCTTCAAACTTCTCATCTCAGCCTATCTTTCTTCAATTAAAATATAGAGCTTTAGCAGCCCCAAAAGCTATTTTCACTTGATAAGTATTCAACCCCCCACAATACTAGGCTCCTCATATGATATTTATAGATGAATTGAGGAGGTGGAGTGAAAGGAAGGTTTAATTGTTCAATTAATACAGAGTAAATGCTTCTCGGCCTTTGGGAGGCCTTATGGGGGAATTTTCAAATGTTTTAACTCTGCTAATTTATTATTACTTTAAATTTCATCAACTTCAATCACTTTTGTTGACTTTGGGGTCTCTTGATAGGCTGACAATTAATTCTGAGCTATCTTTGGAAAATATCTCTGACTGTGCTTTAACTGTGTATTCTTTTT
Organism: Pinus albicaulis; assembly: GCA_034641835.2. NCBI lineage: Eukaryota > Viridiplantae > Streptophyta > Pinopsida > Pinales > Pinaceae > Pinus > Pinus albicaulis. The sequence continues at coordinate 334,669,848 of CM076573.1, forward strand.
AGGCGAAAAAGGCCTGTAGGTGGCTTTTTGAGGAGTAATTGCCTCAATGATGTGGCATTTGGAGGCTTTCTTGGTTGATTTGTCAACTTATGTGGCTTTAAACACTAATTTGGGCCTTGAACTTGCTTTAAAGCTTTATAATCATCTTCAGGCCTTTAAAATTTTCTACTGACTATATTCACTGTTAAATATCCCTTTTTCTTTGGCTTTCAGTCTTCATTGTAGGGTTAGGCTGCTCAATCTTCCATCTTTATGTATTTAACCCTTTATCCTTGAATATTCGATGACTTTCTCTTTAATCCTCTATATTTAACCCTGAAACTATGTATTTACCCTTAAACTGTTGGAATAAACCTTTAACCTTCATCTTTTCTTTAATCCTTTAATCTTTAACCTTTGTCTTCACTGTTTTTTTTCTTCTTTGCTATGTACATGTGGATTTTAGTGCGTTGGAGGGTTCAATGGTATAACCAGTGCTCATAAAGCACCGATCAACCCATGGAACTAACCCTGGAGGCTTATATTCATTGTTTAAGCTTTAGGGATTATGATCTTTGGCCCTGTCCCTTTGTGGGCTGTGGACAGGGTTTCCACCTTTAAAACCGATATCAAACCCTGTATAAAACCAATAAACACATTAAAAAACCATGCGGTGTTGGAAAAAATTCTTTGGAGGCTGGCGGAGGCGGAGGAGATTATGCAGAGGAGATGACATGCAGGTGGAGGAGGTTCTGTGGAGAAAACCCACGAAAACCCTGTTTTAAAATGACTTTGGCACGAAATGGTAGCTTGGTGGTTTTGCGAAAACCGTCGGCAGTTTTCGCACAATTACTGAGTGGTAAACTGTTTTTTCGCAATCAAACGCGATTCAATCAAAATCAGACATGTGGCCTTTGTAAAACTGGCGGTCTCATGTGATTTTGGACCGTTAAACCCCTGCGATAAAATCTACGTGAAATGTAATGTAGACCGTTGGATCTGGGGGGGAAGATTCAATGGCTACGGGGGAGCGCGATGGGAAATGTGCATGGGCAGGAGTTTTGGTGGGAGCTAGGTGGCGAGCAATGATTGTATGGGTGTTTGAATAGTGGGTGGTAGGCCGCGGCGGGGTTGGGATGTCAGGTAAAAGGAGAGCCGTTGGATTTAAATGAATCAACGGTGAGATTTGATGCGGAGGGGTGATGGATAGATATGGGTCGGGTGATCAAATGATCGGAGGGAAGGTGAAATGACCGTTGATATTTATAGATCGACGGTCAAGATTTTTTCGTGGAGTGATATGGCGGGGAGAAAAGGAATGAAGAAATATGGTTTAAGGGATAAAGTAGAAAGGGGGGAATGAACCAGTGCCGTTAGATCATATAGATCTACGGCCAGGATTTAGGCGGGGCTTTGACAAATGTGATTGAGAAAATATAAAGGAGAAGGCCCCTTTCAATGGGTGCGAGGAAAATAAAAGGTAAGGGAAAGGGGCTAAGGGAAAAGTAAGAAGCGCGGTCCTGTGGAGGGGTAAAGGACCAGGGCGGAAAAGAAAAGGGCTAGAGGGATAAGGTTTTTAGCGCTAGGTCACGAGAGTTAGGTTGTATGATAGAGAAGGGGCTAGGGGCTAAGCCATAAAGGGGCTTAAGAGCCTGTTTATAAAAAACGACGCTTTTTAGGCAAAAGGAAGGTTTTTTAAGGGTTTCTTCAGGTTTCGATAGGCAAAATAGGACAATTTAAACCATAAAAAAAGGATTTTTTATGAGTTTAAAAGGGATTTTTGAAGATTTTTTAGGATAATGAAGGGTAAATGAGAAGAAGAAAAGGGGATTTTCAGAGGAAAATGCAGGATGAATAAGGGAAAAAAAGAGTGAAAATAGGTTTAGAACATGATGGAACATGGCCTAAAAAACAGTTTCTTTGGATATCAACAGGGTTTTTTGGTGAATTTATGAATGAAACAACAATGAAAATTATCTTTTGAATTTAAACAACATCAGAAGGCTTCAAGAATGAGCAATTTTCTATGAAAGTAATCTCTTGAAGACTTAAGACTTGTTTTAGCCATCATTTTCTATGACAAAAATTCACTGATGGCTAACAGTGGCTCCACTTGGGGATGGCAGCTCCTTGGAGGTGTCAAGAACTTCAGAAATTGATCTGTGGGATGTAGACCTGTTCCCTTATACATTGACAACCTTATTCTTTAATCATGCTGTTAAGAAAATATGATTAGTACTTCATATCAGCAAACAAACTTCTCCCAAAAATTCTACCAACACAGCCTACTTTTCCTAACATTTTTTCTTCATAAGGTGCACTTGGACTTGCAAACCTTTATCATCAACATTTTATTCTTTTATTTGAAAGAAGGAAACTAATCTAAATCTACCCTTATTTCTTCCAGGAGTTCAGATTAAGCAATTGAACTCATTAATTCTCTACCTCAGCTACTATCTGCCAGGATTAAACTGTCTGGTAGATCTTATTATTTATTTTCTAAAACAAAAATTTAAACATAGTCAAATCAGGATTAAACTATCTGATTTTCCATGGTGTCTATGGCTGTATGTACAAACTGCACATAGACTTATTTGTAGAAATTTAAAACAAAACTGTGAAGGCTTAAGATCTAAAAAATAAAAAACATCCTTCATTCTTTCTTTCAGCTTTGGATTTAATCTATTTAGAGCTGTTCCTTTTCTATTCTTTCTTGGTTCAGATTTTAAGCATGTTTGAACCATTATTTCTTTTTCTTTGGCTTAGATTTTGGGTCTGATTAGAGCCATTTCTCTCTATCCTAATCTAATCTATTGATAAGCCAATATTTCATTGTTTGGCTAATCTAATTCACTAACCTATCAGCAGTAAATCAAAATCTATTTAGTCATGATTAAGTTGTATACCTAAATAGAAGTGTTTTTTTTTTTTTTTAAGTAGTGTCATTTTAGCTTGCACACTTTCAGATTTTCTCTTCTTTCTGGTATGGGGTTGTACCTTTCTTGTTTGATTTATGCCCTCTTTTCCTTTTTCTATTGTTTTTGTGTTTTTTTTTTTTTTTTTTTAATTTAAAATCACTGTTATATACAATGAACAAAAAAGCTCTGAAAATTAAAATATCAGCTAACAGAAGTAATGTTTGAGCATCCTGCCATTGACAGGAACTCCAAAAAATTCAGCTCCATCCAATTCTTGAAGAAAGAATGCATTTTTCCCAATAGCAGATTGAATAATATAAAGGCCTTGTCATAAATTATCAAATTTTCCATGTTTACCCTTATCTTCTCTCCTTGAATCCCATTTCAAGACTTTGTCACCAATATTAAAATCTCTTACCTTAGTTCTTTTGTCAAACAACTTCTTGATGTTTTGTGGTAGTTGTTGTGCTCTGATGTATACTTCTTCTCTGGTTTGTTGTAGATGTATAGTCTGGTTTATTCTTCTTTTCATATCATCATCTTAAGACTGTACTTCTTGGATCAACTTCATGACTGGCACTCCTAAACTAGAAGGAAATATTGCATCAGTTCCGTAAGCTAGCTAGTAAGGACACATCCCAATTGACTTCTTAACTGTCAATATCTCTGCCCATAATGCATGTACTAGCTTATTGTGCCATGATTTCTTGTTATCTTCCAACAACTTCTTGATAATGTTTACCAGACTTTTATTTGATGATTCTGCCAACCCATTACCTTGAGAGTAATAAGTTGTGGAATGACCCAATATAATCTGATATTTAAGATAGAATTCTACCATATTTTTAGATCCAAATGCAGCAACATTGTCAGTTATGATCTTCCTAGGACAACCAGATCTATACAGTATATGGTTTTCAAGAAATGAAATGATGACTGAATCTATGGCATTCCTAGATGGGATGGATTCTATCCACTTGGTAAAATAGTATGTTGCTGTGAGGATCCATCTATGTTGGGTAGATGAGGCATGATGGATTTCCCCAATGAAGTCTACAACCCACTGCTGAAAAGGAGATTCAACAGTGATTGGTTGCAGAGGTAAGGGAAACAATTTTATTTTGCCTTCAAAAATTTGGCATTTGTGTTAGGCAGTAATCACTTTGTGGACATCTTGAAAGAGGGTGTGCCAGTAATAACCAGTTCTAAGAATTTTGTTAGCAGTTGACTTCCAGTAGAGGTGGCCTCCACATTCTCCTTCATAAAATTCGTGCTTGATCTTATCTGCATCATTCTCAGGAAAACATTTAAGCAATAATCCACTAGAATTTTTCTAATATAAACATTTATCCAAAATGCAGTAATTTACAGCTTTCAACTTTAAAAATCTTGCCTTTGTTTTAGACAAACCAGGAGGGGCATTAAGATTGAGAAAAACATACAAACTATTAGCATACCAATATGAATTCAGAAAATGATCTTCAATAATTAGAGTTGAAAACTCCTCCTGTTCATTTAATGCATTAAACATGTTTATATTAAAAGCTTGAAAGTTGGATTCAGCCATAAGTCTTGCTAATCCTTGACCTTTTATGAGCTTAGTGGGCTTGATTTCTAAGTCATATTCTAAAATTACAGCAATCCACTTTCCTCTTTTGCCATCTCGATCTTGGGTCAATATGTCTTTTACAACTGAATGAGGCACAAATGCTATGATGTAGGAGTGTAAAATATAAACTCTGAAGTCTTTCAAGGCTTTGACTATGGAAAAGGCTTGTTTTTCCATTATATTGTACTTCAAAGGTTCATCTCTTAATGCCTTGCTTAAAAATGCAATTGGCTGCTCTTGTCCATTCATGTTTTTCTATAATAGGACAGCAGTTATTGTGTGTTCTGATGCAAATGAAAAAATGAAAAAATCTTTTGTAAAATCATGACTAATGAGAACTGGTGTTTTGGTAAGTGCTTGTTTTACCAGATCAAATGATTTATTTTCTTCTAAGGTCCATTTAACTCATTCGTCTCTCTTAAGCATGTTTGTCATGTTTCTAAGGAGTTTAGCTAGATTGGGTATGAACCTTCTCAATAAATTAATCTTTCCAATGAAAGATTGAAGTTCCTTGATATTCTAGGATGGTTTATTTTAAATATACCATAAATCCTCTTTGGATCTATCCTTATACCCTCTTCAGATATGATATGTCCAAGAAGTTTACCTTCTTGGAGACCAAACAATTTTTTCTTTGGATTTAAGGACAGTCCAAATTTTATGCATTTTTCAAATACTTTTCTCAAGTGTATTAGGTGTTCTTCATCTGTTTTAGAATAGACAATGATGTCATCTAAGTAAATCACTATGAAATAACCTATTTCTTCTGAAAATGCAATATACATGGCTCTCTGAAATGTGGCACCAGCATTCATTAAACCAAAGGGAATTTTCAAATACATGAAAGTACCCCAAGGTGTAGTAAATGTTGTTTTAAGTTGATCATCAGGATGTAGCAATATTTGATTGTAAACTGAGAAGCCATCTAGCAAAGAAATTCTTCTAGAATCAACTACCCTTTGTAAGATATGATCCATTTTGGGTAAGGGATAATTGTCCTTTAATGAGGCTTTGTTTAAGTTTCTGAAATCAATGCAAAGCCTTATTTCTCATGTTTTCTTCCTAACTAATACAAGATTAGACACCCACTCTGAGTATCTAATAGGTACTATAATTATAGCATCATACATTTTTCTAATTTCTTTCTCTACCAGAAGTAATTGAATAGGGTTAATTCTATGCAATTTTTGTTTAAAAGGCTTTTGGTTTTCTTTGAGTGGTATATTATGCTAGATTATTTTTGTATCATATGATTTCAGATCTTCATAACTCCATGCAAAAACATTAGAAAATTCTTTAAAAAGCTCAATGTATTTCAGTTTAATGTGAGCTTGCAGTGTTTTATATAATTTGATCATTTTGGGCTTTTCCTCACTGCCTATGTTGCATTCTTCCACTTCAGTTTCAATAGGTTCCATTTTTGGTTTTGTAGCAGCATCATTCAAGTCAAACAATTCTTCTAATGGGACCAGTCCTTTTGGAAAGATGTGATCTTTAAATTGCAACATTTCTAAGTCTTCATCTTCTAAATCTGTGCAATTTTTTGTTGTATGTTCGGGTTGATGGGTTAACCAATTTATTTCAACAATCTCAGGAGATTTTTCTTCTTCAACAAGTGGGTTTTCTTCAATAGGATAGTCTTGTTCATACTATGAATCTGAATTTGGTATTTCAAATTCATTTTTGGACTGTAAGAAGTCTACTATTTGTTTATCTCCATCAAAAACTTGCCAGTATCTTTCATTATCCAGGATAGCTGGTCTATATTTGACTCGGGTGGTGCATTGCTTGGTTTCATAAGGTGTTAGACAAGTTCTAGTAGCAAAGGCTAATCCATTAGCCATAATGTTTTGGTTCCTTGGGAAAAAGATATGTTTGAATTTAGCAATTTTTTTTAACAAGTCCATGGCATCATCTCTATAGGCTCTAAGTCTGGGATGTTTAGCAGTGTATTCCCCATTTACTTACCTAATTATCAATTCTGAATCTCCATGAACTATTATCCTTTTGGCCCCTAATTTTTTCAATAAATGCAGGCCTAAAAGGAGAGCTTCATACTCTTCGATGTTGTTTGTGCATTGGAAGTTTAATCTATAGGAATGTCCTCAACATGATTGTTTTAAGTGTTGTGTAGCCATGCTCATGCACCAGTTTTAGAGAAATACCCATCAAAACTCATGCTCCAAAGAGGACTGTTTTCAGATTTTTCATTTACTTCATTGTTGTCCTCGTTGTCTTGTTCATCATTATGTTCTGTACAAGGGCCTACACTATGTTTTTATGTGGTTTTTTCCTCAATATTTTCAATGTTTTGAGGTTTTATTCTTTGATTTCCATGATCTGAACTATGTACATGACTATTTTGGACCTTAAGACCTGTGATCTGTTCGCTGTAATTTTCTGAATCAAGAAACTGTCTTTTGGTTTCCTCCTTATTTTCCTCTTCATCTATGGTTGCCACTATGTTTGGATGTAGAGGGAGTACTTTATTGGTTGAGGTTTTATTGACTAACTCTTGCTCATCAGGAATCTCATCATTGTACAAAATGAATGAGTCAAGGTTAGTATGTATAGAATAGAGAGGAGAATTTTCTGGTCTTTCTTGGTTACTCACCATATATTTCATATGTGTTTCCCTATAGAGTCTTCTGGGTTGACAGAAGACAAGAATGGTGGCATAAGTCATATCCATCTGTATAGTGCCTTGTAACTTAGCACCCCATGATATTGAAAGAAGCATGCCATATTTGGGGGGTATATCAGCCACTACAATGTCCATTACTAAGCTTTTGGCTAGAATTTGAGCTAAGTTAACACAAAGATCTTTTATCAGGCCTAGGCATCTTACTCTACTTGAATCAAAGGAATATAAATCTTTATAGGGTCTAGTTACCTCAAGGCCTAGTTTTTCCATGATTACTTTAGGCATGAGATTATGTGATTCCCCTAAATCAAGCATGGCATTATGAAAAATATTATCATGGATGTTCAGACTGATGTAAAATGGAGGGGTAGTTCCTTATTGAAATTTTCCTTCAATTTTAGGACCGAACAGAAGCTCTGGTGTATCATCATTCAAGTTAACAGTATCATGAATTTATTCTATGTTTAGAGCTTTCAAAACTTGACATCTATATACATTCTGAGTGACTAACTCAGTGAGTGGGACAGAGATTTTGATTTTGGAAATTTCACTCACAAGGCTAAAGGGAATCTGATTTTTCAAAAAGTTTGATTCAACCTTCTTAGTCACTGATTCATAAACAAAATCAGCTTGCTGATTTGTACTATTTACAGCAATTAAAATGGTTTTTCATGAGCATTAGCTGAAATGCTAGTGTTGCTAGGGTAACCACTGTGTTTTTCATTGGTTTGGGTGTTTTTTCCCTTGTTTGGATCAGAACTTGCAACCACTGTTTTATGATTTTCTACTGTCTTTTTGAAAGCATTTTCAGGGCTGTTTTTGGAAGATTTATAAGAGGTTTTGTTCTTGGAAGTTTCTTGATTCTTTTTACTTCTTAGGTCATATTGTTTAGGTGATCCTATGATGGAATTTTCAAAGTCTGGTTCATAGTATTCAATTTCTGGTATTCTATCATCATAGGGTGTATATAGACCTTTTTTTCTTTCATAAATGAAATTAGAATCCTCATTTATTATTCCCAACATGTTCATGTGCTCATCCTATGTTTGTTCATTTGTTTCTTCATCCTCATTAACATAATTTTCTTGGAAAGGAGGTATAATATGTTGATCATCCTCTCTTTGTCTGTTCTGAGGCTGATTTCTCCTAATGTTTTGATTCTGATTTTGAGACTGATTTCTATTTTCAAGAGTTGATTGATTTTCTCTAGATTGTGCTCTCTCGAATATGCTCATCCTTTTCATCATTTTCTCCATCATTCTTTCCATTTTTGAACTAGATGTAGAAGGTGCAGTTTCCCCCCTAAATGATACTCTCTTTTCATTCCTCATCCTAGCTCTTTTCTCAATTAGATTTACTTCCACAGCAAGAGCTCCCTTCTGCATGTCTTCCAAAGTCAAAGGTCTCTTTCTCTTAGCTGGTAGGCCATTTCAGGATCAAATCCTTCAGGGAAATTGGCCAAAGTTGAGCCTTATAAAGGTTTCAAATCTGGGGGTAGTGCATTATAAACACTATTGAACCTAGTGCAATAATTTTGAACACTTTCCCCAGTGTTTCTTTTAAAGTTGTTGTAATCTGAAAGTATTTGGAGAGGGTTTTTCCTAATTTCCCATTTGTTTAGGAATGTTTGATGAAAAGCTTGGAGGTCATTAATACTATTAGAGGTTAATGTTTTGAACCATTTTATTGCTTCTCCCCCTAAACTTTGAGCAAACAATCTGAGTTAACAATTTCATCATCTATCTCATTTCTATCAAAATAGTCATTCATCTTGGCCACATGTTGTAAAGCAGTAATTGAACTACGACATCATATAAAGGAATCTTGGACTGATAGTCCTGTGGCAGATTGACTAAAGGTAAAGGAAGGACTACAGGAGCATACCATGTTGCCATGATAGGAGGTTGTGGAAAAAGTGGGGGGATTACAAGTGGAGGATGTAAGATAGGAGGGGGATGATGGAATGGAGTAGTTTGAACAGTGGGAATTGTTGGGTGTGGAGCCTGATTATCTTGTTTATTTTGTATCATAGCATTGGACCCTTGTACCTTAATGGGGGCGGCAACGCCACCCGTAATTAAACGCTGCCGGGGGGGTCCCCCCCTCTGGCGAGGGGTTTCGGGGGCAGCGCCCCCGAAGCTAAGAACATATGTAAAATTTGCTTGTAAAAGTATAGTAATTTCTAGTCAATCTGGGCTGTTCATTAGGCAGATGATATGACGGTAGAAGTTATGTTTAGTTTAGGGTTTTTTTTCCCTAGAAAGCAACCCCTCGCTTCTATGAGGGTATTGTATTGCGACTATGAATTGTGTGTGTATTCTCAGAGCAAGAAACAAATAGGGAGACTGTGAGAGAGAACAGAGGATATTACAGTGGATCTGCTATAGGTTGTGTCTCTTCATTTTTGCTGGATAATAGTAAGGAAGGACTGGCTATTTGAGGTGGACGTAGCCCAAACTGGGTGAACCACATATATCTGTGTCTCTCTGGTTTTATGTGGTTTGTGTGCTTATGTTTTCCGCATATTTTATATGTTGCATTGCTCTATAATATTTAATTTTCTAACAACTGGTATCAGATCTGAAGGTCTATTTGGCTGATAAAATCGCAGGAAAGAAGGGTTTCCTAGTTCGAGTGGGAGCAATGGCGGAAGATGGTAAATTTAGGGTTGAGAAATTTAACGGCCAAAAATTCCCGCTGTGAAAGATTCATATGGAAGATTATCTGTATCAGAAAGATATGTACCTACCATTGAGTGGAAAAACAAACAAGCCGACAGCTATGACAGACGCAGAATGGGAGATTGTTGATAGAAAGGCACTCGGAACAGTACGGTTGTGCCTCGCGGCATCGGTATCCTTCAATATTTTGAAGGAAACAACAACAGAGGGTTTGATTAAGGCATTGGAGAAACTATATGAAAAACCCTCAGCCTCAAACAAGGTATTTCTTATGAAACATTTATTTAATATGAAGATGTCGGAAGGTGGATCTGTTGCAGACCATTTAAATGATTTTAATATAGTTACCAGTAAGTTAAGTTCTGTAGGGGTAAAATTTGATGATGAAGTTAGAGCTCTGTTATTTCTGTGCTCATTGCCAGAAAGCTAGAATGGTTTAGTTATGGCCATTAGTAACTCTATCTCTGGATCTAGTACTTTAAAGTTTGATGATGTTGTCGGTGCTATCCTTAGCGAAGAAATGCGACCAAAAAGCTCTGGTGAGACATCGGGTAATGCTTTAAGTGTAGAGTCTAGGGGAAGAAGAATGGAAAGAATAAAGAGCTCGGCATATTGCAGTAAATCACGGAAAGGCAGATCCAAGTCCAGATCGGTTATAGTGTGCTAGAAATGTGGAAAGAAAGGACACCTAAAGAAGTATTGTAGATCTAGGAAGGGAAAAGAAGGAGAAACACAGCAAGAAAACAATCATGAAGAAAATGTGATAGGTGATGTGTTACAAGATGCTTTGATTCTTTCTTTCGAAAATGTTACTGATTCTTAGGTTGTAGATTCAGGGGCTTCATTCTGTGCCACACCTGATAAGAAATATTTTCATGACTATGTTCAAGGAGATTTTGGACAAGTTCGTTTGGGTGATGATAAACCATGTAAAATTGTTGGAATGGGTAAAGTTCTTGTAAAACAACAGAATGGAAACCAATGGCTACTAAAGGAGGTAAGGCATGTTCCAGATCTGAAGAAAAATCTGATTTCAACAGGGCAGTTAGGCAGTGAAGGTTGTGTGACAACTTTCATAGATAAAACTTGGAAGGTCACCAAAGGAGCCTTGGTAATAGCAAAAGGTGAAAAGGTTGGTACATTGTATTTATGCAATGGTATTTCTAACTCTGTTAATGCTTTAACTTCCAAAGGAGCAGATGCAGCATTATGGCATCATAGGCTTGGACACATGAGTGAGAAGGGGATGAAAATTCTTCACTCAAGAAATTTTCTGCCAGGTTTGAAGAATGTTGATTTGGATTTCTATGAGAATTGCATTTATGGAAAACAAAAGAGAGTCAGATTTCTCAGAGTTGGGAAAGAAAAGAAGAGCGAAAAATTGGAGCTTGTGCATACAGATGTATGGGGACCTGCTCAGGTATCATCTCTCGGTGGCTCTCGTTATTATGTTACTTTTATTAATGATGCAACTAGAAAAACATGGATTTATTGTATTCAGAATAAATCTGATGTATTTGATACTTTCAAGAAATGGAAAGCTTTGGTTGAGACTGAGACAGGAAAGAAGTTGAAGTGTCTCAGATCAGACAATGGAGGTGAATATTGCAGCAAAGAGTTTGATAGGTACTGTTCAGAGCATGGAATTCGTAGAGAGAAGACAGTTCCAAGAAAACCACAAGAAAATGGTGTGTCAGAAAGGATGAACAGAACAATCATGGAGCGTGCAAGGTGCATGAGATTGCATGCAGGATTGCCTTTACAATTTTGGGCAGATGTTGTAGATACTGCTATTTATCTAATAAACAGAGGGCCTTCAAGTTCCTTGGATGGTGGTATTCCAGAGGAAGCATGGACAGGTAAAAAGGTAAACTACTCTTTTTTAAAGCCCTTTGGTTGTGAGGCCTTTGTCCATATTAATAAAGAAAATAGAACAAAGCTTGAGGCAAAATCAAAGAAATGTACCTTTATTGGATATGGTGTTAATGATTTTGGATATCGCTTATATGATTATGAAAATCACAAAATAATTAGGAGCAGAGATGTAATATTAAATGAGAAGGTCTTGTATAAGAATCAGTTGCAGGAAAAGAAATAGGAAAAAGAAAGCAAGGAATACACGGTTCTTGATGAGATAACTGAAAAAGTAAAGGTGCTTGAAAATAATAATAATCAACAACCACAGCAGCAACAACCACAACAACAGCAATAGGCACCTCAAACACCTAAAAGTGGTGTTAGAAGATCTACCAAGATAAGTAGACCCCCTGAACGATACTCTCCTTCATTATATTATTTATTGTTGACTGATTTTGGTGAACCTGAATGTTATGAAGAATCAATGCAGGTTGAAAGCAGGAAGAAGTGGGAGCTAGCCATGGAAGAAGAGATGGAATCCTTAATGCATAACCAGACTTGGGACTTAGTCAATTTTCCTGCAGGTAAAACTGCATTGCAGAATAAATGGGTTTACAGGCTGAAGGAAGAAGATGGAGGAAAACAAAGGTACAAAGCTAGACTTGTGGTGAAGGGGTTTTCACAGAAGAAAGGTATTGATTTTGATGAAATATTTTCTCCTGTTGTTAAAATGAATTCAATCAGAACTATTTTAAGTCTTGTAGCAGCGGAAGATTTACATCTTGAACAGTTAGATGTAAAGACAACATTTCTCCATGGAGATTTGGAGGAAGATATCTATATGGAGCAACTAGAAGGATATGAGGTCAAAGGGAAAGAAAAATTAGTGTGCAGGTTAAAGAAGAGCTTGTATGGCTTAAAACAGGCTCCAAGGCAGTGGTATCTAAAATTTGACAAGTTTATGTCTGAACAAGGTTATACTAGATGTCACTCTGATCATTGTGTTTATCTGAAAAGGAAAAATGATGGCAGTTATATTATATTGTTATTTTATGTAGATGACATGCTTGTTGTAGGGTCTAACATGCTAAAAATAAATGTGCTCAAAAGAAAATTGGAAAATTCATTTGCAATGAAGGATTTGGGAGCTACAAAACAAATCCTTGGTATGAGAATAACTAGAGACAGGAAAAATCGCAAATTAACACTGTCTCAGAATGAGTACATACAAAAGGTGTTGAAAAGATTTAATATGAAAAATGCAAAACCAGTTAGTACACCTTTTGCTAGCCATTTCAAACTTAGTAAGGATATGTGCCCCAAGACCCAAGAAGAAATGGATTATATGTCTAAAGTTCCATATGCATCAGTAGTTGGAAGCTTAATGTATGCAATGGTGTACACAAGGCCTGATATTGCACATGTAGTGGGAGTTGTAAGCAGGTACATGAACAATCCAGGAAAATAAAATTGGATGGCAGTGAAATGGATTCTCAGATATTTGAGAGGTACCAAAAATCAATCATTATGATTTGGTGGTTCAAACAATGCTCTACAGGGATATGTTGATGCAGATATGGCAGGTGACAGAGATAACAGAAGAAGCCCTACAGGATATGTATTTACTGTAGGTGGAACAACTGTCAGTTGGGTTTCAAAAATCCAAACTGTTGTTGCACTTTCAACAACAGAAGCAGAGTATGTTGCTGCTACAGAGGCTAGTAAAGAAATGACTTGGTTACAAAGGTTTATGGATGAATTGGGTAAGAAGCATGATATGGGCACATTATACAGTGATAGCCAAAGTTCCATTCATCTTAAAAAGAACTCGGCATTTCATTCTAGGACTAAACACATACAGCTCAAGTACCATTTCATAGGGTCAATATTGGAAGATGGACAGTTCAAGCTAGAAAAGATACACACTAGCCAGAATCCTACAAATATGCTAAAAAAACTTGTAACCAGGGAGAAACTTAGAACATTCTCAGTTTCAATTGGTATTCAAGGATGACGATGAAGATGAGAAACACCAGGTCCAAAGAGGAGTAATTGTCCATCAAATGAAGCAACGATGGAGTTGCTACAATCGGTCTCCAAGTGGGATATTGTTGGGTGTGGAGCCTGATTATCTTGTTTATTTTCTATCACAGCGTTGGACCCCTGTACCTTAATGGGGGTGGCAACACCACCTATAATTAAAAGCTTCCTGGGGGGTCCAGGGGGGTCGCTGTGACTTTATGGAGCCCCCCCCTAGCAGGGGGTTTCGGGGACAGCGCCCCTGAAGCTAAGAACACATGTGAAATTGCCTTGTAAAAGTATAGTAATTTCTAGTCAATCTGGTCCATTCATTAGGCAGATGATCTGATGGTAAAATTTATGTTTAGTTTAGGGTTTTTTTGCCCTAGAAGGCAACCCCTCGCTTTTATGAGGGTATTGTATTGCGGCTATGAATTGTGTGTATATTCTCATAGCGAGAAACAGATAGGGAGACTGTGAGAGAGAACAGAGGATATTACAGCGAATCTGCTGTAGGTTGTGTCTCTTCATTTTTGCTGGATAATAGAAAGGAAGGACTGGCTGTTCAAGGTGGACATAGCCCAAACTAGGTGAACCACGTATATCTGTGTCTCTCTGGTTTTACGTGTTTTGTGTGCTTGTGTTTTTCGCATATTTTATATGTTTCATTTCTCTATAATATTTAATTTTCTAACAGGAATATGGATAACATAAGTTCTTGGACCAGCTAGAGACTGTTGAGTAGATCTAGGATGAGAGGAACCAAAATTATAAATGAAATGGAGGTCAAGTGGAGTGGTTTCTTTACTATCAGTATGTTCACCACTATGTTGGGGTGAGTGTGAAGTCTCAAAGCTTATATGATCTATATCACTAAATGACTTAGTTCTGGATGAATTTCTTAAGTCAACTTGTGTATCTTGTAGAGCTAAGAGATTTTCAAGGACAGAATTAGCTCTATTGATTGGTCTGAAAATAGTTGAAGTCTTGGATTTAGGATATTTCATAAGGATACTTTCTAGATTATCAACTGTCTCAGGAGGATTTGGGTCAGGATAGGCTCTAGTATAAATATTTCTAGAAGCCACTATGTGGTGTTTTTAGACCCAATGATAAGAAAACTTCAGCCAAGTATGACAGTCTTTTAAAGGATAACTAATAGTTTTCAAGAAAACTCAATCCTCAAAGTCTTCTTAACTGAGTTGGTATGATGTTATGATAAAAGTGTTCCCCAGTGGAGTCTTAGGAAAAACCAGCGGGGTCAGCAGGCCTACTGAATACCAATGGAGTCGCCAGGTGAAGGATTTTTAGTTGTTTTTAAGGTTTGATTGCTGTTCACCATCAACAATCAATAAAAACCAGTCTTGGTGACACTTTTTTCATTTAGAAATAGGGGTTAGTTGAGTTGTGAAGTTATCTATTACTCAATAATTTCCCCAGTATGGTGGCCACTCTATTAGTGCCTCTGTAGTTTGCAAGATTGGCAAGAACAAACGTTGTAGAGCCAACATCAAAACCACTTTGGAATCCTAAGATCTATCCCTCCTGGATTTAGAGAGGGATCTCTCTATATAAGTGTTTTCAAAGATATTTCTTTAAGGCTGATGATATGATATTAGGCTAGTTATGAAGTACAAGGGTTTGTTTTGTTTTTGGTTGGGTAGAATATCATCAATATGCAAGAATTCTTTCGAAGGGTAAAGGTGTGAGTAGGTTGAAATAATGATTCAACTGATATGATAGGTAAGAAACAATATCAATCCATTGGGCTATGGAGTCACAAAAGGATTTAATTGCATAACAAGTTTCAAAAGTGGTTCATGGGGCAAGTCATCTATGTCAAAGGATTCTTTAGATTCATTTGTGATATGGAAACATAAAAAGTGTTGTGAAAGAAACAAACACACAAGAAAAAAAAAGGATAGCCTAAGATTAGGTAAGTACTTTTAAACTAGCCTGATTTTGGCATGCACTTAATGGAAAGACACAAAGTAACCTAAGATCGGCTAAGTACTTTTAAACTAGCCTGCTTTTGATATAATTTCAAGGGAAAACATTAAAAACAAAGAATAGCTTAAGATCAAGTAAATACTTTTAACTTAGCCTGCTTTCAGCATATTCTTATAGGAAAAAATTCATGATAAACATAAAAAGTAGCCTAAGATTAGGTAAGTACTTTTAAACTAGCCTGCTTTTGACATACTCTTAAGGGAGCTTTTCAAAGCAACTGTTGGAGAAGAAATGAGAGGACAGGGCTAACCATAGACTTCCCTAGTTCAACCTTACTTAGAAGAATTTTTAAGAACATTCAAGAACTGAATCTCAAGTTTTACTCAACAAGACATGGGCTCACCAACATTCCTTGACTGATTACACTATATTGAATTATTCTCAAACACACAATTAGAATAAAACATAAAGATAAAGATTTATTAGTGAGACTTAGGGTACTTGATAGTAAATCCTAATATATATTTGTTGTTCTTTATCAGAGAAAGTGGAAAGTATGGAAAACATGAGAAAAATGACGATTACAATAAGAAAAACATCACCATTGACATAAACCATGATCCCATTATTAGCCACCTATAATATTTTGTCAAAGAAAACAGGTGGCTAAATATGTTTCTGAGTCTTCAAGAGAAACATTTCCCTTGTAAATATATCATCCTCCATGTGCCTTCTATCTTAAAAAAAAATCTTCACTGTTGTTTCCATCTTAAAACCATGCTGATTCACCAAAGAAACTATTTTCGAAAGGCCTCTGAAACTGCCCATTTTCACTTATTTCCCTTCATTTTCATAAGCCTTATTTTCATCTTTTAAAACCCCATTTCCCTCTAAAGGCCTCCAAAATCCCTCTAAACTTCTAAAAATCCCTTTTAAAGGCTTAAAACACCCCTTTTCCCCTTTACCGAAAGCAAAAAAAAACCGTAAAACCTTCATTTTTGGCCTAAAAAACCCATTTTTACACTAAGGCCTTAAGCCCCTTTCATCCTTGGCCCTAGCCCCTTTTCCGCACATAACCCAGAGCCATAACCAGGCGCTTATCGCTGATCACAATTGGGAATTCCTGTCTCTTTGTTCCCTTTTCCTTGCCTCCTCCGACGCCAATCCCCCAATTTGATCTGGGCCGTTGAACCAACGGCCAGGATCTAATTGTACTCCTCTCATAAGCCCTTATCGCTAATCAAAATCAGATTTTTCCTTTCCCGAATTTTCCTTTGTTCTTCCAATTTTCCGATGCGATGAGCCTTCCCCCTCCCGACCTTCGAATTCAATCTCCACCATCGATCAAGTTAGATCCGACGATCCGCACTAAACTACATTGCTCCGTTGGTTCTTCACACCCCCCGTCATCGCATCCACCGATTTGATCTGGACTATTGAATCCACAAGAACCAACAGCCAGTATTCAATTGCGCTCTGTCCATAGTCCTCCGACATCACCCCGCCGATTTAATCCTGACCGTCGATCATCCTTCAGATCGAATGACCAGTGCTTAATCGCACATCGCAAATCCAAAGTCCTTTTTGCTTTCCATCTCCAATGGTCTGATTCCACGATTTGATCCTAACCATTGAATCCAAAAGAACCAACGGCCAGGATCTCATCGCACTTCACATTTTCCTTTCTCCCTTTCACTGATCTGCTCATCTCCGATTAGATCTTCGTCGTCCATTCCTACAGATCCGACGACTCTCATCTTTCTGCTCATTCACTTACCCCGTTCAAAACTCCACTTTCTCTTTTAATCTCAACCGTCCGATCCATAGATCTAACAGTCCTAACTCAACCCAACATACCTTTTAACCCCGTAACTTTCAACCCATCGCGTTTCTTCCGCACCGTCGGAACTGAGGCCCTAGATCCAACGGTCACCATTCAATATCACGTAATCTTTATGCCCAAAGCTTAACGTTTCAATATTGCATGATATAAGCAGTTTCAGGAATCCACATGTCAGATGTTGTATGGAATTGCGTTGTTTTGGGCAATATATCTATCCCCCATTTTATTTTGCAAATACCACTCTGGTTTTCCGCCTTACCACCCTCCGCAACACAACTTTGGCTTTTAATCGCAGCCGTCGATCCTTGAACTCAGACGGTCCTGACTTAATTTCACTCCCATTTGTTTTTCCACCATCTAACCTCCCGAATGACTCCATCAAAATATCTCCACCGATGATTTGTTCCAATCGAACAGTCCACATTTAATCTCGCCCCATCCTTTTTCCATTCACCCAAATGACTACATTTACGAATCTCAACCATAGATCACCGTTGATTGATCTAATCTAACGGTCCACGTTCATCCTCGCACCGGATTCCCATCAGACCTACTTTTCGCCATTCCGCCATGTTTTTTCAGCCATTTTCCGCTACATACACCTTTTCCATTCACTTCCCTTACACCCTCACGAGCCTCTGAAGCAGTCCTCCCTCACTCCCCCTGGTTTTTATAACACATTTCTCATTTCTTGTAGGTTTCAAAGGTGGTAAATTCTCACTGTATTCATAGCCGTGGGTTTGGCACAAAAAGGATATTACAGAGCCAAGATTGCGAAGGCAGAAATCTCTGAGAAAGGTTAAAGGCATAATATCGAAGATTACGAAGCCTAACCCACAGTCAGCCTAGATTAAATGAAAATCATTGATCGCAGTAACGCAGAGGTATATCAGCAAGACATTCCTTTTACTGAAGAAAGGACTAAATCACTACTACCCATTCTCTATTCTTCATCGAGCTCCAGAGTAGTTACTATACTGAAAAGAAGTCCTAAAAAATGTCAGTGCATTAGTTACAAAGCATGGAAGACCTAAAAGACAAATCTTCGCATTTCTTGTCTCAGAGTACAAATAGAGTACTACAGCCAGAAAGTACTTCATGGAACATACCCTTGGAGTTATTATCAAACTGAGGAACACCCCCAATTCATATAAAGAGTACTGAAAGTCAATGTAATGATATTAAAACAGAATGGGCTTCGAAAGACATTTATCCCTTTGTTTTAATGAATCATTTAAGTTCTATCAACCATTACTATCACTCTTTCACCTATAAGAACTCATGAGAAATACATTGTAAATGTTGGTTGATCGTTGAAAAATTATTGATTGTAAGTTGTTCTACTGAGTTAGAGTACTGTGAGTACTAGTTGTAAATAGGCTGGGAGATTATTTCTGGATGATATCAAGCTATTGGATAAGAATTTATGTGACTGTTTTTTCTCTTATAATATGAAAAGCATGTTCATTGGATCCTGATCTAAATCAGTGGTGATGTGTTCTATCTTTGTTATTGTTTTCTCTCTGTTATACATCATGTTTCATTTTCTCTAATAAGAATCAGTAATTTTATCTTAGGATATACTACTGCAAGTACCCTAATGCTTCCTGCACTTTCTTATCTTCAATGTTTTCTGCTAATTTTGTATCTAAGAAACTAATTCAACATAATTTAACCAGTATAGAAGTTGGTTTGTCCATGCTTACTGATGTATGAATTTAGGGTTTGTTCCTTAGATGTTCTTTCTTGGTTTCAGCTGAAGAATTGGGAAACTGGGAGGTTTAGATTTAGCCCTGTCCCCTAGGTTCCTTTTCTAACATTTAGCCTTTCTAAGATCCCTTTGAGTTGAATTTCAAAAGTAGAGAAGGTTAAAAGTCTTTCTATGATCTTAGAATTCACTCTGTGTTAAACTTGAATGTTTTCTAGTGTCTGAAAGTAGTCAGGAGGACTGCTGGATTGTTGTCTTCATAGTTAGCCTCATTAGGAGTGTAATCATAGAGGTTAAAGCTTTCCCTGTTCCTAGAATTACTCTGAAGTGGTCACCTTGGAAGGTTTTCCTTGTCATTCCCATTCATTTCCTTATTGTTTCATCCCATACTATCATCTTAAGAGATCCTCTGATATAGATGACTAGCCCTTTGAAAGCCTTGGATATTTGAATTGCAAGTAAACCTTTTTATGAACCCATTGCCCAATGGACTTGTGTTCTCTTTTAATTATCTCCCCATTGCCAAAAATCCTTCTCTTCTCATTCCTTTACCTTACATTGAACCATTCTTTCATGTTTCCCAACCAAACAAACAAAATAAAAAACCCTTGTGCCCTATAACTAGCTTAATACCTTAAATTGAACTTCAAAGATATATTATCCTTTTCTTTATAGAGAGATCCCTCTCTGGATCCAGGAGGGCTAGATCCTGAGATCCCAAAGTGGTTTGATGTTGTCTTGTCATTTGGTATTTCCAAATCTGCCAAATCACAAGAACCACAACATAATGGCGACTCCACTAGGGACCTTTGAGTGAAACACTCCTTGAAAACATATCCAAGAACTCAAAGAAGACCAATTAGCCTCGGTTCGGTATAGATTGCTGAAGGTGGACAACATCCTGCTTCAAAACATTTTTAACCCTCCACCTAGCGACTCCACGGTTCCTAAATGACCAAAAGACTCCACTAGTGATCAGTAGGCCTGTTGATTATCTCTGTTGTCACAAGACTCCACTAGGAGACTAGTTTCATCACAACATCATCCATACCAAAGGAAACACATAGGATTAAGTTTCTTGTTTTAAAGATAATCTGCCTCTTAAATTTTGTTATACTTAGCATACTGGCTTCAAGAAAAATCCATACCAGAGCTTATCCTGATCCAAATCCTCCTGAAATAGTTTACAATCGAGAGAGCATTATTAGGAAGTCTTTCACATCTAGGGATGAAACTATTGTCAAATCCATTATAGAGCTAACTCAGCATCTGAAAACCTTGCAGCTCTATCAGATACTCAATTTGACTTAGATTTAACAAGTAATTCACCAAGAGCTAAGTCATTTAGTGGTATAGATCAAACAGGCTTTGAGCCTCCATAGTGGACAACCTATTAGTGCCAGAGAAACCCCTCCATCCACGCCTCCTGATATACATTTCATTCATAACTTGGGTCTCTCTCACCCTAAATCTGTTCAACAGTTTGTTGTTGGTCCAAACATTTCTGTCATCCACATACTTGTTGTCCAAGCTACTTCTTTCCCTCCACAAAACACTATCATGGCAGCATGGTATGCTCCCCTAGTGTTGCCACAGCCTCTGGCACCTTTACCTAATGAATATTAGTCTAAAATTACCCATTTCACTAGAAAAGAATCTACCACAACTCAACACCATGTAGATAGGATGGAAGATGCTTTTGACTATATGGAAATAGAAGATGAAAATATTAAGATGAGGATCTTTGCTCAAAGTTTAGGAGGAGAAGTAAAAAATTGGTTTAAAGGCTTAACTCCTAATACCATCAATGACCTTCCCTCTTTACATTAAGATTTTATCAACAAATGGGAAATAAAAATCAACCCCCTCCAAATATTAGCAGAGTATAAAAATCTTAAAAGAAACCAGGGGGAGAGTGTTCATGATTATTCTACTAGGTTTAACAGTGTCTACAATGCTCTTCCACCCCACATGAAACCTCCCCAAGGAATGGCCTTAGTGAAATATCCTGAGGGTTTTGATGCTGACATGGCCTATCAATTAAGGCAGAGAGACTATACAACTCTAGAAGATATGTAGAAGGGAGTTGTGAGTGTAGAGGAAAACTTAATTGAAAAAAGAGTTAGGATGAGGGCTGAAAAGAAGGTAACCTACAGGGAAGACACCACAACTTCTACATCTAATCCCAAATATGATGATCTAGCCAAAAACATGAATAGGCTAGAAAGAATGATGGAGAAAATGGTTGTCCAAGTCAGTAATCAGAATAGAAACCAGTCTCAAAACCAGAACCAAAAATTTAGGAGAAACACTACCCCTAATAGACAGAGGGATTCTGACCAACAAATCATACCTCCATTCCAATAAAATTTCCTTGATGAGGATGAGGGAATATTAGAATAATCAGAGGGAACTACTATAAACATGGTGGAAGTAGATAACCAAGATCACACCTTTTCCACAGAAGATAACCAGACCTCATACACACATTAGGACGAGGAAGGGTTAGAATCTAAAGACTATAGGTTAGGATTCGAGAATGCCATCATGCAGTTCCGACAACAATATGATCTAAGAAGCAAAAAGAAAATATATACTCCCAAACCAAAAACCTCTAAAATCAAGAAAAGACCTGAAAAGAATCCTAAAAGGACTGCTGAAAGCAACAAAACAACAGCTGAGAGTTCTAGAAAAAATAGGGACAAAGACATCCAAACCACTGATAAACCAAGTCAAGAATCTAGCAGCACTAGTATTGTAGCGAATGCTCCTGAAAAAATAGCTTCAACCAATGTACATAGTGAAAATCAGCAAGCTGATTTTGCTAATAAAATAGTGACCAACAAGACAGAATTGAGCCTTTCAAAGAGTCAGTCTCCTTTCAATCTGGAAATTGAGATTGCCAAAATCAAAATTTCTGTCTCTCTCATTGAGTTGGCCACCCAAGATGCATATAAATGTCAAATCTTGAAAGCTTTAAACTTAGGAGAAAATAGTGACTCTGTCAACTTGAATGATGATCAACCAACTCTCTTGTTTGGCCCAAAAATTGAAGGGAAATTCCAGGAAGGAGTAGTGCCTCCTTTCTATGTCAGTCTCAATATCCATGATAAAATACTACATAATGCTATGCATGACTCAGGGGCTTCACACAAACTCATGCCCAAAGTGACCATGGAGAAATTAGGCCTAGAGATAACTAGACCATAAAAGGATTTATATTCTTTTGAATCTAGCAGAGTGAAGTGTTTGGGCCTGATTAAATATCTATGTGTGAATTTGACCCAAATCCCAGCCAAATGCATGGTAATGGATGTTGTAGTGGCCGATGTGCCTCCTAAGTATGGCATGTTGCTATCAAGATCATGGGGTTCCAAGCTATAAGGTACAATGCCAATGGACATGACATATGCCACAATCCCTGTTTTTATCTAGCTTAGAAGACTATATAGGGAAGCACACATGAAATTTATGGTAAGCAGCCCAGAGAAACCAGAGAATTTCCCTCTTTACTCTGTCCATACAAACCTAGACTCTTTTATCCTTTATAATGATGAGTTTACTGATGAGCAAGAGCTAGAGAATAAAAATCTAAACAGCAGAGTAGAGTCTGCAAATCTACACATAATGGAAGCTCTAGACATAGAGGAAAAAAAGGGAGAAAATATGAACAATCTGCAGATTTAGAAAATTAGAACCAAGGTTTTAGAGAGCAGATTGCCCATCATCCTGCTAACCTCAATAAATAAGAAGACATTAAGGGTGAAACTGATAACAAATATGCAAACAATCCTTTATGGAAGATTAATTTTGATGGGTCTTTCACTAAAAGGAATGCAGGAGCTAGGGTATTGTTGCACAATAATGAAAAAAATTATGCTGAGAGTCATGCCTTCAAGCTAAATTTCAAATGTACAAACAATATAGCAGAATATGAAGCTCTTCTCTTAGGACTACATCTATTGAAAAAGCTGGGAGCTAAGAGGATAGTGGTTCAAGGAGACTCAGAACTAGTCATCAAACAAGTAAATGGAGAGTACACTGCTAAACATCCTAGATTAAGGGCATATAGGAATGATGCCATGGATCTGTTGAAAACATTTGCAGAATATGAGCTTGTGTTTGTCCCTAGAAGTCAAAACATACTTGCAAATGGATTGGCCTGCACTGCTAGTTCATATTAGAGACCACGTAGTGACAAACAGGTCATTGTTCAATCAAAATATAGACCAATAGTACCAGATAATGAAAAATATTGGAAGGTCTTTAAGGGTGACAAACAGATAGAGGATTTCTTTCTTTGCATGAATGAGTTTTAATTACCTGATTCAGACTCTAAGTCCGATGAAAAATGTCTGGATAAAGAGCCCCCTGATGAAGAAAAACCATTCCCTACTGCAAAAATAAACATGATGACCAGAGAGTTTGAAAACCAAATAGAAGAATACATGAAAGCAGACAAAGAAGATGTATAGGTACTGCAGTCCAAAGACAAAAGCATGCCTAGAGGACTAGCACCCCAAGAGGACCACTTTGATTTTAATGATGTGGCAAAGAAGCCCACTATAGAACCCACTGAATCTGATGTCAAAGAACGCAATATAGGAAGCAAAGACAAGCCTAAAATGATCAAATTATCTAAAACTTTTCCAACCCATCTCAGACAGAAATACATTGATTTATTTAAAGAGTTTGCTGATGTTTTTTTCTTGAAGTTATGAGGATTTGAAATCCTATGAAACATAGATCATCCAGCATAAGATTCCATTGAAAGAAAACTACAAACCTTTTAGGAAAAAGCTGCGTATAATAAACCCTGGACAATTACCTTTAGTAGAAAAAGAAATTAAGAAAATGTATGAGGCCGGAATCATAGTTCCTGTGAGGTTTTCAGATTAGGTTTCTAACCTTGTGGCTGTAAGGAAAAAGACAGGAGAAATAAGGTTGTGCATTGATCTTAGAAACTTAAACAAAGCCTCCTTAAAATACAAGTACCCCTTGCCCAAAATGGAGCACATCCTACAAAGGGTAGTTGGCTCTAAGAGGATTTCTCTGTTAGATGGCTTTTCAGGGTATAAACAAGTCTTGGTGCTCCCAGAAGATCAACTTAAAATAGCCTTCACCACTCCTTGGGGCACTTTCATGTATGTGAAAATACCTTTTGGATTAATGAATGCTGGTGCCACCTTTCAAAGATCCATGGAAATTGCATTCTCAGAAGAAATAGGTCACTTCATTGTAATTTACCTTGATGACATAATAGTTTATTCCAAAACTGATGAAGAACACCTTAAACATTTGAGAAAGTCTTTGAGAAATGCAGAAGGTATGGGCTATCCTTAAATCCAAAAAAGACAGTGTTCGGTCTCTAAGAAGGTAAACTTCTTGGTCATATCATATCTAAAAAGGGGATTAAAATACACCCAAAAAGATTTGAAGGAATATTGCAAATTAGCCACCCAAGAAACATCAGAGAATTGCAGTCCTTTATTGGGAAGATTAATTTCTTGAGGAGGTTTATACCCAACCTAGCAGAACTCCTTAGAAACATGAAAAATATGCTTTAAAAATAAGTAGGAGTTAAATGGACTCTAGAAGCCAAAAAGTCCTTTGAATTGGTAAAACATGCACTCACCCGGGCACCAATTCTCCTCAGCCCTAATTTTACTAAATATTTCCTTATATTCTCTTTTGCATCAGAACATACTGTGGCTGATGTCTTATTGCAGAAAAATCCAGAGGGACAAGAGCAGCCAATTGCATTTTTTAGCAAGGCATTAAGAGATGCACCTCTGAAATATAATTTCATTAAAAAAAAGGTTTATGCTTTGGTAAAGGCCTTAAAAGATTTCAGGGTTTACATCTTACATTCTCATATTATTGCCTTTGTGCCGAACATAGTGGTAAAAGACATTTTTTCACAAGATCCAGATGGCAAGAGAGGCAAGTGGATTGCTGTAATACTAGAGTATGATTTGGAAATCAAAACCACTAAACTCATTAAGGGTCAAGGCTTAGCACAATTAATGGCTGAATCTAACTTACAAGCCCTTGACATTAATATGGTATATGCTTTGGATGAACAGGAAGGATTACCAGCTCCCATTGTAGAAGAACAGTTCCAAAACTCACCTTGGTATGCTAATATCTTATATGTGCTTTTAAATCTTAATGCTCCTCCTAATTTATCTAAGACAAAGGCAAGGTTTTTAAAGTTGAAAGCTAGAAATTATTTCATTTTAAATGAATTTTTATATTGGAAAAATGCCAATGGTTTATTTCTTAAATTTTTTCCTAAAGTTGATGCAGATAGAATCAAGCATGAGTTCCATGAAGGAGAGTGCGGAGGCCATCTCTATTAGAAAACCACTGCCAATAAAATCCTTAGAGCTGGCTATTACTAGCCCACCCTTTTCCAAGATGTCCAAAAAATGATAGTTTCCTGCCACAAATGCCAAATCTATGAGGGCAAAAGAAAACTCCTTCCTTTACCTTTACAACCAATCATTGTTGAAGCCCCTTTTCAACAGTGGGGCCTAGGCTTCATAGGGGAAATCCATCCTGCTTCATCTGCCCAACATAGATCGATACTCACAGCCACTAACTATTTCACTAAAAGGATAGAGGCCATCCCTTCTAGGAATGCCAGAGACTCAGTTATCATAAAATTCCTTGAAGACCACATCCTATCTAGATTTGGCTGCCCTAGGAAAATTATCACTGACAATGCTGCTGCATTTGGTTCCAAAAAAATGATTGATTTTTTTCACAGGTATCAGATTACACTTTGTCATTCTATTACTTATTACCCTCAAGGTAATGGGCTGGTAGAATCATCAAATAAGAGTTTGGTGACCATCATCAAGAAGCTTCTAGAAGAAAAAAAAAATCATGGCATAACAAGTTAGTGCATGCTTTGTGGGTAGACAGGTTGACAGCAAAGAAATCCATCGGAATGTCTCCCTATTATCTTGTCTATGGAGTAGATGCAGTATTCCCTACTATTTTGGGAGTACCAGTGATAAAATTGGTCCAAGAAATACATTCATAGGAAGACAACATGGTAAGGAGGATCAATCAGACCATACATCTCCAATAAACAAGGGAAGAAGTCTACAACAGAGCTTAGAAAGTGCAAGAGAACATCAAGAAGCTATTTGATAAAAGGACAAAGGGTTGTGATTTCAAAATTGGAGACAAGTTACTCAAATGGGACTCTAGAATAGAAGACAAGGGTAAGCATGGAAATTTTGATAGTTTATGGCAAGGCCCTTATATCATTCAATCTACTATAGGTCCCAATTCATTTTTTCTACAAGAATTAGATGGTACAGATCTGTTTGGGTGTCCTGTTAATGGAAGGATGTTCAAGCATTATTACTGCTAAAGTTTAGTTCAAATTTTTCATCTCCATTGTAAATACCATTGCTTTGTTTGGTTTGGAAAAGGAAAAATAAAAAAGTATAAGAAGAAAGGTTCAGACAAGCTCAAATCTTGAACCTATCAATTTCCAAAAGAATGGTTCAAATCAGGTCAAAACCTGAGCCAAAGGAAGTGAAAGGCTGGTTCTAACATGCTCAAAAATTGAACCCACAAAGAAAATAAGAAGAAACAACTCTAACAAGATCAAAACCATAGCTGGAATGAAGAAATATAGGTGACTCTAAAATGCTCAAAATCTGAGTCACAAGAAGAAGGAAAGTGTTTTCAATTTTCAGAACTTCAAGCCTTCGCAATTTTTTTTTTTATTTCTGCAAAGTTCATTTCATGTGCAGCTTGTCTTTATGCCATGGACCCATAGCAAATCAAACAGTCTAATCCTGGTTTGGCCGTGTTTTCAATTTCTGTTTTAGAATGTAGAGAATGAAAATATGTCAGACAGTTTAATCCTGGCAGCTAGTAGTTTAGGTAGAGAAGCTATGAGTCCAACTGTTTAATCTAGTCTCATGGAGGAATAAGGGTAGAATTAGATTATTTTTTCTACTTTCAATAAAAAATAATGATGAAGAAGGTCTGAAAGTCTAAATGCACCTTGAAGAAAAAATGTTAGGACACTAGGATGGGTAGGTAGATTGTTTGGGGAAATATTGCAGCTGATACAGTATCCATCATGTTTGTAATAGTTGATCAAAGAAGAAAATATGGTCAAGTACCAGGGATATGGCCTACTTCCAAAGATTATTTCTGAGATTCTTGACATCTTCAAGAAGATGCCATCCCCATGTGAAGCCACGGTTAGGCACCTATAATATTTAGTCAAAGAAAATAGGTGTCTAAATATGTTTCTGAGTCTTCGAGAGAAACATTTCCCTTGTAAATCTATCATTCTTGAAGCCTCCATGTGCCTTCTATCTTTTAAAAAAATCTTCACTATTGTTTCCATCTTAAAACCATGTCGATTCACCAAAGAAACTATTTTCAAAAGGCCTCTGAAACTGCCCATTTTCACTTATTTCCCTTCATTTTCATAAATCCTTCTTTTCACCCTTTAAACCCCCATTTCCCTCTAAAGGCCTCCACAATCCCTCTAAACCTCTAAAAATCCCTTTTAAAGGCTTAAAACACTCATTTTCCCCTTTACCGAAAGCCAAAAAAACCCGCAAAACCTTCATTTTTGGCCTAAAAAACCCATTTTACACTAAGGCCTTAAGCCCCTTTCAGCCTTGGCCATAGCCCCTTTTCTGCACATAACCCGAAGCCATAACCAGGTGCTTATTGCTAATCGCAATCGGGAATTCCTGTCTCTTTTTTCCCTTTTCCTTGCCTCCTCCGACGCCGATCCCCTGATTTGATCTGGGCCGTTGAATCCACAAGAACCAACGGCCAGGATCTAATCGTGCTCCTCTCATAAGCCCTTATCGCTAATTGCAATCGGAGTTTTCCTTTCCTGAATTTTCCTTTGTTCTTCCAATTTTCCAATGTGATGAGCCTTCCTCCTCTCGACCTCCGAATTCAATCTCCACCGTCGATCAAGTTAGATCTGACGGTCCATGCTAAACTGCATCGCTCCATTGGTTTTTCACACCCCCCATCATCGCATCTGACGATTTGATCTGGACCATTCAATCCATAAGAACCAATTGCCAGGATTCAATCACGCTCCACCCATAGTCCTCCGACATCACCCCGCCGATTTAATCCTGACCGTCGATCATCCTTCAGATTGGATGGCCAACGCTTAATCGCACATCGCAAATCCAAAATCCTATTCGCTTTTCATCTCCAATGGTCTGATTCCCAAATTTGATCCTGACCATTGAATCCACAAGAACCAATGGCCAGGATCTCATCACACTTCGCATTTTCCTTTCTCCCTTTCACTGATCCGTTGATCGCCGATTAGATCTCCGTCGTCCATTCCTACAGATCTGACGGCTCTCATCTTTCCGCTCACTCACTTACCCCGTTCAAAACTTCGCTTTATCTTTTAATCTCAACCGTCCGATCCACAGATCTAACGGTCCTAACTCAACCCCGCAGCTTTCAACCCATCGTGTTTCTTCCGCACCGTCGGATCTGAGGCCCCAGATCCAACGGTCACCATTCAATATCGCATAATTTTTGTGCCCAAAGCTTAACGCTTCAAAATTGCGCGATATAAGCAGTTTCAGGAATCCACGTGTTAGATGTTGTATGGAATCACGTCGTTTTGGGAAATACCACCTGTCCCCCATTTTATTTTGCGAATACCACTCTGGTTTTCCGCCTTACCGCCCTCCGCAACACAAATTTGGCTTTTAATCGCAGTCGTCGATCCCTGAGATCGGACGGTCCATACTTAATTTCACTCACATTTTTTTCCCACCATCTAACCTCTTGAATGACTCCATCAAAAGATCTTCGCTGTTGATTTGTTCCAATCGAACGACCCACATTTAATCTCACCCCATCCTTTTTCCATTCACCCAAATGACTACATCGATGAATCTCAACCATAGATCACCATTGATTGATCTAATCCGACGGTCCACGTTCATCCTCGCACTAGACTTCCATTAGACCTGTTTTTCGCCATTCCACCATGTTTTTTTAAGCCATTTTCCGCTGCATACACCTTTTCCATTCCCTTCCCTTTCACCCTCACAAGCCTCTGAAGCAGTCCTCCCTCACTCCCCCTTGTTTTTATAACATGTTTCTTGTTTCTTGTAGGTTTCAAAGGTGGTAAATTCTCACTGTATTCACAGTCACGACCTTGGCACAGAAAGGCTATTATAGAGCCAAGATTGAAGAGGAAGAAATCTCTGAGAAAGGTTAAAGGCATAATATTGAAGATTAAGAAGAATAACCCACAGTCAGCATAGATTAAATGCAAATCATTGATCGCAAGCAGCGCAAAGGTATATCAGCAAGACATTCCTTTTACTGAAGAAAGGACAAATCACTACTACCTATTCTCTATTCTTCATCGAGCTCCAGAGTAGTTACTATACTGACAAGAAGTCCTAAAAGCTATCAGTGCATTAGTTACAAAGCATGGAAGACTTGAAAGACAAATCTTCACATTTCTTTTCTCAAAGTACAAATAGAGTACTACTGCCAGAAAGTACTTCATGGAACATACCCTTGGAGTTATTATCAAACTAACGAAGACCCCCAATTCATTTAAAGAGTACTGAAAGTCAATGTAATGATATTAAAATAGAATGGGCTTCAAAATACATTTCTCCCTTTGTTTTAATGAATCATTTAAGTTCTATCTACCACTACTATCGCTCTTTCACCTGTAAGAACTCATGAGAAATACATTGTAAATGTTGGTTGATCGTTGAAAAATTACTGATTGTAAGCAGTTCTACTGAGCTAGAGTTCTATGAGTAGTCATTGTAAATAGGTTGGGAGATGATTTCTGGATGATATCAAGCTATTGGAAAAGAATGTATGTGACTGGTTTTTCTCTTCTAATATGACAAGCATGTTCATTGGATCCTGATCTAAATCAGTGGTGATTTGTTCTATCTTTGTTATTGTTTTCTCTCTATTATACACCATGTTTAATTTTCTCTGATAAGAATCAGTAATTTTAGCTTAGGATATACTACTGCAAGTACCCTAATGCTTCCTGCACTTTCTTATCTTCAATTTTTTCTACTAATTGTGTATCTAAGAAACTAATTCAACATAATTTAACCAGTATAGAAGTTGGTTTGTCCATGCTTACTGATGTATAAATTTAGGGTTTGTTCCTTAGATGTTCTTGCTTGGTTTCAGCTGAAAGAATTGGGAAACTGGGAGGTTTAGAGTTAGCCCGGTCCCCTAGGTTCCTTTTCTAACAGTTAGCCTTTCTAATATCCCTTTGAGTTGAATGTCAAAAGTAGAGAAGGTTAAAATTATTTTTCTGATCTTAGACTTCACTCTGTGTTAAACTTAAATGTTTTCTAGTGTCTGAAAGTAGTCAGGAGGACTATTGGATTGTTGTCTTCAGAGTTAGCCTCATTAGGAGTGTAATCATAGAGGTTAAGGCTTGCCCTGTCCCTAGAATTACTCCGAAGTGGTCACCTTGGAAGGTTTTCCTTGTCATTACCATTCATTTCCCTATTGTTTCATCCCATACTATCATCTTAAGAGATCCTCTGATATAGATGACTAGCCCTTTGAAAGCTTTGGATATTTGAATTGCAAGTAAAACATTTTATGACCCCATTTCCCAATGGACTTGTGTTCTCTTTTAATTATCTCCCCATTGCAAAAAATCCTTCTCTTCTCATTCCTTTAGCTTACATTGAACCCTTATTTCATGTTTCCCAAACAAACAAACAAAATAAAAAACCCTTGTGCCCTATAACTAGCCTAATACCTTAAATTGAACTTCAAATATATATTATCCTTTGCTTTATAGAGAGATCCCTCTCTAGATCTAGGAGGGCTAGATCCTAAGATCCCAAAGTGGTTAGATGTTGTCTTGTCATTTGGTATTGCCAAATCTGCCAAATCACAGGAACCACAACACCCATAAATCAGCTTGTGTATTTTATGTTCAAACCAGTTACAATCTTCAAGTCCAGTGAGTCTTTTATAGCTTCAAACTTCTCATCTCATCCTATCTTTCTTCAATTACAATACAGAGCTTTAGCAGCCTCAAAAGCTATTTACACTTGATAAGTATTCAACCCCCCACAATACTAGGCTCCTCATATGATATTTATAGATGAATTGAGGAGATGGAGTGAAAGGAAGGTTTAATTGTTCAATTAATACAGAGTAAATGCTTCTCGGCCTTTCGGAGGCCTTATGGAGAAGTTTTCAAATGTTTTAACTTTGCTAATTGATTATTACATTAAATTTCATCAACTTCAGTCACTTTTGTTGACTTTGAGGTCTCTTGATAGGCTGGCAATTAATTTTGAGATGTCTTTGGAAAATATCTCTGACTATGCTTTAACTGTGTATTCTTTTTAGGTGAAAAAGGCCTGTAGGTGGAATTTTGAGGAGTAATTGCCTCAATGACGTCGCATTTGGAGGCTTTATTGGTTGATTTGTCAACTTATGTGGCTTTAAACACTAATTTAGGCCTTGAACTTGCTTTAAAGCTTTATAATCATCTTCGGGCCTTTAAACTTTTCTGCTGATTGTATTCACTATTAAATATCCCTTTTTCTTTGGCTTTTGGTCTTCATTGTAGGGTTAAGCTGCTTAATCTTCCATATTTATGTATTTAACCCTTTATCCTTGAATATTCGATGAATTTCTCTTTAATCCTCTGTATTTAACCTTCAAACTGTGTATTTACCCTTAAAATGTCGAATTAAACCTTGAACCTTCATCTTTGCTTTAATCCTCTAATCTTTAACCTTTGTCTTCACTGTTTTTTTTCTTCTTTGCTATGTACAGGTGGATTTTAGTGCATTGGAGGGTTCAATGGTATAACCAGTGCTCATAAAGCACCGATAAAAACATGGAACTAACCCTGGAAGCTTCTATTCATTGTTTAAATTTCAGGGATTATGATCTTCAGCCCTGTCCCTTTGTGGGCTATGGACAGGGTTTCCGCCTTTAAAACCGATATCAAATCCTACATAAAACCAATAAACACGTTAAAAAACCATGCGGTGTTGGAAAAAATACTTTGGAGGCTGGCAGAGGCAGAGGAGCTTATGCATAGGAGATGAAATGCAGGTGAAGGAGGTTCTGTGGAGAAAACCCCCAAAAACCCTGTTTTAAAATGACTTTGGTGCGAAATGGTAGCTTGGTGGTTTTGCGAAAACCGTCGGCAGTTTTCACGCAATGATTGAGTGGTAAACGGTTTTGTCGCGATAAAACGTGATTCAATCAAAATGAGACACATGGCCTTTGCAAAACTGGTGGTCTTGCGCAATTTTGGATCATTAAACCCCTGCGGAAAAATCTACGCGAAATGTAATGTAGACCATTGGATCCAGGGGAGGAGATCTAACAACTACGGGGGAGCGTGATGGGAAAGGTGCACGGGGGGGAGTTTTGGTGGGAGCTAGGTGGCGAGCAATGATTGGATGGGCGTTTGAATAGTGAGTGGTAGGCCACAGTGGGGTTGGGATGTCAGGTTAAAGGAGAGTTGTTGGATTCAAATGAATCAACAGTGAGATTTGATGCGGAGGGGTGATGGATAGATATGGGTCGGGTGATCAAAGGATCGGAGGGAAGGTGAAATGATCATTGATATTTATAGATAGACGGTCAAGATCGTTTCATGGAGTAATAAGGCAGGGAGAAAAGGAACGAAGAAATATGGTTTAAGGGATAAAGGAGAAAGGGGGGGATGAACTAGTGCCGTTAGATCATATAATTCTATGGCCAGGATTTAGGTGGGTTTTTTACAAATGTGACAAAGAAAATATAAAGGAGAATTCCCTTTTCAATGGGTGTGGGGAAAATAAAAGGTAAGGGAAAGGGGCTAAGGGCAAGGTAAGAAGCACGGTCCTGTGGAGGGGTAGAGGACCGGGGCAGAAAGGAAAAGGGCTAGAGGACTAAGGTTTTTAGCGCTAGCTCATGGGAGTTAGGTTCTATGATAGAGAAGGGGCTGGGGGCTAAGCCATAAAGGGGCTTAAGAGCTTGTTTATAAAAAAGGGCACTTTTTAGGCAAAAATAAGGTTTCTTAAGGGTTTCTTGAGGTTTCGATAGGCAAAATAGGACAATTTAAACCATAAAAAAGGATTTTTTATGAGTTTAAAAGGGATTTTTGAAGATTTTTTAGGATAATGAAGGGTAAATGAGAAGGAGAAAAGGGTAATTTTTAGAGGAAAATGGAGGATGAATACGGGCAAAAATGAGTGAAAATAGGTTTAGAAAATGATGGAACATGGCCTAAATAACAGTTTCTTTGGATATCAACAGGGTTTCTTGGTGAATTTATGAATGAAACAGCAGTGAAAATTATCTTTTGAATTTAAACAACATTAGAACTTCAAGAATGAGAAATTTTCTATGAAAATAATCTCTTGAAGACTTAAGACCTGTTTTAGCCATCATTTGCTATGACAAAAATTTACTGGTGGCTAACACAACCAAATACAGATCACACCCGAGGATCAAGATAAGACCACTTTCACATGCCCATGGGGAACATTTTCCTACCGAGTGCTTCCCTTTGGGCTATGCAATGCTCTATCTACCTTTAAAAGGGAAGTTTTGGCTAACTTTTCTGACCTTGAATGTGTGGAAACATTAGGGGAATTTTGAGGTCTAAAATGGGCCTCCAAAGGAAATCATAAAATAGTAGTGGAAACAATAAAATAAGATTAAATTACTTTTTTCCATAGAAAAAAGTCGTAATTTTTCATTAATAATAAGAAAAATCACATGTTACATCTAACAGCATAATCATATATGCTAAGATCAAAATTTTTTACATATTCTCCATAGAGTCTGATATTCTGTCAAAACAGTGACGTTTTTTCAGCTATTCTAAAATAATATTTACATAAATATATTAATACAAATTATGTGACATGTATATACAATCAAAATAGATAAAAAAGTCAACAGTCCTATAGAATTTTTATATTTGCTGCGATAGATATCAAAAAACAAAACAAAAGTCAATTAATGACAGGGTTCCTGTGCCACAATATCCTCAATGAATAAGCAATGGTAGTACTGATATTCTAGATCCCCATCATGAGCCGATATATGCCATTGACCCCACTCTAACAACGAGGCCTCCTTGGAAAGTTTGTCGGCCACTTGATTCAGCTGCCTGTAAATGTGAGTAACAGAGATAAAATCAAATAGTGATTTTAGTAACAAGACCTCATCCATAAGTGCTCTAAGAAAGTGAGTGTGACATTTTGCCTTCAAGTTAAACCAATTGATGATAATTTGCAAATCCCAAAAAATCTGAATTTTGTTGCAACTTTGTTCTCGAGAAAAGGTGACGAGAAGTCTCAGGCTATTTAGCTCATCATAGTTATTTGATCTCGGACCAAGTCCCATTTTAATGTGAAAGAAATGAGTGTCATACAAATGCAGAACAACCCCCCCTGCAATCATTAGGATTGGATGCACCATCGAAATAAGCCCATGGAAGGGTTCGGTCAATAGTCTGAGGTATGATGGTCCTATCATGTTCTTCATGGGTTTCCCTAGGGATAAGTTTAAATATGGATACAATGTTCCTACAGGTGTGATCCCAATCAATAGGTCTATTCAAAAATATATATTGATTCCTAGTGAGCCATATACCCTAGGAATTGAGGAGTGGAATGATCTTGTCTTTTGGCTGCCGAGTACGGTCATGCCACCAGTTTGACCAAGCAGTACAGATATAGTTTCCATGCGAGATTTGTGTGCATCCAAGTACAATAGTTGTAGAGTGCTAGAGATGTGAGATCGCAGGGAAATCCAGGAATAGATTATTTACAATTTCCACTTGTGAGAGGCGTAAGTAGCATCTGGATGGTACATGAAACTCCCTTTTTCTAATATTGTTCTCTATGGGTGTGCAGTTCGAAAGTATGAACCACATAAGAAATATGTCTTTTGGGGGAGCCTTCAATTTCCATAAATGTTTCCACCACCAGACCTTTTCATGTGGCTCTAGTTGATTGCAAAGAGTGATGTAGCCGATTTTTGGAGTGTATCTGCTAGTTGGAGATATAGCCCAAATAATCGCATCCTTCTATTCTGATAATATGATGTTGGTGGAGTGTAGGGCCCTAATGAATCTGCCCCATAATGGCCACCAGTGTGTAGGGAGGTTAAGATCTTGTGCTGATAACCATGCTTGTGAGGCCCAAGTGGTATGCATCGGATCTGGAACCTGAGATAGGAATAGTCAGCCGAGACGAGCCAGGTGTAATCTGATATCCAAGAGAAGAAAAAATTCTTGGACGTAACCGGACCACGCATCCACACCAATTTTGACCCTCTCCCCAGTACAGATGCGCCAAGCCAGACCTTGTTTGATCAGGTGGATGGATCTGGTGATGGCCTTCTGTTGTGAAACCAGCTCCAAAAATAGAAGAAAAGAGATATAAATGCCTTAGAAATAAGCCACTTTGAGGGGGAAACCTCCAATACATTACATGAATGAAAAAAATTTCGATGATACAAATGAAAAAACCTCCTTTCTATATATAGGAATCCATGGGGCCACAATGTAATCCTAGTGGGGCCACAATGTAATCCTAGCCGACCTAACAATAATAATTTAAGGGCACAATAATAACAATATGGGGGTTACATGAGTACAACAATAAAAATAAGGGGGGCTACACTAACATAATAAGGGACTACACTATTAATATAGGGACTTAACATGCTCCTCTCCTTCAAAGAAGTGTTGTCCTCAATGCTTGATTATTTCTTTATGCTTCTATATAAAATTCTCATCTTCCCATGTGCAATCTTCTACAGGAAAGTTCTTCCACTTGTTGAGATACTCTGAAATTGATCCTACTTGTCGAGTTCTTGTTTCTGGGTCTGCTTCAGAACTTCTTTCGATGTGATGTTGATCTTCCTATTGTTTTATTAGATTCTGCAGCAAAGTTAGGTTATCCTTTGAGAGTTGGAGAACTTGTTGTTGATGCTCGATGTGATCTTCCACTAATTTATCATCCATATTAGTTATTATTTGATCCTTCAAACCATCCAACTTAGCACCATTTCTTCTTTTAAACCATATATGTCATCTTCAGTTGTTCTTCGTAAGATCGAAATTTGTCACACTTGGTATCGTAATTTTGATATCTCATACTACAATTATTCCTCTTCATGCATCACAGTATAGATTTTTTAGGGCTTAATGGGTATGGAATTATTTTTTTGAGGCATTATAGAACCAAAAAATTCTAAAATATGCCCTTGGAATCACTTCAAACTGCTTTTTCAAACAAACATTACGCAATTTTAAAAACCAAATACACACCTTTTTCGTGATTTTGAGGAGCTCGATATTGAAACTGAATTATCTTTGTGATTTCAGATCTTCAATATCGGAAATTTGGCACTGACGTAGCCTTATAAATATAATTTCAAATTCCATAGGTCTAACCTGAATTTGATTCTTCAAGACAAAGTTATCTCCAATCTCCCACAATGACCTAATTATGGACTAGTTCAATAGAGAAAAATTGTATGAATTTCCACGTGTCACTGTTTTCTCTTTCAGCTCTGAAATTGATAGAAAATAAACTACATTCCGTTTACTTCTAGCCACTTTTTACAAAATTGCAATCCGATGATCAGACAGGGAGTTATGACTATTTTTCCACGATCACCTCTTTGAGATGAAATTCGGGAGCCTAACAATGACCTAACTTCCACATATCATATCTCTGAACATATTGTGAACCAAGCTCTGAAATGTTATGAAGATGTTCCTCAGGAGTTTGGCTTCGCTCTGTGAAAATTTCAGCTTCGGAAACCTCGTAGAAAAATATTTATAGTGAAAATTCCATGATGACCTGTTTAGGTTAAATTCAGGAACCTGCAAAAAGCCCTAACTTCCATAGATCATATCCCTGACACTATTGTGAACCAAGCTCTAAAATTTTGTGATGATGTTTCAAATGATTTTGGCTTTGCACTCTAAAAATTTCAGCTTCTGAACCTTTGTAGAAAAAAATTTATAGCGAAAAATTCCATGATGACCTGTTTGGAGCAATGAAACCCTAGAATCCAAAGCTCTGATACAAAATGTTGTGAAACCAGCTCCAAAAATACAAGAAAAGAGATATCAACGCCTTAGAAATAAGCCACTTTGAGGGGGAAACCTCCAATACATTACATGAATGAACAATTCTTGTATGATACGAATGACAAAACCTCCTTTCTATATATAGGAGTCCATGGGGCCACAATGTAATCCTAGTGGGGCCACAATGTAATCCTAGCCAACCTAACAATAATAATTTAAGGGCACAATAATAACAATATGGGGGTTACAGGGGTACAAAAATAACAATAAGGGGGGCTACACTAACATAATAAGGGACTACACTATTAATATAGGGACTTAACACCTTCCAGATGATCGAAGTGCCATGTGACAGCTGAAGACTGCTCCTGATCCAGTCTAATGTTGTGTTGGGGGTGATATATTTATAATAAGTAAGTTGTTGGCACATGATGTGTCCAACCAGTAGTTTCCAACCCATCTTGGTAACCAATACAACAGCAAATTTGTTGATATATTTCAGGCCCCATCCCCCCCCATCTCTTTGGTTTAGAAATTTTCTGCCAAGCAATCCATACATATGCTCGTTCATCCTTCATGCCCCACCAAAGAAACCGCCGACAGATCTATTGTCTAGAAGTCACTCCTTTAGGGATCCAAGCGAGCGCCATCTGTTGGACATAATTGTGAATTACGGATAAAACATACTTCCTTAGACAGATGAAAGTCTAGAACAACATATTAAAGACTATACAACTACCTTTCCTAACTCAGAGCAGACACACAGAAAGGATTAGAGGCTTACTTTTAATCCAAGCACTTCTAAATGGCTCCTTCTATCGCTTCCGTTGTAGCTTCAAATTCAAGCGGTTTGTAGGAAAAATGCTTCCTACAAGAAAGAACACTAAAACAGTAGAAGATAGCAATAATACAGATCTCTATTCAAGTTAGTTAGCTAAATCAGTAAAGCATAAACAATATACATCAACTAAGATCTTACAATATGGAAAATAAAAGCCAATACAAATGCATATAGGGAAAAGTAAGTTGTATTCTTTATTGATGATAGAAGGAGAGGTTACAACCCAATGACTGATTTGAAATTACCCTTCCAGCAATGATCCTCATCCCCATAAAATTATAAATCTCTCTAGAAGCTGTTACACAAATCTAACTCTCAATTCAAAATCCACCAGCATTTCTCTACTCAAATTCTTCCTTATCAAACGCTCAGATCTGTGCTCAATTTATAGAGAGGCTGAAGGTTGTTTTTCAATCAATGAATTTCTAGTAATAGGCAAGACATGTTTCCAATATTGTAGATTTCAAATGGACACTTGGATTCGAAGCTTGACACATGTGAACTCTTCTAGAAGGCACTGGCCAAGTGGAGATTCCGGAACAATGATAATTTTTCTCCCAATGTGACCAACGCACCTGTGAATGTCGGGAAGTGCTTTGCAGAGCAGCCTTGCATGGGGCTACCTGCATATGCAACACACTTAGTCCCCTTAGAGGTAGCGTTGGTGAGCTCTCATATGCTATATAATAAACTTCAAAATTTGGAAACCTTTTCTTGATGAAATTCATGCTTGATTTGTCTTATTCTTGCCTTAGGGCATGTAGTAACTTGAAATGATAGGGAATGATGCCCAAATTTACCTATAACAATTGGCCCCTAAAGCATGAGGTCAAAATAATAAAAACATTCGATTGAGATGCTTTACACTGTGATGGGTTGGAAATGGAGCAGAGTAGTCACCTGCATCAATCTTACAATACATTACATCATGATATATCCTCTTTGATCATAATTGTTGAGGGTAGGCATTCCCATGTTTAGCACATAAAAAATCTAATAACATGTACATAATTCAAAAAATCATTGACACTAGAATGTTTCCCAATGCAGACATGCCTACAAATATAGGCCCATGTTCGGATAAAAATATGTATGTAAGGTCACCATATAGATGATGTGTACAACAAACCTGAAATCACAGCCCAGATAGCTAAAACTAGATCCAGGGTCTTCTTATCTCGTTCACTCGATTGTTCAGATGCAAGTCTAGCCATGCGAATATATGATTTGTCATTGAAGATGGAAATACATCGTTTTATTACCAACCAATGATGTGAGTTGTTAACAAACACAAGAGAACCACCATTAATGAAAATGGCCCTCAAGGTACTGCAATACATTTCGTAAGGCATGAATAGATGATTTGATGTCGAACGCCAAACAAAATATTTCGTTCAAAGGTACGGAAGTGAGGATCTTGTCGATGCTGTAACAAGCCTCATGGTACTGGAATCTGATGTTTCTAAGTGAAATTCCTATATATTGATTTGTTGTCAACAGGAAGCCACCTTATTGCGAAATGGGAGTTACTGATTTTGGAGACAAGGGTATGACTTGATATAGCAATTTTCAGGGATGAAGGTCATGAAAATAAAGGTTTACGATTATTTCAAAAGGATGAGTTTATTCACTGGATTACTTCTCTTGAACATATCAGCGACATTGTGATGAGTTGTCAGCATTGACCCAAAACCAAAGTGAAGGTATGATGAACCATAGGTGTGAATGAACCGTCAAGATGATTACCCAACCCAAATAGTCACGGACATGGAGTGAAGGAAGTGTCATGTTCAAGAGTGACTTTCTACCATAAAGAATTTTTTCTCACTTTTCCCAAATTTTCCCCGGTCAATTTTCAACCAATACCTCTTTATTTTTTAACAAGATTGAGGAGGGTAACATTTTCTTGATCTATAATTCAACCCTTTGGGTGAATAAAGTATCACTATTTAATAATTTAACGAGTCTAGAGATGAATGAAACTTGATTCTTTCCATGATCGACAAGCCCATCGCTATTTCATGTTTTAACGAGCATAACGACAATGATAGCCCGGTCCTTTTTCATATTTAGAGAGTTTGAAAAAGTGGACGAAAGAAAACTGCATTAGTACTTTTTCGTAAATTTGTCACTCAGATCCAAAAAAGTGTAAAATAATATCTGAGAGAACCTCTTTGGTCATGTTTAACCAAGGTATTCATTTTTCGTAAATAATCTATCTCAGTCTGGAAAAGGGTTAAACTTATACTGAGTAGATATCAATTCATTTACTTTTACGAGCTTGAAAAGACAAGTGCTCGACAATCTTTTCACATTATCAAAATCTGAAAAGAGATGAAAGAAGAATCCAGTAGTTCCTTTTTCGTTGTTATCGAAGCTCGAGAAAGAGATAAAAGTGTGCTTCAAATCCTTTTTCATTTTTAACAAAGCTCGAAAAATAAGGATAAAAAGTATGCTTTGTGGTCAAGTCATTCTTTGAAATAAATCTGCACAACTAATCTGTTCATCAGTTGTATTTCTTGTTCAGAACAATATTCAAATGGATTAAAAATACCTGTTTCATGATAACAACATAATAAAACTATATTCATAGCAATAAATTTAACTTACAAATAATTAAATGACTATTAAAATTAGTTTCACTATTCATTTTTATCATTCTATAGTTACCATGTGCATTTTGGAGCTCTGAACATCATTTTTCCCCCAAACTTCAGCTGTTGATTGCGATCATTTCTATGGATGGATTTTGTTGCCGTTTGATCCAGGTTAGTG
The DNA here is from genome assembly GCA_034641835.2 of Pinus albicaulis. Taxonomy (NCBI): domain Eukaryota; kingdom Viridiplantae; phylum Streptophyta; class Pinopsida; order Pinales; family Pinaceae; genus Pinus; species Pinus albicaulis. Next base: position 334,710,781 of record CM076573.1, read on the forward strand.
CCATGAACCTCCTCTTTCATTTAGTATTCATTTCATCTCCAATTTTTGCAAATTTTTAGGGTTTTAAGGCCCCTAGGGTAATTTTTTCCCAAAATGAGGGCAACGCACCCCTGAATGTCGAAACCTGTGTTGCATAGAAGGTATGGTGAAGTGTACTTGCATGTTCAATGCATTGTCTCTTGTCAGGGAGTGCGTTGGGCACAGTTTAAGTTTTTTATTTTCTCATTATGCCAAAAATTGACCTAGTTTTTTGCAATAAATGGAATCTAATGGATTTTATGGTTGTATTTTAGGTTTCCATCGGATTATAATGACGATTACATGGAGGGAAAAAGAACATGAAGAAAAATATATGATTGCCTTGAATGATCCGGGTACTGTAAGAGCCCTAAGAGATTGTGGACTGCTTAAGTATTTCAAATTGTCTGGGATGAGGCAAAAAATAGAACTCTTGGAGTTCTTAATTCGAGCATGGGATCCGGCAATAGAGGCATTTAATATTAAGAACCAAGTGGTTCCCATAACAGTTGAGGATGTGTATTTTCTCACAGGTTTGTCGAGGAGAGGTTTGCTCATTTCACTCTAAGGGTCTACCGTTGGAGGAGAGACAGTGAGGGATTATATTCTATATTATTTCTATCCAGGGGAATAACCTAGAAAAGATGGAAAAATAAATGTCCAGGATGTCAGAGATTTTCCTTTGAGAACTATCCTTTTCACAATCGCTAAACTTGTCGGCACTGTTACACTACATGTAGCAAATAGATCATATATGCAGTATGCGCTAGATTGTATGGAGCCAACAATCTTCAAATGGTCTGAAGTTGTTCTATCTCATATAAAGGAACAACTAAATAAAGAAAAGGGAGGAAGGATGAATAATTTCATTTGTGGTTCTATCCTTATATCCTTAGCCTTGGAATGGGTTCCACTGATGCAGCCACACCATGTGACACTAGATATAGCTAGTCCTAGAGATCCTCGAATGCAGAAATGGGTAGAACTCATGGGTCGGCATGCAGGCCAATCGACTGTTGTCTTCTCTACTGCATTATTTTCATGGTTTCAGCGACATATTGTCGCCATCAATGAGTATGCATATTTAGGCGTTGATTTTCGAGGAGATCTAGATTTAGCATTACCAGAAGGCGCTCAGTGGGGTGCAATAGGTAAGAATGTTTTGACCATGTTTTTTTTATCTTCCTAAGGTTAATACAATTTTTTTGTATTTTGTATTTCTTCCCAAGACTAAAATAAATGTTTAATTTAATGTATATGTTGGTCATGTTCAACCAGTAGTGGAACCGAAGCATGAAGCAGATGTGCCATCAGAGAGGGCTGTCAGGAGAGTAGTCCTTCAGGATCTTGATATGGTTGAGACTTTGACTGAGCTTTAGCAGAACATAGAAGGCTTGACCATTGAGATTCAGGATTTCCAGATCGAAGAGATTCCTATGCGACTGCAGTGAAACACTATTGGGGTTCCTAACCGTTGGATGCGGTTAATTTGTAGGATAGCTGGATCTATAGCATGTTATCACGAGCACCACTAGTTTACTTATGAAATTTTGCATACATTTTGAGGTTAGATGACCAATGTGTCTTGGGCACAAATTTTGTAAAAACCTATAACTATCTATCTATATGATTTTAGGGTTTTTCCTATGTTTATTACGCAATCCTATTCAATGATGTGAATGTTTTCTTTACATATGTTGCAAATGACTGTCTAAAACTTGATTAACTAATGAATTATTCAATGTGTTAAAAAATCTAGAAATGTGTTGATATTGAATAAAATCAAAATGTCCTTCCAAAAGTCAAACTCTTAGGAACAATCTAAGAAGTGTTGGATTTCTAATAGTATAAACACTAGTAAGTTGTAATACCACAAGTTGTGAGTCTAACCTTATGATTATGTGGTTAATACCAAATTAAATGGTATCAGAGAGAAGTTCGATCAACGTGCTATACTTGGAGATATTGTTCGTCTATATAGCAATACAAATCCTTTGAAAACTCACTAACTTGTGATTCAGAGCGAAAATGGCCCATGCTGCAGAGGATAGATTCTGCGTACTACGACTAGAACCATCAGCATATCCAAAAAATGGTTCCAAAGATTCAGACATCTGCGATGAAATGTAAATCAAATTACTAACATCAAGAAAAATTTAAAAACAAATTAAGATAGTGAATGCAAATCAACAACATATATTTACAATATAATAAAAAAAATTACTACGCTCATGATTAAGCATAATAATGTTTCAAATACAACCCATTTCTAGGCTACGCCAGCGGAATTCCATCGTAATCATATAACTCATAGGCACCCTTAGCAAGAACTCTTTTGAAAATATAGGGGCCATGCCGTAATGGCTCAAACTTTCCTGTACCTATTACATCAACTTCTTGATCGTAGAGAAGGACCAAGTCGCCTTCTGAGAAAATGTGAGGCTGGACATTTTTGTCATATTACGCCTTTATACCTCTCTTATGCACTTCGTTTTCCAATTGGGCTTCACGACGTGTTTCATCAAGATGGATGAGGTTAAGGAGACATGCTTCTTCTTCAGAGGTGTCAGGTAACAAGTCTATTGTGAGTTTTAACGATGATATTTCACATTGGAATGGTAAGATAGCTTCCAGACCATACGCCAGTTGAAAAGGAGTAAATATAGTCATGTTTCTCACCGAGGTTTGATATGCCCACAAGGCAGAGTATAGGATCAAATTCCAGTTCCTTTTATGAACTCCTATCATTTGTTGAAGAATTTTTTTACAAATTTTTTTAATAGTCTCAACTTGTCCATTTGATTGTGGATAATAAGGAGTAGAATTATCATGTGAAAATCATAACTTGGCAGTCAATTCAGACATCATGTGGTTGTGAAAATTCTTCCCATGATCTGTAACTATAGCCTGTGGGACCCCAGAACATTCAATAACGTAGTTGAAGAAAAACAATGCAACTTTTTGTCCTCTGTTGTTGAATGTAGGCATCGCTTCGGCCCATTTGGTAAAATAGTCGACTACAACAATAATATAACCATTCCCCCCAGACGAAGGAGGGTTACAGGTCATGAAGTCAATACCCCATTTCATAAATGGTCCAACAGAGACAATAGGATGCATTGGCACTAGCGGTTTGTGCATTTTATGATAAAAAATCTGGCATGCATGACAACTTCTGACTGCGAGGATGCAATCTCGAAAAATAGTAGGCCAAAAGTAACCAGTGCGGAGTATCTTCTGCACGGTAACATATCTAGATAAATTTCTACCACAAGCCCCAACATGACAATCACTTAACACTTTTTCGGCCTCCTCATGAGTGAGGCACCTCCTTAAAATGGTATCGATGCCATGATGATAAAGTGTATCATATAATCTTTGGCTTGGTATCTGTTAGCCATCAGTATTTTTTACATGTTAGTGATGACTATATCTATAGCTGAGTTTTCTAGAAGCTGATTTCCTTATGTCAATTTTTCATCTAGAAAACCCTCCTAAAAACTTTTTTCACCCTTCTACTTTTCAGTCCACCCATGTCAAAATCAAAACCTCACTACCACTATCCTATCTAGCTTCAGCCTTACTGGTCTGCCCATCAGCTTTAGAAAGCAAATCCACATCTATTTCAAAAGTCTCCCCTATGTTAGGAAGTGGCGCTTTAAGGCATTTTACCCTTGGCAATCATCAAAAAGCCAAAAATCCTCCATCTGCAACAGACCTACCATGAATGACCTCTTACTTTGCAAATGAAATTGAAAAGCAGCCCTAAGTCGCGCCACTCACATCCCCTAGCTCTCAGCACTGCATAAACCCCAATCTCAAGCTGACTATTAGGTTTTTCACAGTGTTCTATAGTTTCTACAAAGGCAGGAAATATAACTTCATCTCAGGAGGAAATGCTTGAATTTACAGTTAGAGGAACAGCTGCTTCTAAATGTAACTTGAGCCTGAGATATGCCTGCAAAACATAAAGCTACTCATCCAGACTTTACAGTTCTTTCCATCATGAAAATCACAGAAAGACACCACTGTCACAGCAAACTGGCAAATGGTCATGGCCCAGAACCTCCTTCATTTACAAGCAGAGGGTTAGGGCGCCTCCTTCATCCACAAGCAGAGGGCGCTGGCCAGTATTGAATTTGAAGATTGCAAAAGTCTAGGTTTGCCTTGAACTGAACAAATTAAACAGAGACTCCAGGTTTTATGAATGTGATTGATGATCATAACAAGAGTAGAGTTGAAATATGCTAGCTCAAAGGAAAAGGAGTCTGGTCTGATAAAGGAGGTCATCTGAAACTTTCAAGTCATGTGAATTATTGAACTTTAGAAAGGCCTGTCATCAGTAAACATTCCAATCATAAGAAGCCTGTTTGTCCACAAGATCAAATGGAATAGATGCTGACAACAAATGCCATTTCACAGGCAGAAAGAAAGTTATTGGTTTCTCAAAATGCACTAACCTTCATAAGTCACAGGAACTATTTGTCAAAGTAATCTGTCATGAGATGACCAAAGCAAATGATAAATATCTCAGTCACCCTTAGAACAGTGCAGGGAGACAGTGTTACTTTGGCTAGGGTTTTTGCTGAAACACAGTGATGCTTGCAAGAAGAGATGCTCATATTGATGTTTTTCAAGAGGTTCACTTACCATCACATTCAGAGGAAAACTGTGTCAAACAGATTTGTCAAAACACGTTCAGATACCTTACCTGATGAAGAGCCTCCTCCATGTATGAGCAGATGGCCAAAGCCATTATAGGTTGTTGAAAACTGATTGGTCTGAAAGTGCAGATGAAAGGATGCAAAGAAATTAAACAGAAGTCATTGCACAGATAAATGATAGTGTTTATGATACAAAGGTATTGGTTTTCCCATTCAAATGAGTTGTCTGTCAAACTGTGCCTGCAGTGGAAGGGAGAAAATATTGGATATATGCCATTGATACCAAAAAGGGCAGTTACCTTAAAGGAAAAGATCAAACAACAAACCAATATCACATGCCAAAAGTCCAAAGGGTGCTTTTCAAGAAAGCAGAGAATTATGATATAAAGGGAAATAGTCAAAGGATAGCACTTACAGTCCAGAGGGAAGCCTATAAATCACCTAAGAGCAGAAATTATTAAACAAGTTGGAAGGGCACAGGCAATCTCCTGTTAAGTGATAAAACAACTTTCAAATGCATTTTGACAGATTTTGGATGACTTTTCTTTGTTAACATTTCACCTAAATTGTCAAAACAGGGGACAGAGTTGAGGTTTTGGAATGTCTCTCTTACAAAATGACCAATGCACCAGTCAAAATACATTAACAAGGCAAGCCCTGTCCTTCAGAAACATAATAGTTTTTAAGCATTATCTTTACAGTGGTAAGGTGGGTTGCCTTACATCAGAAATAGCACCAACATTGTTAAAAACAATGGCAGAGGTGATGTAGAAATCGTTGAAGTTGTTTGCCAAGGTTTAAAGCTCGGGGTCAGAGTCATGGTTCGGGTTTACATATTCAAAATGACAAACCCACTGTTTTAAAACAAAATAGAGTTGAAAACCAACGTTCCTTTTCCAAGTAAAATGACCGTTGGAAATTTGTTTTGAATTGACATCAAAGAGTAAGTGTGAGGGAAATATTTTCAATTTCAAAACTGAAACCAGACCTCGTGCCTCCCTAGCACCAAAACAAGGCAATTCTGGTCAAAATAGCAACAGTTTGCACGTTCTTGCACTGCGCGACGTGCCTGGGAGAAAATTTGCACGGGCCACCGTTGACAGCGCGACGTGCCTGTACATTGGCGCGACGCGCCTGTACAGGCCGCCCGACCACCCGACAGGCCGACCCGACAGACTTTCTATTGCGCAACGTGTTTTCTTCAAAGGGTGTCGCACAAGTGTCAAAGTTTTCCAGCGTTTCTTCAGCTTTCAAAACGGGTGTTCACCAAAATTCAAGGTATTTTTATATATTCCCACATCGATTTCAAGGTTTTGCTAAGTGACCAGAAGGTTTAAAACTTCTGACCTTGTCATTATAGCTAAAAAACGGTGTTTTCCACACAGTAAGAAGTGTTGAAATAAGTTAAAGGACTGAGTGTGTCATCTGGAAACCCTACGGGAAAAGGGTGGGTGTTAAGACTAAGGACAGCCTGCTTAGGTCTTCAAAGCATCGAAAGGCAGAGATTTACGTTTTCAAACTGCAAAGAAGACTTTGTTATAGAAAGACAGGGTTCTGGTCTTAAAAGAGAAACTGTCCTCACAGTCCTCCGGACATTGCCACATTATCAAAGCAGTGAAATGCAACCAGTAACAGGAATTTTGACATATTTACTTTAAAAAAGAGAACTCACATAGTTTCTGCCAAAATTGTGTGGTCTTCTAAAAACTCTGTCATTTTCACCCCAAACCTGTGTATTGACATTCTAAGCATATGTGTGGTGGTTTGCTTGAGATGCAAATAGTGGAAAGTGGGCACACCTATACAGGGCAGAATTGTTAAATGACTATAAGCCTTCTTGAGCTAAGAGCTAGGTGTATTTGTTGGCATCTTAGACTTCAAAAAACAGAGTAATTTTGGCATTTTCACAGCACACTCTTTTAGCAGATTGCTTTTCTTTCACTGTATTATTCCTAATGTGAATGTGTTGACAGAGATTTTCCAAAGGTGAAACAGGACAAAAGAAGGGCAGAGGTTGTTGATGATTGAATTTAACTTTGAGACAGAGGTTCAGATGTGGTGGTTGATCTTTTGAATTCACAAATAAAGGGTGTGTTTCCTAAAAACACTGTGCATTGATTTTACACCTAACATAGGTGTGCCTTTTCTTTTCACTACATTGTATCATGTTGAAGAGCTGTTGACTGTGATATTTTTCAAGAAGAAGACCTAAAGAGTAGGGTTTTAAAATTTAAGTTTGTTTTAGAGACACAAATGCAAGTGTTGGTTTGCCTCTAACAAATTCACAGGAGGAATGATTGCTTAACACTATATACAGGAAATTGACACAGGAGTTTGTCTCATCTTTACACATGGTACCATATTAAAAAGTTTGCCTGGCTGAAGTGCATCCAGAGTTGAAGGGTTGTTTTTAAGGAGTGCAGAGGTGGTTTATTCAAAGAAACATTGTTGCAATCTATCCTAACCACATTGTCTAATCTGTCCAAAAAGTCTAGTGACTAGTTTCAATCCAGCAGAACATTTTTCATACAGTGAAGGCAGTTTGCCTCTTTCAAAGCTTGTTCAAGTCAGAATGCCTCCGAAGCAAGATCACAGGAGCGGTCCACATAAGAGATATGAGCCTATCTCCATAGAAGAAATCAATGCTCACCCATCTGTGCTTTTCAATTTCCATGAAGTAGGCTGTCTTGATTTCTGCCAGAGGATAGAAGAAGTCAAGAGTTTTTCGCCACTAACACATTTGTGTGCTTTGAGATTCAAGGAAAAACACTTCCAATTGGCGGGTCTTGACTTCAAAATTTCTCCAAGGTATGTATCCAAGGCTACCAAGATCCCGTATCATGGTGAAAAGTGGTTTAAACAAGCTCATCTTGATCTAGAAGATTATAAACCTTTCATCAAGCCTGAACATAGGGAAACCATCACTGCTATTTTCCCTTTTTCCTATCTTCTTGACAGTTATGCTCCACTGATGAAAGCCATAATGAGATATTTCACTTGTGAAGGGAGGTTTAATCAAATTTATGCCTACCATGTTCGCTTGTTGATGCATTTTACCAGAAGCAGGCAACTAAACCTTCCGTACTTTTTGTCCAAAAGCGTAGAGAAAATGGCAGCTACTATCCAAAAGAAGGCTCCACCTCAGCAAATCCCTTCTCTTTTTCATCATTCCTTGATCAAGATTATCTTCTTACACCAGCTGGAGAAGAAAGGGGTTTCATGGGATTCATTCATCAGCCATTCAGATTTTGCCACTGTCCCTCCTGTTCATGTGTCACCTACTCAGCCTGTCCATCGCCCAGTGCCTTTGTCTAGTAGGCCTACACCTAGAAAACTCAAAAAGACTACTGGGCAGCCAAGTCAACAGGGAGAAGGAGAGGGCAGTGAACCACAGGGAGAAGGAGAAGGCAGTGAACAACAGTAGCTAGAGGTTGATGAACATCAACTGTTGGATGTTGAGGGACAGCCAAGTCAACAGGAAGAGATAGAGGGCAGTGAACACCAGCAGCAGATAGGTAATGAAGGACAGCAGCAGGCAGATATTGAAGGACAGAAGCAGTTAGAGATTGAGGGACAACAGCATATAGAAAGTGAAGGACAGCAGGTCCAAGATGAACAGCAGTTAGATGATGAGGAACAACAGCAAGTGCAAGATAAAGAACAGCAAGCTGAAGCTGCCACCTTAACAGTGACCAAGACTGTTCCTAGCAAGAGGAAATTGCCCAAAAAGACACCTTCTAGCTTGCCAAGGAGGAAAAGCGCCAGATTGGCTTTCAAAGGCAAAAGTAAAATTGGAGAAAGTACAAAGCATGGGGGTGAATTAGCTATTATCCCTATCCAAAGCGATGATAGTGACAATGAGGCCCGCCTCCTTGAAAACCTCCTCATTCACAAAGAGGGGAAAATTGAGGTGTTACAAGAAGACCTTCAAAGGGCGAGGAATTTCAACCACTTCTTGGAGGTTGAAAACAAACAAATGAAGTTTCATGCAGCTATTCATGAGGCAAGGGCAATCAAGTATATGAAAGAGGCAGAAAGGGCGCAAGTAAGAATTGAAGAGCTCATTGGCGAGTTTGATGATGAAGACCAGCCTAGGCGGAAGAGGCCTAGGACCATCGGGCTTAGAAGAGCCTTGGAAAAACAGAGAGCAGAAGAACAAGCTCATTTCGAAGCCTTTCCTCTCACTGCCCTCCTTGAGCAGGAAATTGAGGAAAACAAAGAAGCATGGCTTGAGAGAGCTAACCAACATCTGGAAACAAAGCTTGAGAGGGCGAACAAGGATCTTGAGCTACAAAGAAAGAGGACTCTTCACTTTCAGAAGCTAAATTAGTTTGCCAGGCGAAAATTAAAGGTAGCACAAGAGAAATTGAAGAAGTTGAAGGGGAAGCGCCTAGCACGGAAGGAAGGGAAAAGCATATCATCCCTTGATATTTTGGCCTCAGCTTCGGAGCATGTTTCTATGGACCCTTGAGGGTAATGCATGCCAATTTTGGGCCTGTTTCGGCAACTTTTTGTTTTTTGGCATTTTTTGGGTTTTTGGCCAAAAACTCATAAATTTGTCATTTCAGTTTGATGAGTCGTCAAGGGAAGAGAATGATACCGATGGATGCCATAATTCCATGAGCAGGTCTCCAGCGATTTTCAGGGCATTTGAAGATCATTCGCCCCCTCAAATTGGCGAAAAACAGCCTCATTTTGCACATTATGCCCGCCATATCAGCAGTCTGCTATTTTCTGGGTTTTTTCACACAGGTATAGTTTTGGATGACTTTCGGACCTCGGATTGGGTTGGTTCCAGTTGCGCCGGAAAATAGACACAGAGAGATTTCCAGCAATCCCTCATGAGCCTCATTTCGACATCGGGAAGGCTGCCTACTGCATCCAGCAAGTCAGGGGACCTTTTTCAGGCATAAATATGAAGTATTTTTGTAATTTTTGAACTCCAAAAATCTGCTTTTCCCAAATGTGCGTTAAGCTATTTTTATCATTGGGAAATCATGTAAAGTCAATATAATTTCCGTTTTAGCAGTTTTTTAGATATTTTATGGGATATTTTGTGCCTTGGGCTTTGCAAAGCCTCAAGGACAAGTTTAGATATTTTGACTTGGCCAATGGGATAGCTAGCTGCTCCATGAGGTTTTCCTCCCTCAAGCCTATTTATTCCATGGGTTTCATTGTAAATCAGAGGCTGAACTTGAGAGAAGAATTAATACATTGGTCATATGAGCTTTGAAGAACAAATTTGAGTTATGATTTTTGGACTGCCTCTTGGATGCTTTTGAGGAATGATGAAGGATTGTTGATGGATTCCTTGACATGGTAGAATGGTATAGTGTCTCTTTATATGTTTTGTCTTCTAGTTCTCATTCATATTACATATTTCTTGCTGCTATAGATCAATAGAGATTGATTTTGAGATATGCCCATGGAGGCACCTCAAAATCCCTGAATCTTCATAGCTTGATGTTTTCTTCTCCCTTAGTTATGCTAAAGAATTCTTAGCTGCTCTTTAGTAACCTAAGGTATTGTTGCTAAGTTTTATCTATAAGTTCTATGTATGTTGAGTAGGATGTATGGTTTTCCCTACCTACCTATTAGCTGCCCATAGTTCTGTCCATAAAACTTTCTCTTTGACTGATTTGTTGATCATCTTGTTGAACCAAGGAGGCCTAGTCCCGATCTAGCCCTTTGCCTAAAACTATGAAAGCTTGTTTTTCAAAGTTCCCAATGACTTAGAGACTATGTTTAGGCGTTTCGGCGTAGTTTATGAGTTGTTAGTTTGTCTTATATGTTTTCCCCAAAGTCTGATAGTCATTTCCCGAAGTTAGAGGGCCTTATACCTCTATGTATGGCTGGAATGTTTGATTTCTGTGTATTAATTAGCTCATAGTTACACTTAGCATGATTAATGGCTTGCTATCACATGTTTATGTCTGCTATTAACTAGTTACACTTGAAATCCCTTGTCTTTCACCAACTTGTTGTCCATTTAATCCATTTTTCCCAAAGATCCCTTCTACCGTGAATCAAATCGGCCCTACAGCAACTTTACATCATCACCTCATAGCTTCCTTGACCTGTTTGACCCCATAGCCCAATTTATCTACATCTTGTTATCCAGTTTATGTATTTGATCAGTTTCATCCCTCACAAACTTAAAAAACCAAAAAACTAAAAACATACTTCATAACTAGCCTAATATCAGAACATCGCAAGCAAACACACCGACATCTTTTACATACATAGAGAGAGCCCTCTCTGAGTCCAGGAAGGCTAGGTCCTTGGGCTCCAAAGCTTGGTTTGATGTTACATCGTCATTTGGCTAGCCAATCGGCCAAATCATGGGACCCTAACAGTAGCAAATACGTTGTTGTTCAAAGCGAGAGGTATTAGGTCGAAAAGTTTGGGTTTGGAGATAAATGATGAAATCCCCATAACAAGGATCAGATGATTCAATCATAAATAGAGACTCGCTTGGAATTGATGGTTCTAACGTAGTTTCATTACTATCAGAGGGAAGGTCATAGAGAAGCTCAACCAAAACTAAATACTTCTTTGACTTGGATTTGATAAACTCGAAATGAAATTCTTGCAAAATGACAATCCATTTTTAATATTTTCCCCCTAGCAATTGACGTGATAAGATGTAAGTCATGGGGTTGCAATCAAAAAATATTGTTGATTTTCGAAGCAGGATATAATGGAAAAATATTTTGACAGCTTGAACAGATACCAAGGCAAGATTTTCTATGTATGAGTACTTAACTTCTGTATCATTGATATTACGACTCAAATAATAGATCAGATGTTCAATGACGCTCGGACAATAATGTCCTTGACAACACCAAAAGAAGCTTGCGCAACTTGGTCCCAATGGAAGGGAACCCCCTTTTTCAAGAGTCGAGTAAATCCTTTAGCCATTTAGTGTAATTTGGAATGAACCTCCTTAGGAAGCTTTCCTTTCCTTGAAGTTTTTGTATCTGAAGTAAGTTTGACGGTGCAGTCAAATCAAGAATGGCCTGAACCTTTGAAGGGTTGATTTGAATCCAAGAACACGACTAGAACCAGCACAAAACACACATTTATGTGGATTGAGGCGTATTTTGTAGTGTCAGTAGTGTAAGAAAATGGCTCTCAAATGCATCGGGTGATTAGTTTGATTTCGTGAATGCGCTAGTAAATCATCTAGATATGGTTGAAAAATGTGCTTGATGTCATTGAAATCATAATCCATTACTCTCTAAAAAGTTTCCCCAGCATTATTTAAACCAAATGGAAGTTTCCTATAAGAAAATGTGCCCCAGGGACAGATGAATGTTCTCTTATGTTGATCATCTGGGCGGATATTGATTTTATTGTAGTCGGAAATCCATCCATGAACGAAAATATCTTGCATCCAGCACAATCATCAATAATCTGGTCGATAAAGGGAGTAGGATAGTTGTCTTTTGGACAATCAAGATTGACATCCCAATAATCGATGCACAATCTAATTGTTCCTTGTTTTTTCATGATAGGAACGATATTGGAAACCCACTCAGTTAGCGGAACAGGGTAAATGAAACTAGCACGCAAAATTTTTTCAACTTCTACTTTGATGGTAGCAGCTTTCTTCGGATGAACAGGACGAAGCTATTGACGCACTAGTTTGACATCAAGTACATATTAATAGTGTGTTCAACTATACTAGTATCTATTCCTGGCATTTCCTTGTAAGACAAAGCAAATACATCATGAAATTCACGAAAAAGAGAGCGATATGATTCGAGTTCTAATGGAGAACAAGATACACCGACATGAATATTCTCTACAATGCCAGGTTTGGTCAAAATATCGATAGAAATGGTTTCTTAAATATTTTACATATTTAGCTCGAAAACGATTGCATTAATGGGAAAAGAATTCGAAAAGAAATTTTTTTATGGATGGGTGATATAGTTCACTAGGATTATTTTCTTCATAATCAGGAAGATGGGAACAATGATGATAATCTTCCCATGGTTCTCCTTCTAACATCATGGCTTCCAAAATATTCTCATCTGTCAAGAAGATTGAGGAAAATGGATCAGATGGAGTACCAAAATCTAAGGAACAATCAACCCAAACACTCGGTGATGCTGAATTCGGATTTTCCGCCCAAGCCAGATAGATTGATTGCTATGCTAGCTCAATAGGGCTGGGCAGCAAAAACTCATCCAATGTAGAAATATCATAATCACCCATACTCTCCCTTAAGCCAGATATAGTGGAAGAGATCATGTAGTAGGTCTCTATACTTGCAATTTTTGCCGACATCGCGGGCGGCGTTAATGCAAAGGTTCCCATAAGAGTGGAATCCTTTAAAATTCCTACACCAATTTTCTTAAGTTCTAGTTGGGGTATGTGAATGAACGTAACGCTTCTAGTTACCTGCAAAGCAGAGGAAAAGAAGGATATTTTATTAGTGACTGTAATTTTAGCTTTATATGGAAAGGCAATCATTCTAAAATATGTAGAAACAATAGCAGTCATCGCATATACCCATGGCCTTCCAAGTAAAATATTATAATAAAGGGTTTCGTCAACAACCTCAACATCAATATTTACTATTTTTCCCCCTAGTTCAACATGCAGGTTAATAATAATACCATAACGTTTATATGTACATCCATCAAATGCCTTCAACGTCGTTGATGATTGTGATAAGCACGGTGAGCCAAGTGGCTTCCAATATTTTAGAGACATAATGCATGTAGATGCTCCCTCATCAATAATAGTGCGATGAAAAAGGTGATTGAGAACATTTACCTGTATGGAAAATTCCAGTTCTCTTGGTAGTTGCGGCACATAGCCCGTATGATTAAAGACGACAATATTAAAATTAGTTGGATCAATTCCACTAATAGCTGACAATAAAGCCTATTTTTGGGAGGGACAACTTTTAAATACCTCAAGAGCAGATACAGATGAAGGGGATTAAGCCAAATCTTCAACTATATTATAATTTTGTGTAGCTCTTGTTCGAGGATTATATGTCAATTTATGAATTACTCCCTTTGGTGGCTTGATTGTCAATTCAAGAATAGCAGTAGGCAGTACTAATTCTATAGATGGATTCTTTGTTGAGGTAGTAGGTTGAAAAGTGGTCTGACTACCATAATATTTATTTCGTGTTGACACCAAAATATTTGTTGAAGGTTTTGTGATGGATAACATTAACACTTGGGAACTAGGAGTTGGATCCGTAGCAACTATGTTTGTGTTCGGATTTGGAAATGGGTCTATCAACACAGCTGACGCATGGGAAGTCTTGATTATTTTTGAGACTTCAGTGCAGTGAGGACAATCCCTAAAAAAGTGTTCCTCATTACAGATTATGCATGGATAACAAGGTTTCCGAGGTCCAAGTGGTTGATCATAAGATCTTCCCTGCAAGTTATAAGTTTGCTTTTTATTCGATTTCCCCCTTTTCTTACTTCCTGGTTGCTTGTCACCTTTGCCTTTGTCAAATGACATGGCATTAATTTCAGAAGCAGGAGCAAGATCATATGTAGTAGGATGTTGTGTGTTTGTAGTGCCTATCAAGTCATCTCCGACATGAGAGTCCTTTAATTGAGGAGGAACATTGAAATTATATCTTGGCGTGTTAGGAATTTTTTCATAGAGCGTGCCAAACTGAGTATAAATAAAGTCTAAATATTGGGCACGAGCAATAACTTTATCTTCTGTGACGATGTCACCCTTAGCCACATCCTCAGTTATAGATGGTAATACAGAATTAATGAACCATTCGGCAAGGAGCTAATCCGGAACAAAGGTCTTAACCATTCGACGATGACGATGCCACTCATGAATATGATCAGAAATGTGAGTAACATTAGTCTATTTGAAATTGGTCAAGAGTTCCGTTCCAGTTTCATTTTTGATTGGTAACTAGAAATGAGTCAAAAAGACAGTAGCTAGGGCTGTGAAATTATCAAAATAAGCTCTAGGTAATTCAATGTACCATTTTGCAACTGGACCTGTGAGCGTACGCTGGAAAGACGTAGTCGAACAGAATCATCATTCATAATGATAAGTCATAACATGAGTCAAAGGATCTTCTCCAGGGTTTCCATTGAACTTAGGAATATCCGAGGGTAATTTGTGAGGTATCACTAGCCACCAAGGAGCATAGTTGATTGGATCATTAGTTAGCCGATATAAATATGGTAACTCTAAAGCTGCAACAAAGGGAAACTGTCGATTAAGGTCAGGTTGAGCATAGCTAGGCTAAGATGGAATTTCTTGAGAAACAGGCCTTTGAGCACCAGCATAAGGAATCTGCTGCTGGTAACCCAGATAGGGGTTGTTTTTCATAGCAAACACTCGAGGATTCTGTTGACCAAAACCTGGATATTATACTTGTTGAAATGAAGTTTAAGGCATTTGCGCCTGTGGCTGCCAAAGGGTATGTCCACCAATGTTATAACCCAAATTAGAATAACTTGGATTTGGTTGATAGTTATAACTCGGTTGCAGTTGCGACATCCCATAAAATGGTAGACCAACTTGTGAATAAATAATTCCTGGTACAGGTTGTTGTAAATTAATCAAAGGATTTGGAGTCTGTGGACCCAATATTTGATGGTATTGAGTTGAAGGACCCACTTGATAAGGTTTATGTACAACATTTTGATTCTGTAACAGGGGTATAGATGTATTAACAAGTGGTAATGAAGTGGGTGTAACAGGTTGAACCGGTTGATACGATTTTACAACCATTTGTGGTTGGATAGGAAGAGTGGGTGGCCATTGACAAACATTTGTTTCAACATTAGATTGAAAAAAAAGTGACAGAGTACTGTCATATTGGGTGACGAAAGGTTTCCCCCCAGCATGAGGAGGATAATAAGATGGAAAATATTGCTCTCCAAATGCTGGGAGTCTATTTGATATGGTACTTGAAGGATTAGACCCAGAAATATTGGCTTGATATTGCCCTGATGATGTTTATAATGAATCAAGTTTTTCAATACTTACGATAGGATTACCAGTTAAAATATCGGATGATGACATTGGTAAAGTCCATGGATGTGAAGATGCACCAGAGAAAATTCCAGATAATGATTTGTAACCTGATGGGACCATAGGTCCACCATGAAAATATGATGCTGGTGAAGTGGTAAGCATCGATGGGGTAGCTAGGATGGGAGCTGACGTAATTGGAACAGATGGCCCAACTGAAGATGTTGGTTCAGGCATGGTTACTTGCCCAAATGTATACCCTTTTGAATCGACAGGAATTTGAAAAGGAGGAAGATCAACAAAAGAAGATGGTGTCGATTGAGAAAAAGACTCGTATAGGTAAAGGTCCTCCCCAAAATGGGTTGGAGTTAAAGGTGCATCGTCTTGTGGGATTTCTTCAATCACAATTAAACCAGGTGGAAGTATTTCACCGTCAGGCCCAAAGTATATTTCAGGTGGTTGATTGTGTGATATGGGAGATTCAATGGCTACATAAATTTGTGGGAAGACCAAGGTAGGAACAACTTTTGGTTGTTCAAATTTAGGATTCAGATGTTCCGGAAAAGAAGAGATAGGATCTGGATCAATTTGTGGTTGAAGAACGTTGGGTCCAGGAGGTATGGTCTCACTGATTTAATGGATCGTGACCACAAGTAACTATGAATAATCTGTTTCGACAACAGTAGATGAACTGGGATGTGTAGAAACAACTTGAGCTAACTCTAGTTTATTAGAAAATGGTGTTTCACCAGAGGTACGGATTGTACTTGATTCGGCAGATCATGATCGCCTTCACCTACCATAAGTAACTTCTGGTGGTAAAGGTGGTTTTAATGCAAGTCTACGCAAACGACGGGGGAAAGGATTTTTTATTCCACGATTACTGATTTATTTTAACCAAAAAAAAAAAAACAAAAAAAAATGGTAATTCTAGGCAAAAGGGTTTACCAAAAAACTGTGAACTGCAGAAGTATCACAGTATGGGCAGGTAATCTCCCCGAATGTTTTATTTGATGTATTGCAATTTACAAGGCGACCGACTCGGTTCACTATGGATAGATAACACCTAAAAGTTGTCCTCCCAAATATACCTAAAGGTACGTGGAGGCCCAAATCCGTATTAGCGCTGTCTGATGTGAAACCTCACAGTGAGAACACCCCTTTATACTTATCGTCCTGTAACACTGCCCGATATACCCGAAAGTACGTGGACAAGCTATGATATACTTATGTATGTGGAGTGAGGTATCACACTCAGAATGTATCGCAGACAAGTTAACGACATCTGCTATGTTTTATGACGCTGGAACACGTCTCTATCCTATACCTTCTAAATGTTATCGTTATGGTTCCAATGCTTTGTTAGGTAAATTGAGATTAATTTTATGTTGATCTTAATTACAATTTTCCTTTCAAAGGTTGACCATGATGATGTATTGGAAAATTCCTAAAATGCAACTAAAAATGATAAGAAATCTTTCACTTTTAGTTTTTCAATGAAAATCCTAGCTACTAGAGGGAAAGAGAAAACGATTTATGAGCAAAAAAATCAGAAAAAACAAACTAAATGCAGATTTCCTAATTGTTCCTTTTTGCAAAACACACAAAAATCCTACATGAAAATGCAAATTTTTCTTTTTCAGTTCCGTTAATGTTATGAATGCAGAAAAGAAACTAAGTGCACTAAATCAACAAAAATCAAATGCCTTTTACTTTTGAGAAATGAGGAATATAAACAAAAATTTCTCTTTTGAAGGAAAAATGAGGAAAACACCAACAATTTTTCCTATGAGGAAACAAAGATTTTACGACAATTTCCTTTCTCAAAAGCAAATGGATCTAATGCGATAGTAAAAATACTTTGAAATAAACTTGTCTATGATAAAGAACAATTATTTAAACAAACATTGAACAAATTTTATTTCAAAGGAGGAAGAAATATATAGATTCACTGGTCAATATGAGGTTAAAAATTTTCAAAACATGGAAAAAAACAAACTGAATCAACTTGCAAATTCAAATTCAATGGAATCTAGATGGCTTCAGGAGTCAACACAGTCTCTAAGGGGAGATAGTGCTCTACAACGCAGGCCTGAAAGGGAGACAGTGCTATGCAAAGCAATGTGTTCTATCCAAGAATGCGTTGAGCGCAGTGTATAAGTAGAAACATTACTGTTTAACAAAATTATTTTTCAAATTAATATCTGAAAAAGTTTGATATTTGTGAATAACAACTACTGGATAGATAAACAAAGAAAATCAGAGGCTAAGTCACCTAGATCTAAGAGAAATTTTCCCCAGCGGAGTTGCCAATTTGTTGGACAGAATTGTGAATTACAGATAAAACACACTTCCCTAGATAAATGATAGTCTAGAACAACAGATTAAAGAATATACCACTACCTTTCCTAACTGAGAGTAGACACACAAAAAGGATTAGAGGTTTACTTGTAATCCAAGCGCTTCTAAATGGCTCCTTCTGTCGCTTCCGTTGTAGCTTCAAATTCAAGTGGTTTGTAGGAAAAATGCTTCCTGTAAGAAAGAACACTAAAACAACATAAGATAGCAATAATACAGATTTGTATTCAAGTTAGTTAGATAAATCAGTAAAGCATAAAAAATATACATCAAATAAGATTTTACAATATGGAAAATCAAAGCCAATATAGATGCATAGAGGGAAAATTAAGTTGTATTCTTTATTGATGATAGAAGGAGAGGTTACAAACTAATGACTAATTTGAAGTGACCCTTCCAGTAATTATCCTCAGCCCCATCACAGTATAAATCTCTCCAGCAGCTGTTACACAAATATAACTCTCAATTGAAAATCCATAAGCATTTCTCTACTCAAATTCTTCCTTATCAAACACTCAGATCTGTGCTCAATTTATAGAGAGGCTGAAGGTTGTTTTGCAATCAATGACTTTCCAGTAATAGGAAAGACATGTTTCCAATCTTGTAGATGTCAAATGGACACTTGGATTCGAAGCTTGACACATATGAACTCTTCTAGAGGGCACTGGCCAAGTGGAGATTCTGGAACAATGAGAATTTCGCTCCCAATGTGACCAACGCACCTGTGAATGTTGGGAAGT
Source organism: Pinus albicaulis (assembly GCA_034641835.2). NCBI lineage: Eukaryota > Viridiplantae > Streptophyta > Pinopsida > Pinales > Pinaceae > Pinus > Pinus albicaulis. Next base: position 334,729,547 of record CM076573.1, read on the forward strand.
GCTTTGCAGAGCAGCCTTGCATGTGGCTACCTGCATATGCAACACACTTATTCCCCTTAGAGGTAGCATTGGTGAGCTATCATATGCTATATAATAAACTTCAAACTTTGGAAACCTTTGCTTGATGAAAGTCATGCTTGATTTGTCTTGTTCTTGCCTTAGGGCATGTAGCAAGTTGAAATGATAGGGAATGATAGACCCTTAGTCATTGGTCCTTTAGATGTTGCCCAGTTAACTAGGTCATTGGTAATGATGCCCAAATTTACCTATAACACCATCTAGTATACCGAGATGGCTTCCAGGACAAATTTGATGAGAACCAGTCTGACGGCTCGAGACAGCCATTTGTGGTGCCATATGTTTATCCTACTTTAAACTTTTGCAATCAGCCAGTGCCAATATTTGAAAAGATAATCATTTGGTTTAAGATGAAAACCAAGATATTTTAATCCATCTTCCATATCCTTGCGATCATATTGAAACAAACCCAGAGCATGTCAGATTTCATTGATGGAGCATTTTACCATCATAATGGTGGATTTGTTCTAATTTAGTACCATACCTGTAGCTTTGTTGAAAATTTTGAGCAACTTGTAAAAACTTAAATTATCATGGAAAGAACCATCCAAGAATATAATTACATCATCTACAAATAATAGGTGCATCAATCGAATAAAATCATTAATTTGAATACCATGAATGGAACCGTATTTCTTTGCTTGGGTCATGAGGGAAGAGATACCCTCCATAATTAAAAGGAAAATTAGAGGGAGAGGGGGCAGCCTTGACGAAGTCCCCTCCCGGCATGAAAAAAATTAGATGTAGCTACATTAATAAGGATGTTGAAAGAGGCATTGGTGATGCATCCCATAATCCATTTGGTGAAATCATGAGGGAAACCAATATGAATGAGGATGAGGTGCAGGTAATTCCAATTAACACAGTTAAAATATTTTTCCAAATCAATATTGAGGATGGTACCCTTGAGATTCTTGAGTTTAATGGAGTGTAATGCTTCCTGAACAGTGCTAATAGCTTCGTGGATTTAACGATGATGGAGCAAAGCAAATTGTTATTTGGCAATGTGAAGGGAGACTATTATAGGTCAATTTGGGTACCATTCCCAATGACCTGGTTAACTGGGCTTCATCTCCAGAACCAATGATCAAGGGTCTATCATTTCCCTATCGTTTCAGTTGCTATAGGCCCTAAGACAAGAAATAAGACAAATCAAGCAATACTTTCATCAAGCAAAGGTTTCCATGGTTTGAAGCTTATTGTATAACATAAGAGAGCTCACTAACGCAGGCTCTAAAAAGCCTAAGTGCGTTTCATATGTAGGTAGCCCCATACAAGGCTGCTCTGCAAAGCACTTCCCAAAATTCAAAGGTGTGTTGGTCACATTGGGAGTGAAATTCTCATTGTTCCGGAATCTCCATTTGGCCAGTGCCTTCTAGAAGAGTTCACATGTGTCAAGCTTCGGATCCAAGTGTCCATTTGACATCTACATGACTAGAAACATGTCTTGCCTATTTTTGGAAATTTATTGATTGAAAAACAACCTACACTTCATCTATAAATTGAGCACAGATCTAAGTGCTTGAAGAAGAAGAATTTGAGTAGAGAAATTCTGGAGAATTTTCAATTAAGAGCTAGATTTTTGAAGCTACTGCTGGAGAGATTTATACTGTGATGAGGCTTGGGAATGTTGATGGAAGGTCACCTCAAATCAGTCATTAGGTTTTAACCTCTCCTTCTATCATCAATAAAGAATACTGCTTATTTTTCCCTATATGCATCTGTATTGGCTTTGATTTTCCATATTGCAAGATCTTGGTTGATGTATATGGTTTATGCTTTACTGATTTAGCTAACTAGCTTGAATAGATATCTATATTATTACATCTTTTGTTGTTTCAATGTTCTTTCTTGCAGGAAGCATTCAGCTCACAAACCACTTGAATTTGAAGTTGCAGTGGAAGTGACATAAGGAGCCATTTGGAAGCGACTGAACAAGTAAACCTCCAATCCTCTCTGTGTATCTGTTATGAGTTAGGATAAATAGTAGTATAGTCTTTGACCTATTGTTCTAGACTAGCACCGGTCTAGGGAAGCATAATGTACCCGTAGGTTACAATTCTGGCCCAACAAACTGGTGACTCTACTGGGGAGAATTTCTCTTATTCCTAGGTGTTAGAGCCTAATATTTGCTTTGTTTATCCACCCATTAGTTCTTTCACATAAATATTAAACTTTTTCAGAGATTAATTTGCAAAGACAGTGAGTTAAACAGTAGAATTTTTCTTTGTTTACTGCACCCAACGCACCCTTAGACTGGACACAGTGCTTTGCAGAGCACTATCTCCCTTCCAAGCCTGCGTTGCAGGGCACTGTCTCCCCTTGGAGACTGCACTGACTCCTGAAAGTGACCAAATTCCCTTGAATTTGACTTTGCAACTTGCTTCAGTTTTGTTTGCTGATGTGTTCTGAAAAGTTTGATGCTCAATTGACCAGTGACTCTATATAATTCTTCTCCCTTGACTGAAAATTTGTTCAATGTTGTTTAAAAAAAAAAAAATCTTTATCATTGATAGGTTGATTTCAAAGTATTTTTTATGGTCGCATTAAGAATCATTTGCTTTCTAAATAGGAAATTGTCATAAAATATTCATTTCCTTGATAGGAGAAATTGTTATTTAAATCCTCATTTTTCCTTCAAAAGAGAAATTATTGTTTGTATTCTTCGTTTCTCGAACGTAAAAAGCATTTGAATTATTGATCTAGTGCACCTAGTTTCTTTCCTTCATTCATAGCATTAAGGAAACTGAAAAGAAAAACTTGCATTTGCATGTAGGATTGTGTGTTTTTTGCAAAAGGAACATCAGGAAATCTGCATTTAGTTTGAGATTCATTGATTTATTTTGTTCATTGATTTGTTTGCTCTCAAATTATTTTCTCTCTTCCCTTAGTAGCTAGGTTCTTCATTGAAAAAGCTGAAAGTGAAAGTTTTTTTTATCATTCTTAGCTACATTTTAGGAATTTCAAACACATCATCGCAGTGAAATTTTGAAAGGCAAATTGTTAAGCAAGATCAGCATAAAATAAATCTCAATTTACTTAACAACGCTTTGCAACCATAATGATAACATTTAGAAGGTCTAGGCTAGAGACGTGTTCTAGCGTCGTAAAACATAGCAGTTGTCGTTAACTTGTCTGTGATACATTCCAAGCGTGATACCTCAATCCACGTACGTAAGTATATCATATCTTGTCCACATATTTTTGGGTATATCGGGCGGTGTTATAGTACGATAAGTATAAAGGTGCGCTCTCACTATGCGGTTTCGCATCAGACAATGCTAATATATACTTGGGCCTCCACATACCTTCGGGTATATTTGGGAGGACAAATTTTAGGTGCTATCCATCCATAGTGAGCCAAGTTGGCCGCCTTGAAATTTTGATACACCGAACACAGCATTTGGGGAGATTACTTGCTCGTACTTCTTGGTTTGCCAGGAGGTATTCTGCAGTTCACAGTTTCTTGGTAAACCCTTTTTCCTAGCATTACCCTCTTTTTGTTTTTTTTTTTTGGATAAAATAAATCAGTAATAATGGAAGAACACAATCCTATCCCCCGTCGTTCACGTAGATTAGCTTTAAAACCACCTTTACCACTGGAAGTTACTTCTATTAGGCGAAGGCGATCATGATCTACTGAATCAAGTACAATTTGTACCTCTAGCAAAACATCATCTTTTAACCCAGAGTTAGCTCAAATTGTTTCCACACATCCTGGTTTGTTTACTGTTGTCGAAACAGAGTCTTCACAGCTACTTGTGGTCATGATCCATTCAATCACTGAGACCATACCTCCTGGACCCGACATTGTTCAATCACAAATTGATCCAGATCCTGTCTCTTCTTTGCTAGAACATCTGAATCCTAAATTCGAACAACCGAAATTTGTTCCTACCTTGGTCTTCCCACAAATTTCTCTAGCTATTGAAACTCCCATATCACATAATCAATCGCCTGAAATATATTTTGGGCCTGACGGTGAAGTTATTCCTCCTAGTTTAATTACGATTGAAGAAATCCCACAAGACGATACACCTTTAACTGCAACCCATTTTGGGGGGGACCTTTATCTGTACCAGTCTTTTCCTCAATCGTTTCCATCTACTTTTTTTTATCCTATTTCCATTTAATCTCCCATCAATTTTTGAGGGTATGCATTTGGTCAAACAACCATGTATGAACCAGCATCTTCAGTTGGTTCTGCTATTCCAATTACGTCAGCTCCTACCCTCGCTACTCCGTCGATGTTCACAACCTCACCAGATTCATATTTTCACAGTGGCCCTTCGATCCCAATAGGTTACAACTCATTATCTAGCACTTTCTCTGGTGCATCTTCACGTTCATGGTCTTTTCCAATGTCATCATCTGGTGTTTTAACTGGTAGTCCTATAGTTAGTACTAAACGACTTGATTCATTACATCCATCATCAGGGCAATATCAAGTCGGTCCTTTTGGGTCAATTCCTTTAAGTACCATATCAACTGGACTCCCAGCATTCAGAGAACAATATTTTCCCTCTTATTATCCTCTTTATGCTGGGGGGAAACCTTTGGTTACCCAATACGACAGTACTCAGTCACTTTTTAGTCAAAATAATGTTGACATGAATGTTTGTTAATGGCAACCCACTCTGCCTATCCAACCACAAACGGTTGTACACTCGTATCAACCAGTTCAACTTGTTACACCCACTTCATTACCACTTGTTAATAAATCTATACCCCTGTTACAGAATCAAAATATTGTACATCAACCTTATCAGGTGAGCTCTTCAACCCAATATCATCAAATATTGGGTCCACAGACTCAAAATCCTTTGGTTAATTTACAACAACTTGTATCAGGAATTATTTACTCACAAGCTGGTGTACCATTTTATGGGGTGTCAAAATTGAAACCTAGTTATACATATCAACCGAAACAAACTTATACTAATTTGGGTTATAACATTGGTGGATAGATCCCTTGGCAGCCATAGGCACAAATTCCTCAAACTTAATTTCAACAAGTATCATATCCAGGTTTTGGTCAACAGAATTCTCAAGCATTTTCCATGCAAAACAACCCCTATCTGGGTTACCAGCAGTAGATTCCGTATGCTGGTGCTCAAAGACTTGTTGCCCAAGAAATTCCATCTTACCCTGGCTATGCTCAACCTGACCTTAATCGACAGTTGCCTTTTGTTGCAACCTTGGAATTACTAGATTTAAACTGGTTAACTAATGATCCTATAAATTATGCTTCTTGGTGGCCGGTGATACCTCATAAATTACCCTCTGATGTTCCTAAATTCAATGGAAACCCTGGAAAATATCCGTTGACTCATATCATGACTTATCATTTATGGTGTTCATAAAATTCCTTAAATGATGATTCTTTTCGACTACGTCTTTTCCAGCGTACACTTACAGGTCTAGCTGCTAAATGGTACATTGAGTTACGTAGAGCTTCTTTTGACAATTTCATTTCCTTAGCTACTGTATTTTTGACCCAATTCCAGTTACTGATCAAATACGAAACTGGAACGGAACTCTTGACCAACTTCGAACAGACTAATGATACTCACATTTCCAATCATATTCATGAGTGGCGTCGTCGTCGACGAATGGTTAAGACATTGTTACAGATCAGATACTTTCTGAATGGTTCAATAAGTCCCTGTTACCATCTATAACTGAGGATGTGGCTAAAGGTGGAGTTGTCACAGAAGAGCAAGTTATCGCTCATGCCCAGTATTTAGACTTGATTTTCACTCAGTATGGCATGCTCTATGAAAAAAATCCTAATGCACCGCGATCTAATTTCAATGTTCCTCCTCAAATAAAGGACTCTCATTCTGGAGACGGCTTGATAGGCACTGCAAAAAAACACTATGCTACTGCATCTGATCCTGCTCCTACTTCTAAAATTAATGCCGTGTCATTTGACAAAGGAAAAACTGACAAGCAACTAGGAAGTGAGAAAAAATGGAAATCAAAGAAAAATAAAGCTTCTAACCCGCAGGAAAGATCATCTGATAAACTGTCAGGACCACGGAAACCTCATTATCCATGCATAATCTATAATGAGGAACATGTTGTTAGGGATTTTCCTCACTGTGCTGAAGTCTCAAAAATCATCAAGACTTCCCATGCATCAGTTGTGTTGACAGACCCATTTCCAAATCCAGACACTAATTTGGTTGCTACGGATCCAGCTCCTAGTTCCCAAGTGTTAATGTTATCCACCACAAAACCTTCACAAGATATTTTGGTGTCAATGTGGAATAAAGACTATGGTAGTCCGGCCATTGATCAACCTACTACCTCAACAAAAAATCCATCTAATGAATTAGTACCACCTACTGTTATTCCTAAATTGACAATTAAGCCACCAAAGGGATTAATTCATAAATCGACATATAATCCTCAAGCAAGAGCTGCACAAAATTATAATATAGTTGAAGATTTGGCTCAATCCCCTTCATCTATGTCTGCTCTTGAGGTATTACAAAATTGTCCCTCCCAGAAGTAGGCTTTATTGTCGGCGTTGGTGGAATTGATCCAACTGATTCTAATCTTGTTGTCTTTAATCATACGGGCTATGTGCCGCAGCTACCAGCAGAATTGGCATTCTCCATACAAGTAAATGTTCTCAATCACCTTGTTCATCGCACTATTATTGATGAGGGAGAATCTACATGCATTATGTCTCTAAATTGTTGGAAGTCACTTGGCTCACCACGATTATCACAATCATCAACGACGTTGAAGGCTTTTGATGAAAGAACATATAAACCTTGTGGTGTTATTAATAACCTGTATATTGAACTAGGGGGGGAAATAGTTAATATTGATGTTTAGGTTGTTGACAGACCCCTTGACTATAATTTTTTACTTGGAAGACCATGGATATATGCAATGACTACCATTGTTTCTACATATTTTAGAATGATTTCCTTTCCACATAAAGGTACAATCACAGTAATTAATAAATTATCCTTATTTTCCTCCGCCTCACAGGTAACTCGAAGCGTTCCATTTTTTCACTTACCCCAACTAGAAATTCAGAACATTGGTGTAGGACTCGTAAAGGATTCCACTCTTATGGGAACCTTTTCATTACCGCCGCCTGCAACGTCGGCAGAAATTGCAAGTATAGAGACCTGCTACATGATCTCTTCCACTCTATCTGGCTTAAGGGAGAGTACGATTGATTCTGAAATTTATATTTTGGATGATGTTTTACCGCCCAGCCCTATTGAGCTGGCATAGCAATCAATCTATTTGGCTTGGGTGGAAAATCCGAAATCAGCGTCGCCGAGTGTTTGGGTTGATCGTTCCTTAGATTTTGGTACTCCATCTGATCCATTTTCCTCAAAATTTTTGATAGATGAAAATATTTTGGAAGCTATGATGTCAGAAGGAGAACCATGGAAAGATTATCATCATTGTTCCCATCTTCCAAATTATGAAGAAAATAATCTCAGTGAACTATGTCACCCATCCATCAAAAATTTCTTTTCTAATTCTTTTCCAATTAATGCAATCGATTCTAAGCGAAACTTATCAAATATTGAAGAAACGATTTCTATTGATATTTTGACCAAACCTGGTGTTGTAGAAAATATTCATGTCGGTGTATCTTGTTCTCCATCAGAAATTGATTCATATCGCTCTCTTTTTCATGAATTTCGTGACGTATTCGCTTGGTCTTACGAGTAAATGCCAGGCATAGATACTAGTATAGTTGAACACACTATTAATATGTATCCTAATGTCAAACCTGTGCATTAACGGATTCATCCTATTCATCCAAAGAAATTTGTTGCCATCAAAGTAGAAGTTGAAAAACTTTTGCATGTTGGTTTCATTTACCCTGTTCCTCTTACTGAGTGGGTTTCCAATATCGTTATTGTTATGAAAAAACAAGGAAACATTAGAGTGTGTGTCGATTATCGGGATGTTAATCATGCTTGTCCAAAAGAAAACTATCCTACTGCCTTTATCGACTAGATTATTGACGATTGTGCTGGATGCGAAATATTCTTGTTCATGGATGGATTTTTCGGCTACAATCAAATCAATATCCGCCCAGATGATCAACATAAGACAACATTCATCTATCCCTGGGGCACATTCGCTTGTAGGAAACTTCTGTTTGGTTTAAAGAATGTTGGGGAAAATTTTTAGAGAGAAATGGATTATGCTTTCAATGACATCAAGCACATTGTTCAACCATATCTAGATGATTTACCAACGCATTCACGAAATCGGATTGATCACCCGATGCATTTGAGAGCCATTTTCTTACACTACCGACACTACAAGATACGCCTCAATCCACATAAATGTGTGTTTTGTGTTGGTTCTGGTCGATTTCTCGGATTCGTAGTCTGAAAAGAAGGAATTTGAATAGACCCACTGAAGGTTTAGGCCATTCTTGATTTGCCTGCACCATCAAACCTACTTCAGATACAAAAAATTCAAGGAAAGGCTAACTTCCTGAGAAGGTTCATTCCAAACTACGCTGAAATGGATAAAGGATTTACTTGATTATTGAAAAAGGGGGTTCCCTTCCATTGGGACCAAGTTTCACAAGCTTCTCTTGATGCTGTCAAGGACACTCTTGTCCGAATGTCATTAATGTATCCTCCAAATTATCAAAATGATTATTTCCTATATATCTTTGTGGCTGAAACGACCATCGCTATGGTTTTGGTCCAAGTAGAAGATGGAATTGAACATACGATCTATTATTTGAGTCGTAATATCAATGATACAGAAGTTAAGTACTCATACGTGGAAAAGCTTGCCTTGGTAGTTGTTCAAGCTGTCCAAAGATTTCGCTATTATATCCTGCTCTGAAAAAAAACAATAGTTTCATATTGCAACCCCATGAATTACATCTTATCACATCAATTTCTGGGGGGAAAATATTCAAAATGGATTGTCATTTTATAGGAATTTGATTTGGAGTTCATAAAATCCAAGTCAAAGAAGTCTTTAGTTTTGGATGAGCTTCTCTGTGACCTTCCCTCTGATAGTACTCCTACTACGTCGGAACCATCTATTCTAGACGAGTCTTTGTTTCTGATCGGATCATCTGATCCTTGGTATGGGGATTTCATCATTTATCTCCAAACGCAAACTTTTTGACCTAATACCTCTCGCTCTGAACAGCCATGTATTCGATACCAAGCCAAATATTATCTGATCGTCGATGATACACTTTATCGTCGTGGTATCGATACCATTTTAAGGGGGTGTGCCACTCATGAGGAGGTCGAGAAGGTGTTAAATTATTTTCATGCTGGGGCTTGTGGTGGACACTTATCTAGATATGCTACCGTATAGAAGATACTTCGCGCCAGTTAATTTTGGCCTACTATTTTTCGAGATTTCATCCTCGCAGTTAGAATTTTTCATGCATGCCAGATTTTTTATTGTAAAATCTGCAAACTACCAGCACCAATGCATCATGTTGTCTCTGCTGGACCATTTATGAAATGGGGTATTGATTTCATGACCTGTAACCCTCCTTCGTCTGGGGAGCATGGTTATATTATTGTTGCAGTCGACTATTTTACCAAATGGGCAGAAGCAATGCCTACACTTGATAACATAGGAAAAATAACTACATTGTTTTTTATCAACCATGTTATTGCATGATTTGGGGTCCCACAGGCTATAGTTACGGATCATGGGAAGCATTTTCACAACCATATGATGTCTGAATTGACAGCCAAGTTAGGATTTTCCCATGATAATTCTACTCCTTATTATCCAAAATCAAATGGATAAGTTGAGGCTATTAACAAAATTCCTAAACGAATGCTTCAACGAATGATAGGAGTCTATAAAAGGAAATGGCACTTGATCCTATACTCCACCTTGTGGGCGTATCGAACCTCGGTGAGAAACGCAACCAGATTTACTCCTTTTCAATTGGTGTATGGTATAGAAGCTATCTTACCAATATAATGCGAAATATCATCGTTAAAACTCGCGATAGACTTGTTACCTGACACCTTAGAAGAAGAATAAGTGCATCTCCTTAACTTCATCCATCTTGATAAAATGTGTCATGAAGCCCAATTGGCCAACGAAGCGCATAAGAGATGTATAAAGGCACAATACAACAAAAATGTCTAGCCTCGCATCTACTCAGAGGGTGACTTGGTCCTTCTTTATGACCAAGAAGCTAATGTAATAGGTACTGGGAAATTCGAGCCATTATGGCATGGCCCCTATATTGTCAAAAGAGTTCTTTCTAAGGGTGCCTACGAGTTAGTTGATTATGATGGGATTCCATTGGCACAACCTAGAAATGGGTTGTATTTGAAACGTTACTATGTTTAATCATGAGCATAGTAACTTTTTGTATTATATTGTTTATATGCTGTTGATTTGCATTCACTATCTTAATTTTTTTTTTAGATTTTTCTTGACGTTAGTAATTTTCTTTACATTTCATCGCAAATGACTGAATCTTCAGAACCATTTGTTGGATATGCTGATGGTGCTAGTCGTAGTACGTAGAATCTATCCTCTGTGGTGTGGGCCATTTTCGCTCTGAACGGTGAGTTAGTGAGTTTTCTAGGGATTTGTATTGGTAGATCGACGAACAATATTGCTGAGTATAGCATTTTGATCGAACTTCTCTTTGATGCTATTTCATTTGGTATTAACCGCATAATCATAAGGTTAGACTCACAATTTGTGGTATTACAAATTACTAGTGTTTATACTATTAGAAATCCAACACTTCTTATATTGTTCCTAAGAGTTCGACTTTTGGAAGGACATTTTGATTTTGCTCAATATCAACACATTTCCAGAAATTTGAACACTTTAAATGATTCCTTAGCTAATCAAGTTTTAGACAGACATTTGCGACATAGGTAAAGAAAATATTCACAACATTGAATAGGATTTCACATTAAACATAAGAAAAACTCTGAAAACATATAAATAGATAGTTATAGGATTTTTACAAAATTTGTGCCCAAGACACATTGGTCATTTGACCTCAAAATGTATGAAAAAATGTCACAAGTAAACTTAGAGTGATGCTCGTGGTAACATGCTATAGATATAGCAATCCTAAGGAGCAACCGTATCCAACGGTTAGGAACCCCAATTGTGTGTTGCTGCAGTCGCATGGGAAGCTCTTCGATCCGACAATCTAGAATCCCGAAGGTCAACCCCTCTATGTGTTGTTGGAGCTCAGCCAGAGTCTCAGCCATATCAAGGTCCTGAAGGACTGCTCTCCCGACAGCCCTCTCTGCTGGCGCATCCGCTTCGCACTCTGGTTCCTCTACTGGTTGAACACGACCGATATCTGCACTACATCAAACATTTAGTTTAGTCTTGGAAAGAAATCAAAACACAAAAACATTGTATAAACCTTAGAAAAATAAAAATAAAAAAACATGGTCAAATCATTCTTACCTATTGCACCCCATTGAGCGCCTTCTGGTAATACTAGATCTGGATCTCCTCAGACGTCGATGCTTGCATATGCATACTCATCGATGGCAACAACCTGTCGCCGGAACCAGGTGAAGAATTCAGTAGAGAACACAACATTCGATTGGCCTGCATGCCGACCCATGAGTTCTAGTATCTATCCATCTCTGCAGTTGAGGATATCTAGGACTAGATATATCCAATGTTACATGTTGTGGCTGCATCAGTGGAATCTGTTCCAAAGAGAAGAATATAAGGATTGAACCATAAATAAAAAATTTCTTCCTTCCTCTCTTTGCTTTATTCAGTTTTTCCTTTATCTGAGATAGAACAGCTTCAGACCAGTTGAATACTATTGGCTCTAATCACTCTAGCGCATACTGCATATACGATATATTCGCTACATGGAGTGTAACGGTGCCAACAATTTTAGCAATCGTAAAAAGGATGGTTCTCAAAGGCAAATCCCTGACATCCCGGATGTTTATTTTTCCATATTTTCTAGGTTCTACCCCTCGATAGAAATAATGCATAACATAATCGCTCATTGTCTCTCCTTGAATGGTAGACCCTGTGAGAGAAATGGGAAAACCTCTCCTCGACAAACATATGAGAAAATACACATCCTCAACTGTTATGGACAACACTAGATTTTTTATGTGAAATGCCTCTACCGCCAGATCCCATGCTCGAACTAAGAACTCTAAGAGTTCTATTTGTTGCCTCATTCCCGACAATTTGAAGTACTTAAGAAGCCCACAATATCTTAAGACTCTTACAGTACCCGGATCGTTCAAGGCAATCATATCTTATTCTTCATGTTCTCTTTCCCTCCATTTAATCGTCATTATAATCCGATGGAAACCTGAAATATAACCATAAGATTCATTAGATACCATTCATTGAAAAAAACTAGGCAAACTTTGAGCACATCATGAAAACCAAAAAATTGAATTGTGCCCAACACACTCCCCATGTTGAGATAGTGCGTTGCATATGCAGGTACCCTTTACTATACCTGCTATGCAACGCAGGTTTCGATATTCAAGGGTGTGTTGCCCTCAATTTGGGTAGAATTTACCCTAGGGGCTTTAAAACCCTAATAATTTGCAAGGAATGGGAATGAAATGATTACTAAAAGGAATAGGAGGTTCATTCTACTAACCTGGATCAAACGGCGACGAAATCCGTCCACAGAAACAACCATAATCAACGACTGAAGTTCGGGGGAAAAATCAGGTTCAGAGCTCCAAAATGAAAATGGTAACTATGGAATGGTAAAAATGAATAGTGAAACTACTTTATATAGTCATTTAATTGTTTGAAAGTTAAATTTATTTCTATGACTATATTTTTATTATGTTTTTATCATGAAATAGGTATTTTTAATCCATTTTATGTTGTTCTGAATAGGAAATATAACTGATGAACAGATTAGTCATGCATATTTATTTCAAAGAAAGACTTGACCACAAAGCATACTTTTTCTCCTTATTTTTCGAGCTTTGTTAAAAATGAAAACCGATTTGAAGCAAACTTTTATCTCTTTTTAGAGCTTCGATAACAGCGAAAAAGGAACCCCTCGAGTCTTCTTTCAGCTCTTTTCAGACTCCAATAATGTGAAAATATTGCCGAGAACTTGTCATTTCGAGCTCGTTAAAGTAAATGAATTGATATCTACTCAGTATAAGTTTAACCCTTTTCCGGATTGAGATGGATTATTTATGAAAAAGGAATACCTTGGTTAAACATGACCAAAGAGGTTCTTTCAGATATTATTTAACACTTTTTCGGATCTGAGAGACAAATTTATGAAAAAGTACTTTTGGAGTTCTCTTTCGTCCTCTTTTTCAGGCTCACTAAATATGAAAAATGACTGGGCTATCACTATTGTTAAGCTCGTTAAAACATAAAATAGCGACGAGCTTGTTGATCATGGAAAGAATTGAGTTTCATTCATCACTAGACTCGTTAAATTATTAAATAATGATACTTTATTCACCCGAAGGGTTGAATTATAGATCAAGAAAATGTTATCCTCCTCAAGCTTGTTAAAAAATAAAGAGATACTAGTCAGCAAATGAACAAGGAAAATTTGGGAAAAGTAAGCAAAGTTTCTTTTTGGTAGCAAGTCGCTCTTGAACATGACACTTCTTTTGCTTCATGTCTGTGACTGTTTGGGTTGGGTAATCATCTTGACGGTTCATTCACACCTATGGTTCAGCATACCTTCACTTAAATTTTGGGTCAATGCTGCCAACTCATCACAGTGTCGCCGATATGTTCAAGAGAAGTCATCTAGTGATTAAAAAATCATCCTTATGCAATACTCATAAAACTTCATTTTCATAACCGTCGTCCTCGAAAAATTGCTATATCAAGTCATACCCTTGTCTTCGAAATCAGTAACTCCAGTTTTGCAATAACGTGACTTCCTGTCGACGACAAATCAATATCCAGGAAGTTCACTTAGAAACATCAGATTCCAGTACCATGAGGCTTGTTACAGCATCGAAAAGATCCTCATCTCCAGACCTTTGACTGAAATATTTTGTTTGGTGTTCAACATCAAATCATCTATTCACGCCTTACGAAATGTACTATAGTACCTTGAGGGCCATTGACATTAATGGTGTTCTCTTGCGTTTTTTAACAGCTCACGTTATTGGCTGGTAATCAAACGATGTCTTTCCATGTTCAACTACAAATCACATATTCGCATGGCTAGACTTGTACCCGAATGATCGAGTGAATGAGATAAGAAGACCCCGAATCTAGTTTCAGCCATCTGGGCTATGATTTTAGGACTATTTTACACATCATCTGTACGGTGATCTTACATACATATTTTCATCCAAACATGGGCCTATATCTGTAGGCATGTCTGCATCTGGGCAACATTCCAATGTGGACGACTTTTTAAATTATGTACATGTTATTAGATTGTTTATGTACTGAATATGGGAATGCCTACCCTCAGAAATTATGATCAAAAGAGGATATATCATGATGTGATGTATTGTAAGATTGATGCAGGTGACCACTCCACTTCGTTTCCAGACTCATCACAGTGTAAAGCATCTCAATCAAATGTTCTTATTATTTGGATCTCATGCTTTAGGGGGCAATTGTTATAGGTCAATTTGCATACCATTTCCAATGACCTGGTTAACTGGGCATCATCTCCAGGACCAATGATCAAGGGTCTATCATTCCCTATCATTTCAGTTGTTATATGCCCTAAGACAAGAAACAAGACAAATCAAGCAATGCTTTCATCAAGCAAAGGTTTCCATGGTTTGAAGCTTATTGTATAACATATGAGAGCTCACCAACATCGGATCTAAGGGGCCTAATTGCATTGCATATGCAGGTAGCCCCATACAAGGCTGCTCTGCAAAGCACTTCTCGACATTCAAAGGTGCGTTGGTCACATTGGGAGCAAAATTCTCATTATTCCGAAATCTCCACTTGGCCAGTGCCTTCTAGAAGAGTTTACATGTGTCAAGCTTCGGATCCAAGTGTCCATTTGACATCTACATGACTGGAAACATGTATTTCCTATTTTTGGAAAGTTATTGATTGCAAAACAACCTACATTTCATCTATAAATTGAGCATAGATCTAAGTGCTTGAAGAGGAAGAATTTGAGTAGAGAAATTCTGGAGAATTTTCAATTGAGAGCTAGATTTGTGAAGCTACTGCTGGAGAGATTTATACTGTGATGAGGCTTGGGAATTTTTCTGGAAGGTCACTTCAAATCATTCATTAGGTTGTAACCTCTCCTTCTATCATAAATAAAGAGTACTGCTTATTTTTCCCTATATGCATCTGTATTGGCTTTGATTTTCCATATTGCAAGATCTTGGTTGATGTATATGGTTTATGCTTTACTAATTTAGCTAACTAGCTTGAATATATATCTATATTATTGCATCTTCTATTGTTTCAGTGTTCTTTCTTGCAGGAAGCATTCAGCTCACAAACCACTTGAATTTGAAGCTGCAATGGAAGCGACAGAAGGAGCCATTTGGAAGCGACTGGACAAGTAAGCCTCCAATCCTCTTTGTGTATCTGTTCTAAGTTAGGAGAAATAGTCGTATAGTCTTTGACCTGTTGTTCTAGACTAGCACTGGTCTAGGGAAGCGTAATTTATCCATAGATTACAATTATGGCCCAACAAAGACGATGGGATTTATGCGATTTGCAATGATTTTGGATATGATTTTGTATATGCAGTTGTAGAGTGATATGGGTTGGAAGTCATGGAAGGAGCAAGGCTTGTCATATTTTGGGATGAGAGTGATGAAAGTAGAGTTGAAACCATAAAATATCCTACCCGATGTCCTACTATCTTCAATTAATCGAAGTAGATCCTTGTTATTAAGTTCAAAAATGTGAGGTAGAATTCGATGGGCCAACCATCAAGGCCCAAGATCTTGTCTTTCTTAAAGAATTTTAATACCCCCTCAATATCCCCCATAGAGACCGAGGCATTTAGTTCATCCAAGACATCCTCATCCACAAATATATGCATCGATCGGGAAATCTGAAGGATTTCCAGCAAGTTGGCATCAACTGGTGCCCTCTAATGATTGGAGAAATGTTCAATACCCATATCCGTGAGTTGATCATGTGAGTGTGCAACCCTCCCATTTTGATTAGTGAGCTCCCAAATGGTATTGATGATTTTCTTGCCTTTTGCACATTGCTGAAAGAATTTTGTGTTCTCATCCCCGGCTTGTAACCAAATTTCTTTGATTTTGAGTCGACATTCCTCCCCTTTGTTCCTTAATATTTTAGCTTTTGTGATTTCCAGAGCAATTGATCTGTCTTTAGTCTTCGCAGATTGGAATTTGAGAGAATCAAGTATGTTCATCAGATTGATTTCCAATTGAATGTTGTGTAGTTCCTCATCCTATTTTATTTTATTTTTCTTTTACCCAGCCCATACTGAGCGATTTGATGCGATTCAAGTTGTTATATATAACCCTAGAAGGTGCCATATCCAGATATTGATCACAGTGTCTCCATTCCTTGTTGACAATCGATTAGAACTCTGGCTCCACCAGACAGCTAGAATTAAATTTGAAAGGTGTCCAGGGCTTTTGATTGCCAGATTGAATCTCAAAGAAAACCTATGAATGATCCGATGAGCCCCCAGTACCAACCCACTGTCTAGCCTTATCAATATGATTAAGTAAAGGACCCTTAATCAGAAAATGATCCAACCTCCTAGCAAGGGTCACGACACCAGTTCATCTGTCATGCCAAGTGGGCATCTTCCAGGGCATGGCAATATCCAACAGATCTACCCCATCGATGAGCCCTTCAAAATAATCTGATAGTGGATCAGGGGAGGTTCCTAGACCCCATTATTCATCAAAACCAATAGATAAATTTAAATCCCTACCCATGATGATATTCTCCCTCTGCATGATAGAGCATTACATCCAATAATTCCAAAAAACCTCTCTATGGTGACATGGTCCATAAACATTGTTCAAGGTGATAGCCAGGTTTGAGTTCCTAGAGATGATGTCTGCACAAAGAATACCCAGTCTCCTCCACCATCCTATGGCCATGATAGTTTTGTTATTGGTGCCAATGGAACATCCTCCTAATCTACCTCGAGCATCATATGATTGGAAGTTCCAATCTGGTAGGAGGGAAGACAATACCTTATTAACAGTTGCCCGATCACCTAAAGTTTCTTGTAGAAAGAGGACATCAATCCGAGAGGATGCGAGGAGCCCCTTAAGTGCCAATTTTTTCTCAAGGCTGGCCAGACCTCGAAAATTGAGGGAGAGAAAAATCATGGTAAAACCCCAGCTCGGGTGTTCTTTTCTCTAAGAAGCCACTCAA
Source organism: Pinus albicaulis (assembly GCA_034641835.2). Lineage (NCBI taxonomy): Eukaryota > Viridiplantae > Streptophyta > Pinopsida > Pinales > Pinaceae > Pinus > Pinus albicaulis. The sequence continues at coordinate 334,746,947 of CM076573.1, forward strand.
TCGAGGATTGGGTACCAGCAACCACTTCGAGGCCGGCTTTGCGGATGGCTTTGTTGATCGATGATGGTATACCATGAGAAACATTTGAGTGTGACCCCACCGAATCCACACGCAAACCATAGGATGAAGGATCGAGGGGAAGTGAGGTTGACCGGAGGAAATATCGGTGCTCCGATGATTGGCTGTCAGCAGTATGGGGATGGGCAGCGGAAATGTCCTCCACCGAGGTGTGGGGGGTGGGTTGGGTTATAGTGGGAGGTGCATATGCAACAGAGCAACCAAGAGGAGAAATATTGCAGCTATTAAAATTAAGTATGCGTGGTTCAAAAGATGCTAATAGTAAAGTAGTAAATGAATCAGCAGAATTTGAAATGGGATGAAAAAGAGAGGTACCTGGGGATGTCGCAATAAGAGACAGGGAGGCGCGAATGGAGTGGTTGTGAGACTGATATCTTGTGATGGGGCACGAAGGAGGTTCCCCATCTAGGCTAGGGCTTTACACCACATTCGCATCCACTGGTGGAATTGATGATTCCCTGAACTCAGTCTGAGTGGCCAAATGAATCAATAATTTTGTAGGTGTTGCTGCTACGCCAATAAGGGGGAAATATTTATACAGATTCCCCACTACATGACATATTCTACACCGATAAGGGATGCCTTCATAATCTAATATTTGTTTTTGAATCATCCCATCAAACTCAATGTAATATACTTCAATGAGGCCATCACGAGTGTCTAAGTGCACAATAATTCTAGCCACAAAAATATTCCCTGTCTCCAAATAAGATCTATCATGATCCAAGAAAATGCCGAGGTTGGGCCTAATATACCTGAGCGTAGCTTCATTCCAAAGTTGCAAAGGGAGGCCCAGTAGTTGGACCTAGATCGGACCAGCGCCTGAATTTTCCTTTTCAGGGTCGAACATAGGGGACCAACGCTTCAGTAATACTGGATTCGTCTCTATATGCCAATATTTGGATAGCACCCAATTGACCAAATCCGACTACGGAAAGATAAGCACGAACCATCCGTGATTCATGGTAAGGACCCCAAGTAGCAGAGGCATGGAATTTCCCAAAATCTCCACTATCAAGACTTTGAGGGGAGCCTGAGAGTAGCTGCATCTACAGACTCATCCCACAAGTATTGTTCTTGATGTGTGCACAATGTCCTCCATGCCAATCTCCTACCCAAGATTGATTTCCCTCCTTAGTCAACTTCTGACACACCTGTGCTTCTTCCTACTAGTCCCCGAGGCCTTGTGTCGAGCATCCCTACTTGTATCCAATGCCTCGTCTAATTCGGAGGACTTAGGGTCATCCTCTGGAGGGGTAGCGAGTGCTATGGCCTCAAAACAGCCAGAAGAAATGACTGGGGTTACCCCCGTCGAAGTGCTGGGCAGATACGCTGGGTCATTTTTCCTGGTAAGGTTAAGTTGTTCAAAACCAATATTATCCAACTGCCCCAATAATTCAAAACCCTCCTCCGAAGAATCTTCCACAAGAGAATATGTGTCTGACGTTTCTTGCACTTGTTGTTCCCAAAGCCTAAGAAAATATGGTGATGGTATAGTATATTTCGGCGAAGGCACCGGTTGAAGAAGGGGCTCTGAAAATGTCATCGAAGCACGCAGGAGAGGTTCGGTCAGCATGGCATGTAAATTTGAGTCACTCACCACCATGTCCACCACGTCGCTATCTGTATGGGTCAAACTAGGCATCCCACCAATGGCACGATGATTAGAGGATCAGATGAATATCTCCACGCCCTTCAATGGGTATGTGGAATAATCCACCAACTACTCGTCTAAAATTTTTGGGAAATAAGAAAATTCCAAACCCTAAATAACAGAACTGTGACAGTGAGTGTCCCACCTGAGGACTGTGGTATAGCACCTTGTTAGCTAGAAAATAGTCCTTCATAGAGTAAAAGTCACGGGAGTCCCGCTGAGCCCTAGCTGTCAGGGAAAAAAAATAATATGAGAGAGTAAACCTATAATATTGTGTATTTTGGCGTGAAATAAAGATCCCTACCCCCGTGTTGAAGAGAGTGACCCGCCCTTCGGGGAATACGCGAGTATCAGATGAAGTCATTGTTGGTGTCTCGTGTTTTGATAGTTTGGAAAATCAAAAGACAAGGAAACATCAGAACCAATCTTTAGAGTTATAGGATCTAGTCCTCCTGTCCTCAGAGAGGGATCTCTCAAATGTTTTTTTGCAAAGGTTTGTCTTATGGGCTTTGAATATTGGTTTTAGACTAGTTATTAAGTGCAGGTGTTTGTTTTTTTCTTTGGTTGAATTGATACAACAGAACATGAAAGGTCTAGGAAAGCTATATAGAATGGAGAAACATCTGGTTCATTGGGCAATGGAGTCAAGAAGAGGTCACAACATACTCATCAATGGATATGGGATATTAGAGGGCAAATCTAACTTGGCCACAGGATCCTTTGGTTTTGGAATGAGATGGACATCAATGATTTGGAAAGAGAAGTTTAATTCTCAAACAAAGGGAATTTGAAAGCACAATTTGAACAATAAAGAGCTTTTTGATAGACAGGGCTAACCATGAATTCTACAAATCACACCTTTAAGCAAACAATGATTTTAAAACAACTTTTAAAATGAAATCTAAGATTCGGGGAACACCCTATTTCCTCAAATATTTTATTTCAAATGACTTAGAAAACATAAAAGATTCATTGATAACTGCAGTCATAGAAGAGGGAACACCTAACAAATCTATGATTACAACTATAAGGACCTTTGAGACAACTGTTTAATTAAGGAAAAAGGGGAAGATCATAACATACCTCATTAACTCACTGTAAACAGAAAACTTCAAAGGGAGACTTCAATAACAGTTTTAAAGTGGCAGCAGACAAGCAGGGAGAACCATAAATCATGCTGAAACCAACTATTCGAACTATTAAGGAAATAAACAAGCATGAAGACTAAAGAGAGAGGTTAAAGACTCTAAAATACTTCAGCATAAGAAAACATGAAATAGTGAAGGATGAACAGGTCTAAGGTGCTTCCAAGAGTCATTTATTAGCCTAAAACTTTCAACCTACTGTAGTAAGAAATTATGGAACATAATGAAAATAGGGGAAAACATTAAACAGTTCAGAAAAATTCACCGACAGCCAAGCTCATGGATCCAATGATAGAGCCTTCACAGTAACAAGCATGTAACAACATCATCAGGACGTCCAAGACTTCAATTTCTTCTTCAACTTCAATAGACTATGTATTATTTTAGAGAGTTCCAAAATTACAACTAGTGATCAACCAACAACCAACCCCTTTCTCATCTTCTCCATTAATATTTATAGAAGAATGAGGAGGTGAAATGGGATAAAATATCTTCTAAGTTAAATTAATACAGTGCACTGTCTCTCGGCCTTTGAGGGGCTCAATAGAGAAGATTTTTTATATTCCCCCTGTATTAATTGGTTTACATTAACTATTAGGCTTGCTGGAAAGAATTTGTTGACTTCAAGGCTTCTTGTTATCTTTGCAATAACTTCTGCTGATAGTCTACAATAAGTTCCTTTAGTTGAAATAACTGTTCAAATGTATTGGTGCAAAATATCTCCTGGTCTGGTAATAACTTCGGCCTCCTTTTGATTACTTTGAGGCTGCAGGTGGCTCTGAGGTAGCTGGGGGATTCAATTAGCCCTTCATGTGGATGCTTATGCTTTCTATTTGATAAAACACTCATGTTTTTCTTTAAACTTTGTTTCAGTTGGAAGGATTAGGCTTTTGATAATCCATTTTAGCCATAATCCCCTTAAATCTGTCTTCAATTTTCTGTCCTGATATATTTTGTCTTTGGCACTGATACTTCTCTGACTGTGCTTGATTTACTGTGTTTTTTGCTGGTGTGCAGGGTCGCGCAGGGATGATATGGCATCAATTCTTGATGAAACACCGATGAAACGTGAATTTTAGATCCTGCGAAGGATTTTCTTTGCTGAATCGGAGGCGGGAGGATCGTCACCCTCTGCCTCTGAAAAACTTCATTCATGGCAGAAAAACCATTAACCCTGCAAAATATGAGTAAATATTATGAAATCCTCCATGTATGGACTAACTGCTTCAGAAGTCACGGGGAGGGAGCGTGGCCATTGAATGGCATCATCCAATGGTCGAGATTGATCAAAGGAGGTTGAAGGAGACGGGGGGGGAATACATTAAATCGGAACCGTCGATCGCACAGAGATCGATGGTCGGGAGCGGAGGCGAAAAGTCAAAGAGAAACGGAGAAATGATTTAAAACCTTTGTTTGTAAAAAAATGGTCACAAAATCATGTTCGGGGTTAGGGAGAAACGAGGGCCATCGGATGAGATCGGCCCATGCGATCAACAACGGAGGATGGGCGCCATTAAACCTTAGAAAACATGCCTGGTCATCAAACCTTTTAATAAAACCATGCTGCATAATTTTCCTTGGTCCGGATTTGCTGACTGGACGAGGAATCAGGGTGATGAATTTGGGGCTATCAATCTGCAGATCAGATCGACGGCAGAGATTCCTTTAAGGACCGCGTCGTTCCTTGGTTATAGCTCGGGAATCTTCGTAGAGCGACTACCGTCCGGTGAGTGGCCTCAGATCGGACAACGCGCATCAATATCGCACTAGGTCCACGTCCGATCTTTAATGCGCAATGAGCAGCAGTTTTCTGAACAGTGCTCAAGACATGTGTCGGGCGGTGTATGGAATCGCTACCGATCGGGAAAAAACCTCCCTCCGCTTGAAGGTGGTGCGATGGATACCGCGTGGTTTTGCAATGGCGAGTGGATGGCGGGGACCACTAGGCGATGGATTGCGTACCGTCGATCTAAGGATCAGATCGCCGGTGGAGATTGCCTTGAACTTTGGACTGGCGGAAAATTTATAATATAATAAAAGCCAATGGATTTAATATATAACCAAAGGTTTTAAACTTTGGGCGGACATAATTAATATTCAAAATGGCTTGGTGTCCGATTGTGGGGCCTTTGGGCACATGGAGAAACATATGACCGAGGGTTAAAAAGGAGGGGCTAATCGCAATTGGGAAATGCGATAAGCGCTTGGAAGGCTGGTGCTCGGTTCCAGCACCAGGGCATATGGAAGGGAGGGCTAAAGACTTAGCCCAAGGGGGCTTAAGTCTACCATATATAAGAAATGATTTTTTATGGATTTTCAAGGGTTTTCAAAGGATTTTGAGGGTTTCGATAAGGCAAACAAAGATCTTAGGCCTTATGAAAGGGTTTTGATGAAGGGGAAAAGGGTAAAAAACATGAAAATGAGGAATTTTCATGGGAAAAGGAGGGGTAAAATGAGGTTAGTTTTGGAAGAAGGGGGAAAAGGAAGATGGTGCTTGCAGCAGTTTTTTTTCACGTAATAACAACAGAATTTCTGAGTTGAAAAGGGGAAAAGCAGTGACAATTATCCGAAGGATAGGATATTATCAAAAGACTTTAAGTATCAACAATTTTTAGCAATGAAATTGTTTCTTGAAGGCTATCCAAAATCACTTAGCCACCACTTGATATAACAGAATTTATAGGTGGCTAACAGTGGCTCCACTTGGGGATGGTGCCTTTTTTGAAGGCATCAAGAATTTCAGACTTGGATTTTCTGGGAGGCTTATCAGTTTCCTTATCCATTGGGCTGCCCTTCCTTTGCTGGGATGATCTGGTTTTGAAAATATATTAGCATCCATAAAAACAATGGATCCTCATCAATACAGTCTTTCTACCTACCCAATCCTACTGATCTAACATTTTTTCTTCATTAGAGTGCACTTGGATTGGCAAACTCTTTCACAACATTTTATTCTTTTTGAAAGCAAGAAATCTAATTTATTTCTACTTATTATTTCTCCATGGACTCAGATTAGACGGTTGAGCCCATATGATTCTCTACCTAATCTATTATCTGTTGGGATTAAACTGTCCAACAGACTTTATTTCTTTAAATTCTAAAACATAAATTTAAAAATAGTCAAGTCAAGATTAAGTTGTTTTGACTTGCTGTGATCTATGGCATAAAAAACAAGCTACACATAGATATTATTTTGCAGAAAATTAAATCAAAATGGAAGGCTTAAGATCCAAAATTCCAAAGCACTTCCTTCATCTTTTCTTTAGCTCTGTTTTGACTCTCGTTTGAGATGTTTTTCTTTATTGACTGGTTCAGATTTTGAGCTGATTTGAACCAGATTTACATCTTTTTTGACTTAGAATTTGAAACATATTTGAGTCATTCTTTTTGGAAACTTAGGTTCATATTTTGAGCATATTTCAACCTTTAATTTCTATCCTAATCTCTCTACTGATAAGCCCAGATTAAACAGTTTGGAAAATCGAATTCACTATCCTATCAGCAGAAAATTTAAAATTAATTAGTCAAGATTAGGCTGTTTGACTAACTAGAAGTGTGTTCTTTAGGAGTGGCATTTAAGCTTGCACACTTTCAGATTTTTGTTTCTCTTTTTTGGTATGGGGCTATACCTTTCTTGTTTTCACAATCTGCCCTCTTTTCTTTCTTTCTCTGTTTTTGTATTTTTGATTTTCAAAACTTTGAATGCAATTTTCAGACTATAATATTTACAATGAAAAAATAGAATTCTTTGAAACTTATGATTCTTGGCAGAAGTAATGCTTTAGCATTCTGCCATTGACAGGACCCCCATACAGATCTTCTCAATTCAATTCTTTCAAGAAAAATGCATTGTGACCCCTCTCCGCATGAATAATATAGGGCCCTTTCCACAAGTTTTCAAACTTGCCATGTTTTCCCTTCTCTTCTCTTCTTGCATCCCACTTAAGAACAACATTTCCAATTTGGAAATTGTTTGCCTTAGTCCTCTTATCAAATAGCTTCTTCATATTTTCTTAGACTAACTGTGTTTTTTCATAAACTTCTTCTCTTGTCTGTTGCAAATGCATGGTTTGTTTGATTCTCCTCTGCATATCATTCTCTTCAATCTGCACTTCTTGAAGGAGTTTCATGACTAGAACTCCTAATGAGGTGGGAAAAACTGTGTCCATACCATAGAGTAGATGATAAGGGGACATGTTTATTGATTTTTTTGTAGTTAACCTATCAACCCATAAGCCATGAACCAGTTTACTGTGCCATGATTTCTGATTTTGTTCCAACAGTTTTTTAATGATATTGATGAGGCTCTTGTTGGAAGATTCAACTAATCCATTTCCTTGGGGATAGTAAGCAGTGGAATGGCCCAAGGTTATGTGGTATTTGTAAAAAAAATCAACCATATTTTTAGACTTAAAAGCAGCAGCATTGTCTGTTATGATTTTTCTGGGACAACCAAATCTGGATAGGATATTTGTTTCAAGGAACTTGATAATGACAGAGTCATTGGCATTTCTGGAGGGGACAGCTTCTATCCACTTGGTAAATAAGTCAGTGGCTGTGAGGATCCACTTATGTTGAGCTGAGGAGGATGGGTGAATTTCCCCAATGAAGTCTAAACCCCATTTTTGAAAAGGTGCCTCAACTCTGATGGGATGTAAGGGTAAGGGAAGGAGTTTTCTTTTTCCATCAAATATTTGACACTTATGGCAAGACATGACCAACTTCTGAGTGTCTAAGAAAAGGGTAGGCCAATAGTAACCAGATCTAAGAATTTTGTTCGCTGTGGCCTTCCAGTAGAGGTGTCCTCCACATTCTCCGTCATGTAACTCATGCATGATTTTTCCTGCATCATCTTCAAGTAAACATTTAAGAAAAATTCCAACAACATTTTTCCAATATAATACCCCGTCTAAGATGCAAAAACCAAAATATTTTTGTTTCAAAAATCTAGCTTTAGTTTTAGACAGAGAAGGAGGGGCATTTAAATATAAAAGCACATAAATAATGTCAGCATACCAAGGAGAATTCAGAAATGTTTCTTCAATAAAAGGAGCAGTAGATTCTTCTATTTCTTCCAACATATCTACCATATTTATGTCTAGTGCTTGGAAGTTAGACTCAGCCATAAGTTTTGCTAATACCTGCCCTTTAACTAGTTTGGTGGGCCTGATTTCTAAGTCATATTCAAGAATAGTTGCAATCCATTTTCCCCTTTTACCATCAGGGTCTTGACTTAGAATGTCCTTGACAACAGTATGTGGAACAAAAGCAATTATGTGAGAGTGTAAAATATAGACCCTAAATTTTTTTAAATCTTTCACTAGTGTTAAGGCTTGCTTCTCCATGATATTATATTTGAGAGGAGCATCTCTTAAGGCCCTACTAAAGAATAATATTGGTTGTTCTTGCCCTGAATCATTCTTTTGAAGTAATACTGCAACTGTTGTATGTTCAGATGCAAAAGAAAAGATATAAAAGTCTTTGGTGAAATCTGGACTAATCAGGACTGGTGTTTGAGTAAGAGCTTGTTTAACCAGTCCGAATGATTGCTTAGCTGGTAAAGTCCATTTTACACCAAAATCTTTCTTAAGCATGTTTTTAATGTTTTTCAATAGCTCTGCAAGATTGGGGATGAACCTCCTTAGAAAATTAATCTTTCCAATGAAATATTGTAATTCTTTGAGGCTTCTTGGATGGCCGATCTGCAATATGCCATCTATCCTTGTAGGGTCTATTTTGATTCCCTCTTCCGAAATTATATGGCCAAGAAGTTTACCTTCTTGGAGACCAAAGAGTTTTTTCTTGGGATTCAAAGATAAGCCAAATTTCCTACACTTCTCAAAAACTTTTCTCAAGTGAATCAAATGTTCTTTATCATTTTTTGAGAAAACGGTTATGTCATCAAGGTAAATGATTATGAAATAGCCAATGTCTTCATAAAAGGCTATTTCCATGGCCCTTTGGAAGGTGGCCCCTGCATTCATTAATCTAAAATGCATTTTGACATACATAAAGGTGCCCCAAGGTGTGGTAAAAACAGTTTTGATTTGGTCACTTGGGAGCACTAACACCTGGTTGTAACCCGGGAACCCATCTAAGAGGGATATCCTTCTTGACCCCACTACCCTTTGAAGTATATGGTCCATCTTGGGTAAGGGGTAGATGTCTTTTAAGGAGGCTCTATTTAAATTTTTGAAGTCAATACAGAGCCTGATTTACCCTGTTTTCTTTCTAACAGAAACTAAGTTTGATACCCACTCTGAAAATCTAATGGGTACTATGATCCCAGCATCATGCATTTTTTCAATTTCTGCCTTAACTAAAGGGAGTAAAAGAGGGTTTATTCTCCTTATCTTTTGTTTAAAAGGTTTTTTATTTTCCTTCAAAGAGATTTTATGCTGGATGATGCTGGTATCATATGATTTTAGGTCTTTGTATCCCCAAGAAAAAACATCTTTAAACTCTTTGAACAGCTCTATGTACTGTAGTTTTATGTGAGCTAGGAGAGTGTTGGACAACTTGATCATCTTGGGTTCTACTAGACTGCCTATGTTATGCTCTTCTGTATTTGTTTCCACATGTCTATTCTCGGTTCTTTGGCTACATTGTTAAAATCAAAAAGGTGTTCTAAAGGTGCTAGACCTATTGGAATTTTATCATTTTTGCATTGTAAAACTTCCAAGTCTTCTTGGTCTGTGTTGTCAATTATCTCTGCTTCAAAAGGATTTTCATAATGATTTATATCAGCAGTATATGTCATTTCAACTTCTGGGATTTGTTCAATATACAAGCAATTTTCTTTATGGCTGGTTTCTGACATTGGTATGCTGAAATCATTTTCTGATTTCAATAAATCATCTATGTGTTTGTTAGAATCAAACACTTGCCAGTGATCTTCGTTATCAGGCACGGCAGGCCTATGTTTTACCTTCACACTGAGTTGTTCATTTATTTCAGGTATCTGGCAATTGTTGGCATTGAAAGCGAGTTCATTTGCTAGATGATTTAGTTCTCTTGGAATGAAAATAAGTTCATACTTTTCAAAGGTTTTCAATAGATCAAGGGCAGCGTTTCGATATTTCCAAAGCCTTGGATTTTTAGCTGAGTATTCTCCTTTGATTTGTCTTATGATAAGTTCAGAATCTCCTAAGATTGATATCCTCTGGGCTTCTAACTATTTAAGCAGTTGTAAGCCTAGGAGAAGTGCTTCATACTCAATAATATTGTTAGTGCATAGGAAATCCAATTTGTATGAAAAACTATGTTTTGTATTTTGAATCCACACACCTGCTCCTGCACTTGTTTTATTACAAGATCCATCAAAGTTTATTTTCCAAAGTATGTCATCCTTGTTTTCATTCTCTCGTTGCTGTTGATTTTCAATGTTTTTCATTTGATTGAGGGGAATATTGGATTGTTCTAGTGAACTGATTGGGTCCATGTTTTCCTTATCTTGTTGAGTAATTTCATCTTCGTTACATAAGATAAAGGAATCTAAACTTGATTGAATAGAATATATTGGAGAGTTGTTTGGTTTGTCTATGTTTCTCACCATGTACTTCATGTGAGATTCCCTATATAGTCTTATGTTTTGGTTAAAAACGGGAATGGTGGCATAAGACATGTTCATTTGAAGGCTTCCCTGAAGTTTGGCTCCCCAAGATCTTGATAAGAGCATGCCATACTTAGGGGGAATGTCAGCTACAACTATGTCCATGACTAAACTCTTAGCAGGAATTTGGGATAATTTAACACAAATCTTTAATTAAACCCAAACATTTGACTCTGCTTGAGTCAAAGGAATACAATTATTTGTATGGTTTAGTAATTTCTAAGCCTAATCTTTCCATTACTACCTTGGGCATTAGATTGTGTGAAGCTCCTGATTCTAACATGGCATTGTGTAAAATTTTCTCATGTATGTTCAAGCTAACATAGAAGGGAGGGACAACCCCTTCTTGGTATTTTTCTTCAACTTCTGGAGCAAAAAACAACTCAGGTTTGTCATCTGTCCAGTTCAAGGTGTCAGTATCACTTACTAGGTTCAAAGCTTTCAAAACTTGGTTTTTTTACAGCTCTTGGGTTACTAGTTCAGCTAGGGGGATGGCAATTTTTATCTTAGCAATTTCTCCCTCAAGGCTGAAAGGAATAATTGACTTGTTGATATTTACATCTGTCTTTTCAATTGAATTCTTTTCAACAAGTTTGATTTGCTGGACTTTGTTTGGATTGGTAATTGGGACAGTTTTATTAGGACCACTAGCTGAAGTTCCAGGGGTACTCTGATCAACATCTGGCTAGACACTTTTGTCTTTGTTTATGTCTAGTTTCTTAGTCAAAATGTTGGTTTTTTCTGCTATCCTTTTGGGCTAACTTTCTGCGTTTTTCTTGATAGCAGTATTAGTGTTCTTATATTGTAATTTGTCTATATTCCCTTTTCTCCTAAAATCATACTGTTTGTGTACCTCCATGATTGCATTTTCAAACCCCAATTTATAGTCATCAGAATCTTCATAGCTGTTTCTATTTTAATCATAAGAGAAAAAACCTTGTTCTTCCTCAGTGAGGAAAAAATCATCCCCATTGTCTGATCCAATCAAATTTACATGAGATTATTCCAACCTTTCCAACTCCCTATCTTCCTCATATTGATCTACATACTTCTGTTGGAAGGGGGGTCTAATTTTTTGGTCGCTTTCCTTTTGCTTATCTTGATTGTTTTCTCTTCTATAATTCTGATTTCTATTTCTATTTTGGTTATTTTGATGTTCTCTTGGTGGCAGTCTCTCATTTAAATTGATCTTTTCAAGCATCCTTTCCATCGCTACCTTTACTAGGTTGTCAATTTTTGTGTCAGAAGCGGAGGTTGAGGGTATAAGGTCATCATTATAAGTTACTCTCTTCTCTAATCTCAACCTATTTCTTTTCTCGATTATGTTTGCTTCTACACTCAAAGCTCCTTTATGCATGTCTTCTAAGGTTAAGTAATCTCTCCCCCTTAACTCATAAGTCATTCCAGCATCAAGGCCTTCGGGATACCTTACCAAGGCCATGCCTTGAGGAGGTTTCATGTGAGGTGGGAGAGCGTTGCAAACGCTATTGAACCTAGTGGAGTAATCATGGACACTCTCCCCTGTATTTCTCTTGAGGCTGCTATACTCTGCTAGTATTTGGAGAGGGTTCCTTTTGAGTTCCCATTTGTTGATAAATGTTTGATGCAAGGCAGGGAGATCATTTATGCTGTTAGGAGGTAAGTTTTTAAACCATTTCTTTACATCTACTCCTAAAATTTGGGTGAAGATCCTCATCTTCATAGTTTCTTCTTCTATCTCCATGTAATCAAATGCATCTTCCATCCTATCTACATGATGTTGAGCTGTTGTAGAATATTTTCCAGTAAAGTGAGGGATTTTGGATTGGTAATCATTTGGTAAGGGAAGTAGAGGTTGTGGTAACACTAATGGGGCATACCATGTTTCCATGGCTAGAAATAAGGGTGGATTTACAAGAGGTGGGTTTACAAAAAATTGCTCAAATGGAGTGTTTTGAACAGTGGTACTATGAATTGGAGTGGAAGAAACACTTGGGCCGGCAAACTGATTTTGGGCAGATTTGTTATGGAAAGGGCTAAAGTGATGAAGAAGCTGGGAATCAGGAGGAGTGGAAGGTGAGGCTTCTCTACTAAAGCTCTATTGCAAATCTGCAAAGTTAAGGTCAGTCTTGTTTAAATCACCTTGAGATCTAGTTCTAAAGATGTTCTGTGTATGATGTAAATCAAAGTGTGAATCCTCTAAGACAACAAGGTTTTCGGGGACGGAATTTGTTCTTAAGAGGCTCCTATTAGCAGTTGATTTTCCAGAGTTAGAAATCTGCTAAAGAATTCTCTTAGGATTGTCAATGATTAAAGGAGGATTCGAGTCTGGATGGGATCTAGTGTTAATCCTATGTGAAGCCAGAGTGTTTTTTCCAAAATGAGAGAGGTTAAGGTTTAAGAGACTGTTTTTGGGAATTTTACCTCTCACGATGTCTTATCTAGTAAGGGACTAGGCTTCTAAACTTCTTCACGGCTAGTTAACACGGTCCTGAAGAGATCTAGGAACCTAAATGAGTAAAAGGCCTACTGGGGCTAGTGGAGTCGCTAGGTGGAAACTTTTTAGCTTTTATGAAGGTAAGATATTGGATGGTTCCACCACCATGCTTATTGTGAAGCCAAACTGAAATATTTTGGGTTTTTTTGAGTTATTTTGGTCTTACAGGTTAAGAGAGTGTCCTAAATGTGATTTGACACTTAACTAAGGTGTTTAATCATACAGAGTTCACTCTTATGGCTTGGTAACTGATTCCTTCAAGGTTTGATAAGGTTTAATGAGAATCCTAAGGGTTACTTAGTTTTTCACTGATTCAATTAAGTCCTATCATGATTACCATTTGTTAGGTAGTGCTTGAAGAAGGTTACTTACGTTATACTGGGCCTAAAAAGTTTGAAGAAAGGTTTTCAAACCACTATATTCTCAATAGGTCCCACCGTGATCGCCATTATGTTGGTGTCCCATGTTTTCATAGTTTGTCAAATCAAAAGACAAGGCAACATCAGAACCAATATTTAGAGTTACAGGATCTAGTCCTCCTGTCCTCAGAAAGGGATCTCTCAAATGTTTGTTTGCAAAGGTTTGTCTTATGTGCTTTGAATATTGGTTTTAGACTAGTTATTAAGTGCAGGTGTTTGTTTGTTTCTTTGGTTGAATTGATACAACAGAAGATGAAAGGTCTAGGAAAGATATATAGAATGGAGAAACATCTGGTTCATTGGGCAATGGAGTCAAGAAGAGGTCATAACATACTCATCAATGGATATAGGATATCAGAGGGAAAATCTAACTTGGCCACAGGATCCTTTGGTCTTGGAACGAGATGGACATCAATGATTTGGAAAGAGAAGTTTAATTCTCAAACAAAGGGAATTTGAAAGCACAATATGAACAATAAAGAGCTTTTTGATAGACAGGGCTAACCATGAATTCTACAAATCACACCTTTAAGAAAACAATGATTTCAAAACAAATTTTAAAATGAAATCTAAGATTCGAGGAACACCCTATCTCCTCAAAGATTTTATTTCAAATGACTTAGAAAACATAAAAGATTCACTGATAACTGTAGTCATAGAAGAGGGAACACCTAACAAATCTATGATTACAACTATAAGGACCTTTGAGACAACTATTTAAGTAAGGACAAAGGGCAAGATCATAACAGACCTCCTTGACTCACCGTAAACAAAAAAATTCAAAGGGACACTTCAATAACAGTTTTAAAGTGGCAGCAGACAAGTAGGGAGAACCATAAATCATGCTGAAACCAACTATTCGAACTATTAAGGAAATACACAAGCATGAAGACTAAAGAGAGAGGTTAAAGACTCTAAAATACTTCAGGAGAAGAAAACATGAAATAGTGAAGGATGAACAGGTCTAAGGTGCTTCCAGGAGTCATTTATTAGCCTAAAAATTTCAACCTACTGTAGTAAGAAATTATGGAACATAATGAAAACAGGGGAAAACATTAAACAGTTCAGAAAACTTCACCAACAGCCAATCTCATGGATCCAATGATAGAGCCTTCACAGTAACAAGCATGCAACAACATCATTAGGACGTCCAAGACTTCAATTTCTTCTTCAACTTCAACAGACTATGTATTATTTCAAAGAGTTCCAAAATTACAACTAGTGATCAACCAACAACCAACCCCTTTCTCATCTTCTCCAGTAATATTTATAGAAGAATGAGGAGGTGAAATGGGATAAAATATCTTCTAAGTTCAATTAATACAGTGCACTGTCTCTCAGCCTTTGAGGGGCTCAATAGAGAATATTTTTTATATTTCCCCTGTATTAATTGGTTTACATTAACTATTAGGCTTACTGGAAAGAATTTGTTGACTTCAAGGCTTCTTGTTATCTTTGCAATAACTTCTGCTGACAGTTTACAATAAGTTCCTTTAGTTGAAATAACTGTTCAGCTGTATTGATGAAAAATATCTTCTGGTCTGGTAATAAATTCAGCCTCCTTTTGATTGCTTTGAGGCTGCTGGTGGCTCTGAGGTAGCTGGGGGATTCAATTAGCCCTTGATGTGGCAGCTTATGCTTTTTGTTTAATAAGACACTCACTTTTTTCTTTAAACTTTGTTTCAGTTGGAAGGATTATGCTTTTGATAATCCATTTTAGCCATAATCCCCTTAAATCTGCCTTCAATTTTCTATCCTGATATATTTTGTCTTCGGCACTGATACTTCTCTGAATGTGCTTGATTTACGATGTTTTTTGCTGGTGTGCAGGGTCGCGCAGGGATGATATGGAATCAATTCCTGATGAAACACTAATGAAATGTGAATTTTAGATCCTGCGAAGGATTTTCTTTGCTGAATCGAAGGCGGGAGGATCGTCACCCTCTACCTCTGAAAAACTTCAGTCATGGCGGAAAAAACATTAACCCTGCAAAATACGAGTAAATATTATGAAATCCTGCATGTATGGACTAACTACTTCAGAATTCATGGGGAGGGAGTGTGGTCGTTGGATGGCATCATCCAACGGTCGAGATTTATCATAGGAGGTTGAAGGAGATGGGGGGGAACACATTAAATCAGAACCGTTGATCGCACAGAGATCGACGGTCGGGAGCGGAGGAAAAAAGTCAAAACGAAACAGAGAAATGATTTAAAACCTTTGTTTGGACAAAAATGGTCACAAACTCATGTTCAGGGTTCGGGAGAAATGAGGGCTGTCGGATGAGATCGACCCACACGATCAACGACGAAGGACGGGCGCCAATAAACCTTAGAAAACATGCTCGGTCATCAAACCTTTTAATAAAACCATGCTGCATAATTTTCCCGGGTCCATATTTGCTAACTGGACGAGGAATCAGGGTGATGAATTTTGGGTCGTCGATCTGCAGATCAGATTGATGGTAGAGATGCCTTTAAGGACCGTGCCGTTCCTTGGTTATAGCTTGGGCATCTTCGTAGAGGAACTACTTTCCGATGAGCGGCCTCAGATCAGACAGCGTGCATCAATATCGCGCCAGGTCCACATCCAATCTTTAACATGCGATGAGCGGCGGTTTTCTGAACAGTGCTCAAGACATGTGTCGGGCGGTGTATGGAATCGCTGCCAATCAGAAAAAAATCGCCCTCTGCTTGAAGGTGGTGCGATGGATATCGCATGGTTTTGCAATGGCGAATGCATGGCGGGGACCACTGGGCGATGGATTGTGCGCCATGGATCTGAGGATCAAATCAATGGTGGAGATTGCCTTGAACTTTTGACAGGCGGAAAATTTATAATATAGTAAAAGCCGACGGATTTAATATATAACCAAAGGTTTTAAACTTTGGGCAGACATAATTAATATTCAAAATGGCTTGGCGCCCGATTGCGGGGCCTTTGGGCGCATGGAGAAACATATGACCGAGGGTTTAAAAGGAGGGGCTAATCACAATTGGGCAACGCGATAAGCTCTTGGAAAGCTGGCGCCCGGTTTTAGCACCAGGGCGTATGGAAGGGAGGGCTAAAGACTTAGCCCAAGGGAGCTTAAGTCTACCATATATGATAAATGCATTTTTATGGATTTTCAAGGGTTTTCAAAGAAGTTAGAAGGTTTCGATAAGGCAAAGAAAGATCTTAGGCCTTATCAAAGGGTTTTGATGAAGGGGAAAAGGGGAAAAACATGAAAATGAGGGATTTTCATGGGAAAAGGAGGGGTAAAATGAGGTTAGTTTTGGAAGAAGGGGGAAAAGGAAGATGGTGCTTGCAGAAGTTTTTCTTCATGTAATGTCAACATAATTTCTGAGTTGAAAAGGGGAAAAGCAGTGACGATTATCCAAAGGATAGGATATTATCAAAGGACTTTAAGTATCAAAAAATTTTAGCAATGAAATTATTTCTTGAAGGCTATCCAAAATCACTTAGCCACCACTTGATATAACAGAATTTATAGGTGGCTAACAGTCATGATACACAAGACGTGTAGACCACAGCGGTGAGATGAGTGGAAAAACGAGGTGTTTCAGAATATGAACCAAGGGTCAACAAAATAAGTGAGAGGCCCAATAGTAAACCCCACCCGCAGATATGGTGGGCGCCATGTTGATGGCCCATTGACCACCTCCTCCACACAATGAAGAGCCAGTGATAAATGAAGGAACGCCATGGTTAGGGTTTATAGAGCCTTAGGTTTTGAGAACCACCTGCCTCCCTCCACAATCACATCTTCATCCATAGTCACTGTTACCAAATAAGATTAAATTACATCATCAAATTTCAGAGGGAAAAAAAAAAAAAACTACTTTTTCAACTTGTATTTTCAAATTATCTCCCTATGAGTTTACTCAAATTTTGAGCGGAAACACTCGTTGGATGCATAATTTGATTCCTCATCCAATGAGTACCCATGTTTCATACTTTTGATGGACCCCACTACATGAAAAACGAGAAATACATGAAAAATGTGATTGCAAACACATTGTTTCATGTATTTTTCATTTTTCGTGTAGTAGGGTCCATCTAAAGTATGCAACATGGGTACTCCTTGGATGAGGAATTAAATTTTACATTCCATGAGTACTCCCGCTCAAAATTTGAGTAAAACCTTAGGGAAATAAGTTAAAAATACAAGTTGAAAAAGTAGTTTTAATATTTTATTATTTTTTAATCTTTTTACCTTTTTACTCCAAAAATGGTGAATCATCTCCCATGGTTGATATCATCATCTTGAATCCTATTGGTTCTTATAAAATTTATTTTGGTTGTAAATTTTTCTTAGGAGGCCCATTTTAGACCTCAAAATTTATCTAATGTCTACATGGATGATTTTTCGATAGTTGGTGATACATTTCACAGAGCCCTCAAAATATTGAGAAAGTTATTTTTCGTTGCCAAGAATCTCACCTTGCTTTGAGTGATAAAAAATGTAGATTAATGTGCAAAGTAGGAGTATTTTTTGGTCATCTTATCTCTGATAAAGGTATCCAGGTAGACCCAGTGAAAGTACAGTTTATCAGACGTCTTCCTACACCCAAAACACAAAGGAAAGTAAGAGGATTCATGGGACATGTAGGTGATTATCGTATATTCATCGATAATTTCTCTAATATATCTACCCCTATTTTTCGATTGTTAGCTAAGAATAGCAAGTTATATTGGAATACATCTTGCCAACAAGATTTTGAAGAACTGAAGGAAACGTTGGTACAAGCACCAGTTCTGTGAGGGCCGAACTGGTCCCTTCCATTTCATATTTCCTTTGATTCCTCAAATACAGCTATTGGCACAGATTTAGGATAAGAAGAGAACCACCAATCCTATTTTATTTACTTCATTAGTAAAAACTTGTCGCCTTCTCAATTAAATTACATAGGAATTGAAAAAAGAGTTTTTAGCCGTGATTTTTTCCATTAATAAATCCCGACACTATGTTACATGATATGAAGTATATGTGCATACAAACCATTCCTCTATAAAATACTTAATGAATAAACCATTTACTAGTGATAGAGTGACTAGGCGGTTATTATTATTACAGTAATTTAATGTTACTATTATTAATAGACCAGGGAAATCTAATGTTGTGGCCAACTATCTTTCTAGACTAAATAACCTTGGTGAAGCAATTCCTGTAAATGATGATTTTCCTGACAAACATATTTTTGCTGTGTCAAAAATTTCCCCATGGTTTACTCACATAGCCAATTATTTAGTCAAAGGAAAAACACCTCCTCACTTATCTACTCATGAAAAGTGAAATATAATTTAGAAAAGTGCTTCGTATTCATGGATCCAAGGAGGATTTTTTTACATTGGACCATATCTTATCATTCGTAGATGTGTAAGAGAGAAAGAAGTGTTTGAAATTATGAAATTTTCCCATGATGAACCTTGTGGGGCCATTTCCTTGATAAGAGAACTGCATACAGGAGCTTACGAGCTAGCTATTTTTTTCCTTCCTTACTTAAGGATGCCAAACAATATGTCAAATGATGTGATAGCTTTCAGTGAATCGGCCAGCCTATCCAAGCCAATGAAATGCCTTTATGTCTTCAGGTCATGATTGAGCCCTTTGAAAAATGGGCTATTGATTTTTTAGGACTAATAAATCCAACATATTTAAATAAAAAGCATATTTAGGTTTGTACGGACTTTGTTACAATGAATTTTTTACAAATTTTGGTGTTCCTAGAGAGATTGTTACTGATAATGGGTCACAGTTTGTCTCTAATCTGGTATAGGGTGTTATGGATCAATATAAAATTCGACACAGGAAATCAACACTGTATCACCCGCAAGGAAATGGCCAGGTGGAATCTACGGATAAGGTGATCGAATCCATCCTCACCAAAATAGTAAATCTGCATAGGAAGAATTGGGCCAACATATTTCCTGAAGCCTTATGGGCTTATCGAACCACTTGGTGGAATAGAATGACGCACACACCATATGAGCTGGTATACAGGAAAAAATTCCTTTTGCTGATCGATTTCTAGTTAAAGACATTCTGAACTGTAGTTAAATTGGGACTAGATCTCTCAGAAGCACATCAGTAACGTCTATTGCAGCTTAATGAGTTAGATGAGTTCATAAGAGATGTTGTTTAGCAAAAATTTTTAGTTCAACAACAATGCAAGAAGTGACATGACAAGTTTATCAGAAAGAAGCAGTTCCAACCAGGTGATTGGGTACTCCTTTATGACTCTATATTTAAACATTTTAAAGGAAAATTCCATACGCATTAGATGTGACCTTATGAAGTGATTAAAGTCTTTGAAAATGGGGCAGTAAAAATTAAAAATATTAATGGGCAAGAATTAGTATTCCTTGTGAATGGGCATAGACTTAAAGTATATTTTGAGCCTCTCATAAAGGAAAACTTCATGCAAAAAGTACAACAGCAGTCTGAATTGTAGAAGGAAGGTGGCTATGCCAACCTATTAAAATTTTGATTCTTTCTTTTCCAGAAATAAAATAAAAGAAAGAAAATTAAAAAAAATGATAAAAATTAAAAATTAAAAAGAAGAAATGTTTCCCGTGGTTGTGAAAATCAGATTACTGACGTGATCACAGAAGGATCAACATGAAAACGAACATGCTGGCAGGAAGATCAATATTTAATAAAATAGGAGTGTTGCTTGATCTTTATATGTGCTAAATGTAACTGAGATGAGGTAGGTTTTTCAATGCAGGAATTGAGCCCTTATCCAAGTTCGAGACAGCTAACATGGAAATATTTATGCAAGAAAAACTCAATTCTCGTTGCAATTATTTTTGGTTCAACACTATTTCAGGCAGATTTTGAGGTGAAACTATGCCTTTCTTCTTATTCCCTTTTTGTAAAATTCCCTCTATAATTCTTCTTTTTGTCCTATTGAGATTGTCCACTCCTTTTTACAAAAGAAATTGTCCCTATCTGACTTCATTTTTCCCTCTTTTCCCCTAAATATTTTTCCCTTGTCCCTCTTTCTTATTTCCATCTTGGATTGGTCTCACTCTTGAATTTCTTGTTGAAATTCCTCCCCATTCTGAAAATTATCCCTATCTCGCTTCTTCTCTCCCCCCCATGGATTGTATTGCAAGATCTAATATAAACTCATGAATCAGATCAGAAGGCATGTGATAATACCAAGAACTGGTGAATAAAACCTCCTTTGGCTGTAATATTCCAAAATTTGCATGCAGCAAATTGGAATATTAAATTTTGCTGATTACACTTAGGAGATGAATAAATGGGTAAGGAGGCCCATGCATAATAAAAAATTGAATAAAATTCCTCATAATGTGAAAGGGGATCAACATAAAAGCTAGATTTCACACCTTCATGTGTGAATAGGGACTTTTGCATGTAGACAAGGTCAATTTTGGCCAAGTCAACAACGCTGGGATAGGAGGTGGAGATCATCTTGTGAGATAGCGCAGAGATAGCGGGAGGAAGATTCCTTGGTGGAGGAAACCCTAATGAGTGGAGCCCAAGGCAAGAAGGCTCACACATGTTTAAAAGGAGAGCAAGGCAGCCATATCAAGACATATTGTGAATGATATTTGATTTGTCTACTTAGACTATTCTACATTCTCTTGTTTTTTAGCAGAGTTGTTGTACTGCTTAGCACAAGGCATTCTTGTTTAGAAATTCCATCTCCTTTCTTGAGAGCCCTCTTGAAGGAGCTTGTACTGATTTTCCTCACATCTAGGCTTGAGGCCAAGCATCCTCCTTCAACTGTAGTGTTATTTCTGTAGCATTATAACGTTTTTTTGCAGGGTCTTGCAGTGAGGGTTCACAACACCACTTCCTGCACTCATTTTTCAAAGAAAGGAGCCTCCATTCCTTTGGGAGATCAGTAGGGAAGATCTTGGAGAAGAATCTCATATATTGGCACTTTTCCAAAGGAATTCCATCATCTACAGCACATTCCCTTGCAGGAACTGCGTCATTTCTTGCAGAGTTGCAGTGTGAGGGTCAATCCCCTCAATCTTGTCTCGCTTTCTTAGGGAAAGGGCCAACCCTTCTCTCGGAAAGACTTGTAGGAAGGATCATCCTTAATTTTTGTATTCTTTAGCTATTTATACGTAGTGCCTTATCATAGTGCATTATTTTAGATCCATATCTGTAGATCTATGCATCTTGTACTTGTGCTTTCATGAAACCCTTGCCGAGTTATCTTCTTGATGTGTAAAAGGGGCTAGATGCCTATTTTTCTTCATGATTTGAGTAAATAAACTCTAGACCTGATATTTTCAGCATATTTTATCAGAAAACCTATTTAAATGATGATGTGCATGCTTTAGAAAACTTATGTTTAGTCAAGTCATGGGATTTCAGTGTTTTTAAGCCATATCGGGACCGGGAGATCTGTTTTAATAAGAAAAATAGATTTGTTTCTAAATTTTTCTTGGGTGTGAGTGCCAAATTACATAATATAAGGGATCCCAATGTTATTTTCTCCTATTATAATGCAATTTTCTGAATATAACGTTTCTATGGTAAAAATTGTTGCTTTTCCCCACCTTTGGCTGAGATAATGAATCAGATTTCTTGTTGTTGTACATTTAATTGATGGCTATGTGTTCTCAACACATTTTATGAGTTAATTTTTTTCTGCTATTCCAGTATTGTGCTTATGCATTGCTGCATTCCAATTTTGGGGATATTACAGTGGTATCAAAGCATAGTCTTGGCTCAACCTGTCAGTTTCAACCATTATGCTATAAGAAGACAAAGAAAATAGGCAGATCAGAATTATGGAAAGAATGAGCTTTATCTCATCACTTTTTAGATCCAGGAATAACTTCTCCAAGGAGGTTAAGCAGAATAAATGCAAGGAAACTCCTAGAGGGTTTCAAGAAGAGGAAAGATCATGCACTTCCTATTCTCAAAGAGGAGAAGACATGAAGCATGAAGAACACTTGGAATCTAAAATTCTAAGTGAATACCTTGTTTAATACAAATCTAAACCTATATCCTTCAAGGAGATTCCATCTTTACCAAAATTCATTCAGCTGGAGGAAGAACGAAGACCCTACAACTATGGGATGATGAGAGGCAATAGATTCCTATTGTCCACTTTTGATGGATCAATCACATGTACAGAAAAGGCTTGGGTGATGAAGCTAGAGGCTTTCTTCCTACTACATCCAATAGTAGAGAGAGAGGTTGTAGAAATTGCAGCACTACACCTTGAAGGTGAAGCAAATACTTGGTGGTTCAGCCATTTGAACCATGCAGGAGTGTCAACTCTTGCTGAATTCTCTCAAAGGTTGATCAGGAAATTTGGCAAAGGGGAGAAGAAGCCATCACCACTAGTTGAAGAGCCATGTACCAGCATTTTTGTAACCATGGAGGAGCAGCCTTCATCTTCAGCAGTTTGGGAAGCCAACACTTATGAGGAAGGAACTCTTGCAGCCATACAAGAAGCTTCCAAATTTCACCACGGTATGCTTAATTTTCCATCTCTTTTCATTTCAGAAAATCTTATGGAGGGATCTACATCTTTGCATATTGCTTATTTACAGCAACAGAATTTCATTGCGATGTACAAGAGCAGTAATGAAGAAACGAGGACCCATTCCTTATGGGAGCCTTCAAATGGCAGCTTCATTCATGAAGCAATGGAGGAAGAAGAGATAGATGGTAGACATCTTGAAGTGAGAAGAATTTTCTCCTTTCTAGACGACCCTTTCTCAATGAGCACTCCCCAGCTCAAAGAGAAACTTCTACCTGCAGCAGATCTAGAACCTTATTGGTTTTGGAAGGCCATTAATGAGGAGAAGGTCTCATGGAGAGATCTCATTGGAGGTGCACTTCAACACATCATGAAGTGCAAATTTCTTCAAAGAGTTGAGTAGGTTTTTCCCTCATCACACTTGGATCCTTATGGATTCAAGCTGATCATTGATGAGAGGTATTCTCTAGAAGATCTCCAAGGAGTTTCATTTCAACATCCCATGAAATGCAAGAGGAGAAGTTTGATTTGGGAGAATTGTAGTCTTCCTTGGGAGAGTGTTAAGGAATAACATGATGGGAGGCACCTACATGTGGCTGTATGGGTGTGGATGATGGGTAAGAAGCTAGAAAGCTACTTGCAAATCTATGATACTAGGCAGCAGGAGGCTTGGCTGCATTGGCTACTCTTGAAAGAGTTTGGCCATCATCCTCTTTCTAAGGGTATGTGGCAGGATACTTACATCATTAGGCAACAAAGATTATGGACACATTGTGTTGATATGAAATTCTTCGTATCAATCACCACGTTTTCACTACATGATTTGTATGATGGAGGTATGAGGAGGAAGCAAAAAAATTTGTTGCTTTGGTTGTTCTTGGGAGAGCAAGGGAAGATTTTCTCTCACACTTTATATGATGTTGCAGGAGTAGGAGATGGCACTATTGTGGTGCAAAGGGGCTACTCTTTGGCCTTATATGTTCAAGAGGTATTTCCACTTTGGGAGGAACTTCTTATGTGTGGCAGCATTATGGGAGATGTCTTTGAAAATATGCATGTCAAAGAATGGAGCTATGAGTTGGCAGGAACCTATTTGCATAGGCCAACAATGCTGTCACTTGGGAGCTTAGGGTTATTGATGGAGCGTCCTCAGGATCACTTCACCATTGATGAACTTGGTGACCAAAGAGGAAGTGAGATTGATGGAGTAGTGGATGGAAACATCTATTACAGAGATATGATCTTCTGAACTTGGATTTCCAAGCATA
This sequence comes from Pinus albicaulis, assembly GCA_034641835.2. Taxonomy (NCBI): domain Eukaryota; kingdom Viridiplantae; phylum Streptophyta; class Pinopsida; order Pinales; family Pinaceae; genus Pinus; species Pinus albicaulis. Next base: position 334,771,082 of record CM076573.1, read on the forward strand.
AGAAGGGTGATCTTCCAGCAGCATATGATTCATTCCTCTTCATGGGAGCATGTCATATGGGAGTCTTGTTTATGGATCCCATCATCATCTTACTTGCAGTACATGGTGAGAATCTTTCTTTTTCATTTATTGATTTTCTAACACAGTATTTGCATACTCTTATCATTTCTATTCAGTGCATTTCTCCACAAGAGGGCAAGCTTTTCATTGAGCTCCATGGTCAACATTGGACCAAATTGTATGATGGAGATATCCATATTTTATATGGCCTTGGAAAAGTGTTTTATCCTTTAATGTATGTTCAGCTAATGGACCCAACCATTTATTCATTAGTAGACATTATGACATACATAATTAACCATGTATCAAAAAACAACTTGCCATACTATTTTCTAAAGAAGCAGTTAGGAAAACTGCGTTGTAACTACATGGGAAACCATTGTTACTTTCCTGCACCAAATGAAACCTTTAGTATTTCCCTCATTTTGATTCTGATCATGATTTCATTTTCTGATATTGTTCTTATTTCTATTGATAACATGATTGGGAGAGAGAGACATGGGTTGGATGTGTCCTTTTGGGAAGAAGATTCCCACACTTTCTGCATTCCATGTTTTAATGGGAGCATGGGAGGAGATATGGCCACCACAGCCAAACAATTATTTCTTTTTTAGGTGGGCCATTTGATTGATGGAATGCCATATGGTGATGACTTCCTATCCATCACATATGGAATGATTTGGGCTAGCTTGATGCACATCGTTGGAGAGAAGATCTTTGGAGATCTAGTCTTCATCTTACCACTTCGGGGAAATTGTATTGCAGAAAAATATCAAAATATTCTCTACACTTATCATAAGTGGAGAGGAAGACAGTGTGGGGTACACTACTTTGTCTACCATGTTCAGATTTTCAGCCCATCTACTTTGCATGAGCTCAAGGTAGAGGGACATTTTCAGGAGTTGCCATGTTGGGAGGTGACTCATTTTGTATGGATGATTACTTGGGGATGGAGGATCCACATGGGAAGGATGTTTCCCAATAAATTTCAGACTCCATGCCTTGAGAGGACCTATAGACAACACCTTATTGCCTCCTTGATTACTTTACCTTTTCATGGTGATACCTATTTGGCTGGCTTGCATGCTTGGGAGGGGCAACATGGAGGTTCATTGATGAGATGACATCTCATTCCTTGGAGGATTTCATCATATGTGGATGCTACAGTAGGAGGAGAGGAGACTCTTCAGTTCTATCCCTGTAGTTGCTTGAGGAAAAGAAACATTTGGGAGGGGAGGACTGTAATATTCCAAAATTTGCATGCAGCAAATTGGAATATTAAATTTTGCTGATTACAATGAGGAGATGAATAAATGGGTAAGGAGGCCCATGCATAGTAAAAATCTGAATGAAATCCCTCATAATGTAAAAGGGGATCAACATAAAAGCTGGAATTCACACCGTCATGTGTGAACAGGGAATTTTTCATGTAGACAAGGTCAAGTTTGACCAAGTCAACAGTGCTGGGATAGGAGGTGGAGGTCATCTTGTGAGACAGCGTAGAGATAGTGGGAGGAAGATTCCTTGGTGGAGGAAACCCTAATGAGTGGGGGCCAAGGCAAGAATTCTGACACATGTTTAAAAGAAGTGCAAGGCAGCCATAGCAAGACATCTTGTGAATGATATTTGATTTTTCTACTTAGACTATTCTGCATTCTCGATTTTTAGCAGAATTGTTGTGCTGCCTAGCACAAGGCATTCCTGTTTAGGAATTCCTTCTCCTTTCTTGAGAGGCCTCTTGAAGGAGCTTGTACTGATTTGCCTCACATATAGGCTTGAGGCCAAGCATCCTCCTTCAACTACAACGTTATTTCTGCAATAGTATAACTTTGTGTTGCAGGGTGTTGCAGTGAGGGTTCACAACACCACTTCCTGCACTCATTTTTCAAAGGAAGGAGCCTCCATTCCTTTCGGAGATTAGTAAGGAAGATATTGGAGTATAATTTCATATCTTGGCACTTGGCCAAAGGACTTCCATCATCTACAGTGCAGTCCCTTGCAGGAACTGCGTCATTTCTTACAGAGTTGAGTGTGAGGGTCAATCCCCTCAATCTTGTCTCGCTTTCTCAGGGAAAGGGCCAACCCTTCTCCTGGAAAGACTTGCAAGAAATATCCTTCTTAATTTTTTTATTCTTCATCTATTTATACATAGTGCTTCAGTAGACTGTGTTATTTCAGATGCATATCTGTAGATCTATGCATCTTGTACTTTTGCTTTCATGAAACCCTTGTCGGGTTATCTTCCTGATGTGTAAAAGGGGCTAGATCCCTATTTTTCTTCATGATTTGAGTAAATAAACTCCAGGTCTGATATTTGTATCATATTTTATTAGAAACCCTCTTTAAATGACACTGTGCATGCTGTAGAAAACTTCTGTTTAGTCAAGTCATGGGATTTCAGTGTCTTTAAGGCATATCGAGACCGAGAGATCTGTTTAAATAAGAAAAAGAGGTTTGTTTCTGAATTTTTTCTGGGTGTGAGTCCAAAATTACATAATCTAAGGGATCCCAGCATTATTTTCTCCTATTATAACACAATTTTCTGAATATAATGTGTTATGGTCAAAATTGTTGCTTTTCCCCATTTTTTGCTGATATAATAGATCAGATGTCTTGCTCTTGTACATGTAATTTATGGCTATGTGTTCTCAACACATTTTATGAGTTATTGTTTTGTTGCTATTCCATTATTGTGCTTATGCATTGCTTCATTCCAATTTTGGGGATATTACAGAAACTCTACAAATATTTAAAGATTCAACCTATAAATTACATTTTATTAGAAACATTTTTTATTTTAGATATGATGAAACACCTCTGGGTTCAAGAGAAGTGGTATTCCTTAGTACTGGAATGTGTGTTTCAGTGCAAAAATATTTTAATTTTGGGTGCAAGAACACGCATTTCCGTGCGTTCCCAAGTGCAAGAACATGTGTTTCAGTGCAGGTACAATGGTAGTATTCGGCATAGGAATGTGTGATTTAGTGCAAGAACCAAGGAATCCCAAGTGCAAGAATGTTTATTATGGTTCGGGAATGTCCAGTAGAGGAATGCATGCTTGAATCAAGAATTCGGTCGAGGAATACAAGATTTTTTTTTTTTTTTACAGAGATCCTATTCAAGCATAAATGACTGCACTATTTTAAATTATGGGATGCAATGATTTTTTTCTCTACATTTGATTATAATTTGTTTCATCATTATTGATTAAAAAATAATGTTTTAAGTACAAAGGCATTTAGTTATGAAATCTTATCTTTATATAAGTATCATGTGTACCCTGTACTAAATCATGACTCGATTGGGGAATATGTGTGAAATTTTTTCGTAATCATGAATTCACCTTTAAAGCCTTGTCAAAAATTAATGATGACATGATACTACATAATAACTTGCATTGTTTTTATAACAAATCTTCTCCATAACCGCCGCCCTCTACCAATCATCATTTTTGCATGCACGTTGGATCAGCCTATATTGCATCTTTTCCAAGACTGATATTTCATGATGAGAGTGTGATCGTTGAGGAATGACCGATATAGTAGCATTCAGTTAAGTCATAAATTTCAAATTAGTTCAGATAAAACTCCTAAACCCCCTACTGAGTAACTCTTCTAAATTCTGAGAAATCAAGTGAATTTGAAAAATGATGGCACCTGTTCTAATCGAATCATGGTCTGTAAGGGAAATGGAACAGACAACTGAGTACAAGAATCATTTTTCTCTATTGCAAGAATCGAGATTTATCCCATTTCTATGCAATTTTAATGGTTTTGATTCAGCCGTAACATTATAATTTTCTCGAACCTTCGATGGAAGTAGAGCTAAGGTGGGATCTTTGGAATTCGAAGTGACATAGCAATCCATTTCGCGAACTTCAGGGTTAGCGGCCACCGGTGAGTAGTGGTTCACGAAAGGAAAGTTGTAAAAAGGGGCTTGGCATAGATTTTTAGTCGATAAGAAACAAAATGTGGATTAGAAGATTGGGTTACAGCGCAATTATATGATAGAAGAGTGGAAACATTTGTTGTACATCCTGCAAAAGTTTCTCACTTGTGAAGGCCGATATTCGCTAACCTTCGTATACCATATCCAGTTGCTATTACATTTTGAATCATGAAAACTAATCAATTTCCCTTATTTATTATTGAAAAGTCTAGAAAATATTCCAAGGGTGTCCATAAAATTTAGGAAAGCCAAATTGGATTTAAGTTATGTCATTATGGGTTAATTTCAATTTTGGTTAGAAAGGTGTTAGAAGAGAAAAATATGACCTGGGAAGGGTTCCTGAAAGAATTCCAAGAAGGGATGATAGTTGAGTCATCAAGGAAGAGGGACAAGAGTAAAAAGGAGAAGTCTAAATGGATGGGTAAAACCCTAACCCCGCAAAATAGAAAGATTAAGGAGAAGAAAACCTCGTCTAAGAAGCCAGTGTAGGGAGAAATGCATGAATCCAAAGTTGAAACCCTATGCCCTCTAAAAAAAATAACTAGAAGATCTTTCAGAAAGAGGTATGCCTCCTTAAAATAAGGCCACACTCAGTCAACCTCTCCGTAATATGTAGATTATTCCCATCCTATTTCGCAAATTGAAGATAATATTTCGCTTCTTACAAATGTCGTGGTTCACACAGTGTTTAATGCAGGTTACATAGAGGAGGAATATGTCACGCCTCTGTCTTTTTTAGTTGAGAAAATGAATAAAAGAAAGATCTTGAAGACACTTGTTGCGAGTGCAGGGAAGGACCTGACAGTGGGTCAAGGTGATGATGAAACACGGTGTGTTGAAACATAATGTGATATTGAAATATAAGATATTGATAAGCAAGGTGACGTTGGGCTTGACGACACCAACACTTGTTTTGAATCGACTGCTGAAAAGACTCTAGCACAAGAGGACTTTGATAGAGAAGATCCTACTATCTCTGAATAGTCAGGTCAAGGAACTGAAGCAACACATTTATGGACTCAAAGTACTGAACCAAACCCTCAAGGAACAAAGTACAGTGCTACAGCAGAAGAATATTGAACTGAAGGAGGAAGTGCAAGAGCGAAAGAGGCAAGTAAAAGTGTGGAAATTCCGAGCATCAAAATGTGATGGTCACCTTAGGAAAGTGGTCAAACAACTTGAAAAGGCTCGGGGTAAGAAGTCAAAGATGTTGAAGGCAGGAATCAATATACAGATACAGGATTGAAGGAAGGTATCCATGTTGTTTTTTATAGAAGGTAATGTTGTGTGAGGACACAAAACATGATATGGATGGGAAGATGTTGGTTGGCAGAATTGTCCTACTTTTAATCTTTATCCTACCTTGAACACACTACTTAAGCCTCTATTTTAACCTTGGAGCCTATTTATTCCTATACTCCATCCAAACTTGTACTCATTCCTACTCTCCTTTCATGTTTTTCGTATTAAGGGTTATATATGAACTTAATTATTAATTTAACAAGTTTTATATATTATTCTCCTCTGCAACTAATATGTTCTCTTTCCTAAGGTAAGTCAATAAGGAAAAAGTATTAATCAATGTGGGAGATGGTTGGTGCAGGAATAATTCTTGTATTGGTCAATGTTCCTGCACTTCCAAGGCAGCTGTCAACTTTAGCTTGGTTTACCACATACGGTCGAGATAACTCAACAAATCATGCGGATCTCTTGCTAGAAGATCATTTATCCTTTTTGGGCTCAGAACATAGAGGAATAGGCAGGATGTGCAGATTAGGACTTCGACTGTGAACCCTTGTTTAATCTTCTGTTAGGAGCCGAAAGGCTTAATATAGACTTTTTTTGTATTTTCTATTCTGTCCATGAGCCAAGAATAGGTATTTAATAGGGTTTTCTAGTAGATTTTAGGTAGCGATACTTTGAGAAATTTTGATGTAGACTGTGACCTTTTGGTGTCACCATTTTTTGGGCTAGATATGGTATCCATGATGTACATTTTCTATTTTGAATATTAATACAAAGGACTGCGCCAGTTATGCATTTTATTTTCTCAATATATTTGTGATGTTTAATTTGAGTACCTGAAGTTCGAGATCTCGTAGTAGGGTATCAAGCTAGTTGTCTAGGGCCCAACCAACCCAGATAATTCTCCCTTTTCGTGAGGTATGTTAAACTTATTTTTATGCAAGGTTTGAAGTAGGTTATGTGTGGTTCTTACATAGTTAACATGATTTAACTTCTTCACAAGTTGTGTGATTCGGATCCGAAGAATGTGGACTTGGTTATGTTTATTTCCTATTTTCCATTCCTTCCTTTGATGTGTGTTGTATTTCATTTCTACAAAAGGAATGCATTTAGATTCTTGCACTGGTGCATTTCCATTTCTACAAGTTAAAGTTTCTTAGTTTATGTCTACAAGATTTTTCCATTTCCTGCAAGTCATTTGTTTCCTTCTGCAACTGGTGTTTTATTTCTAAGTAAAATAATTCTCAATATTTAAGTTTGGTTTAAGGGTTAACTTATATTGACGAGATTTTAATGAAACATTGTTTCATTTATATAGATCTGTTCTTGCACGTATTTCCCTTGTGGAATAGACTTAACTTAACACTAAAAACCATTAAAGGGACTTTTGAGTTAAAACATTTATTCATAATAAAGTGTAGATCTAATTTAAATTACAAACAATCATCTCAGGAAGAAGCCTGCTGGTATTTGAATAAGATAGTTTCTCATTTTACATGCAAGAGGTTTCCCATTTTAAGAAAGAATTTCCTTTGACTTTTAAAGTGCCTCTCATCTCTGAATATCTGATTAGTTAAATTTAAAGAATCTTTTTTCTTGTGAAAGTTCATCTTCCAAATCTGTCTCACCTTGAAATTTATTTCTTTAAGTGAACACGCTTTTCATTTTCTGCAAGTGATTTGGAAACTAGTACAGGAACGCTGGTTTTCTGGTATGAGAACCTCTTTTTTGGTATAGGAATCGATATCCTAGTACAGGAATAGAGTGCTCTAGTGCAAGGTGATGAGCTCCATCATTAGGTACATTTGGAGGGGTTAATGGTCACCTTTTTTCTTTATTAAGTATATTTTTCTTGAATTTTAATTATATTATGGTCTTATTATACTAGTGTAGATGGTGATTGAGGTTTATCATACTTCGAGTACCTAACATGAGTTAAATTCAGGAAAATCACGAAGATATTTCATTTTTGGTGAATATTTTTCCATTAAGACTCGGAGTAGTCAGCAAGGAGAGATTCTAAGTGGTTTTTCCACCCCCTTAACTCCCAAAGGCAGCCAGGGGATTCTCGAGATTCCCTTCAACAACTTGAAATCAAAGGTAGCCAAGAAAAATCAAGACCAAGTGCACCAAAGCCACACTTCAATAACAGTCAAGTGGACACATCACCTATTTTTAAGGGAGTTGTTGGTAGCTACCCTCTAGGATAAATAAGGCTGAGCAAGAGCTCATTAGGATTCTAATTTTGGAGAAAGCCATTAGGATCTTAGCTTCTGTAATAGGTTTTTGAGACTTTCATGTTGATGTAATGAGACTGTATTTTGTAATGAAATGAGTGTTCAGATTGTGCTTCACTAATCTAGTTTCATAGGGCTAGGCTTGTGGGTTAGGACCCAATCCATGTGCCTTAGTCTCTCTTGTGTATTTATTCTTTACTTTTATGTCATCTTTGCTAGTTTTTCTTATGAATATTTAGCTAGCTAGTTTGTTTGCATTTTCATTCATTGTTTTTAGTTTTCTTCCATTTGTATTTTGTTGTAGATTTAGCTTGCTTACATGTTGGTATAGTAGCTTATAAATTCAGAAAGTTGTGAGCCAAGCCTCCCTCTATCATCTCTTTCATTGGAGTTTAAGGAGGGTAGAACTTCCCCAAAGGTAAAAATTACTTTTATTTTATGATTTATTGGAATGAATAAGTTAGGTTGATACAGTTCCCTAAATATATTTATTATCATGTGTTAAAACTTTGTTTGTAGGTTAAAGAAGATTTTTTTTTCAAATTCAACTCATCTTTTCCATTTCCTTTATCATGCATTTGTCCATATTTGTTGCATAAGCATGTATTTTCTTGTAGGTATAGGTAGCACAGCTAAGGAGAACTTCACCAACACCTTCATCTTCCTTTCTCATCCTTCATCAACCCTCTATTCAAAAAAATTGCCATCAGCCCTATTTTCAAATTTTTCATTCCTACACTGTGAGAAAACCATAGGGGTGAAATACAAGCCTCCTAGGAGGTTATAAGCTTTAAAAAAGGGTGGGCCACCTTCCAATCATCTAAAACCACCTTCACTCTACCTTCCTTAGCCTTTTCACACCCATTTTTGGCCTGGGATTTCCCTTGGCTTGTTTCTTGTAGCAATTCAGGACTTTCCTATAGCACTATAGGAAACGTGTATCAGCACTTGTAGCAACACCATTGAGCCCCTCCTTAAGCTTAGAAACCACCATCCACATCCTCTAGACCTGCCAAAACCACCCATACACCTTCATCTTTGCACCCATGTGGTCAAGCCTTCCATAAGCCACCTTGGCACTTTTTCCTCCTAGCTACAAAACCACACATTTACAAGCATAATTAGGTCATGATTAGCTGCATGATAAATATAATATAGAGTGAGTAGAGTTTTTTTATCCATTTTTCGCAGCAAAGTGTGATTATGATAGTTTCCTTTATGCAATTTCAATTCAGAAATTTACTTCATGCGAGATGCCTAGTTTACTTTCATTTCCTATCATAGGTTAATGTGCAGATCTCTCTCACTGCAGAATAGTTATATGTACTTGCTTACTGAAGTGTAGTTCTATATTTGCTAATAGTTCCATGGATTTGAATCATTTGTAGCCCTAGCCTTGAATTCAAAAGCGTGACAGACTTCATCCGAAAACCCTAGGAGTAGCACACTTTCGTAAAGCTCAGAAGAGGATGACATGAGTAGAATGCATCTGCTATGTATATAGCACTGTCACCTCCAATTTTGTACGAACATCAGGTTGATAAAGTAAAGTAGGGTAGCCTTTTGGAGTTGTATCATTCTTGGTGCAATACCAGGGCTCACCACTTTTTGGTGCCATTATCGAGGAGGTGTCTAGTAGATGCTTTGATTTTGTTTTAGCATTTTTTTCTACTTTCCTTTTACATGTTGTTTGAAAAATATTGAAAAAATACAAAAAAATCTGATTTTCATGCCTCATAGGAATAGGGATACTCAAGGAATTTTTTTACCTAAAACCCCCACATCACCATATAGTCACCGTTCACTCTTCTTCAGTGGTTGTGAGGTTGAACATATCGTAAGTGAACCTTCTGAAAATTTTGAAGAACCTATTGGAGAAGAAGAAGATCTTGTTTCACCTAAGGAACCTGCTTCACCTATCTCAACCTTTCCTGAAAATGAATCCTAGGGAGCCTTTCCCATTAGAGAGGTAGATGGGGAAACTAAAATGAAAAACATTAGCCCCTCAACCATTCCACACTTTCATGGTCTTACCTCTGAATATCCTGACACATTCATGTTTGAATTTGTTGTTGTATATAGGACCTATGACTATGCCTCAGATGAACAAAAACTAAAGCTAATTCCATCTACCCTTATGGATGTAACCTTGTGCTGGTTCATGGATCTACCTGCGAACAACATCATTTCCTGGGAACATATGCAAGACGCCTTCAACAAAAAGTACAAGGACTACTGTAGGTCTAAGGAAACTAAATATGAGATATTAAGGATGACTGTAGGGCTTGATGAATCCCTAGAAGACTATGAAGAAAGGATTCAGTTAAACTATAAGAGAGCCAACTGTACTCTTGATCCCGGATCACTTAAACTATTACTTCTGAGATGGATTAGGGAGGAGGTGGCAGAAACCCTCAATATGTTTTCAGGAGGAGATATCTACTAGCTACCTTATGAAACAATCAAAATTGTCTTCAAGAACCATTATAGGGCAACTAGGAAGAAAGGCAGAGCTGTCCAAAGTACAACCAATACCCCTTCCTCTTCCACCTCCATAAAACATGACATTGGAAATATGTTGGAGGACTTCAAGAGTGACATGTTGCACACCTTTTCTTTTCAAATGGACACAATGAAGGTCAAGAGGAAGCAAGAGGAAGCAGAAATAGCCTTCATTATAGTTTTCCCTAGATGTCCCATAAAACACCCTAGAAATGAATGTCCACTAAATGTTATAAAATTTTTCTTAGTCTGTGAGGAGAATCATACCACAAAAAAGTGTCCCTCCTTATCTGGACTCAAAGTTGTATATCAAGGTGGGGAAGTAGGACCAGGGCAACTCTGTTTCATGAACCAGAGAAGGCCTCAAGGCCCTAGGTCATATCAACAAGCTATGAAAGGTGCACCTTACTCTTATTATCACAATAATAAGAATGCACCCATGTAGTCTTGGTACACCCCCACTCCTCCATCCTTGCCTACACCTCCTACTTGGCCTTACAACCCTGCATATCATCCTTAGCCTATGAATCAACCATTTCAATAGTATGTTCCTCAATAACCTCAATGGAACATTCCATCTCAAGCGTGGAGGCCTCAAAATAATCAATCACCTGCTCTAATGCCTCTACCCCAACCTCAACCTCAGATTACTAATGTTGCTCCACCCAAGTTGCCTCAAATAGCTACACAACCCAATCTGAACCCAAACAACAGACAAGCACACCAGGTCTATAGTGGAGAGAAATCCTATTGAGCTTATGTTGTGGAGATATAGAAGATTAATCTTAGGTCGGGAAGGGTACTCCCAGACAACCATCCTCTATATCCACCTATAGAGGTTGAGGAGGAAAAGGAATAAAGTAAAACTCATATCCAACAACCTCTTTTTCCAGAGCGCTTGATCCATTCCAGTTATCACACCCCTGAGGAGACTGAACTTCTGGGAGAACTAAAAAAATTGGGTGTAAGGATATTGCTTCTCCAGGCCATTAAGGATGTCCCTATTTACAATAGGCTCAACAAGGAAATGTGCTTCAATAAACCTAGGATAAAGAAGAAAGATACCCCAACCATCAAAATAATAGGACAGTTGTTCGACTTAATGTTGGGAAGGGTGATCTTTCCAAAGTACCTAGACTCTGGCAGTATAGTTGTAGATGCACACATAGATGGTGTCATAGTCCCAAATACACTGATTGATCTTCGGGTTGCCATCAATGTCACAACCAAGGAAACTATGTTGAAACTCAACCTCCAAGGGACTTTGAGGAAAATCACAACAGTTCTACAACTTGTAGATCGGTCCACAATAACTCTTGAATGAATTTTTGAAAATTTTATGGTCTCAATTGACTCTTGGGAGTATCCTACATATTTCCTGGTTCTACAGCCAAAAACCAAGTTCAATGGGTATACTCTCATCTTAGGCAAACCTTGGTTAGCCATTGTCGATGCTTATATCAGCTGTCGGGCCAGAAACGTGACTATTAAGAATGGGTCCTTATCTAAACAACTGGTATTATATCCTCCAGCCCAGCCTTCCATTGATCATGATCTACCTATTGTTGAGGCATAAAAGGTATCTTTTTAACACCTATTTATCTCACATTAATTATCAATCCGAGAGCGACTTTTTATTTCAAGAGTGTACTCTGTCTAAGGCAACAATTCAGTCTAAGAGTAATGCTATGAAGATGTAGTACAGAATGTTAAATACAAGAGTAAACAGATGCTTGTAAAGAAATCTAATTACAGTAACATAAATCGAAATGCTCTAAAACCTTAATTAAACCAATCTGCATAACATCGATCAGGGATACAGTAGCAATAACTCCTTCCCTTAGAAATCGATGCAAGATAACCAATTTGGGAACATGGAAGAAATAACCAGTGTCCTCTACAGTTGGTGATCTTAAAGCAATCGAAATGAAAGCAAATTCAATCTTCGTGCTGATGAAAATAACTGAAAGGAATAAAATCTGGAAAGGAACAACAACTTGTAATTCCTATGCATACCAATTGTAACTCATCTATTTGCTAATTTGAAGCTATGAATCAGAAATAAACAATAAACAGAAATGGAATAGCAATATCAACAACAATTCTAATTCTAATGCAATCAAGCAACTAATCTCAATACTCCAATCCTGTCGACAACCAAGACTATGAAACAGTTCATTGGAATGAATCATAAATCAATGGAACAACAACGCTTTATAAAAGATAGCAAGATGAATAAGATAGTAAATATGATCCTTGCTAAGATAGAATAGCAGTGCAATTCATTAACGTATACATAAAATCTGAATTCAATCCAACAACAATCAAATAACACTGTAATCGTAATAAATCTAAATGCAATTATCACACAACAGAAATAAAAGAATAGAAATACAAACAACGCATCGATCCACCAGGGTCGGGCCCTGAACCACTGGTGAAACGCCGCTGGGCTACTACAGAGCTTGAAAAATGGAACGAGAACGCCTCTTTGTATTAATCAAACATGAATAGCTTTTACATCAGTTGCTCTTTGATCACAACAGTCAAGGAATTACAGTGTTACAAGAGGAATTCAATAATCATCCATTGTTCTCTTAATACACAATACATGCTCTCCTTTTATAATCAGAAGGAAGAGAAATTAAATAGAAAATATGATCTCCCATAACAATATTGGATTGTTCCCAACAACTTGATCAACCAGAAAATACATTTTCAGCAATCTTTCAACAAGAGCAAGGCGAATTTGGCTTTGCAGCTAAGATTTGGAGGACGGCCACAACAACAAATCTGAGAAAATCATGCTCAAAGAACCCTGCGTTTCTCTCAACACAGGCCGCATTTGGGCAAACCATTCTTTTCCATAGTTAATTGGGTATGTTCTGGACAAAACACATGTTCTGGATTTTCTAGATTCTTCTTCATTTGCCCATAATCTTAACCGCAAAACTGTCACTTCTTATTCCAGCGAATTTCTAATTTGGAATATTTGATGATGATTTGGAGATAAAATCTTCAATCTGGCAAATATCTTGGAGGCTAAAATGGTGAGTGATATTACCAAATATATTAATAAACCATCATTGATAAAATTATGCATAATAATCATCAATTTATTAAAAATAAAGGAGAAGAAATAGTATTTATCCATAAGAGCATAAATCATTATAAAATGGATTTATATGATAAATTATAATAAATGACATGATAAAGAAGAGTAAAAATGGATGAAATAAGTGCTAAAAAGTGGTCATATTCACGGCCCACATACCCCCAAACTGAATATATTGCATGTCCTCATGCAACCCAGAACTGAATATATTGCATGTTCTCATGCAACCCAAAGAAAAAACCCATGTGTTAACCAAGCAAAGGAAACGGTTCATCCCAACTCATGAAATGGATAGAACAAATGAATTTTTCCTCAAATAATGAATTTTCAATTTTAGCAATCTTGATGAAGGCATAACAACTATATGTATATAAAGTTGCAGAAAAATGTGACATAAGTAACAACAAACTTCATTAACCATTTTCTCAAAAATCAGATCGTTGTGATGCATGGATCATGAGATATAAAAAAAATGGTTGTAGATGTTAGTGCATAACTTTCGACATTTTATGAACTAATTTAGTGTGAAATTATCTGGGTTTGTGTATTTTAATGATACCTCTTTGTTATCCAGAAATCACAAGAATTTAGTTCATAGTTTTAAAGATATATGCAAATCAATTTCTGCACTGTACAAAAATGAAATTGTATGCTAGCGAGAAAGTGAAAACATCCATCATGTGTGGCAATTTACCCCACTATTTGAAGAATTCTTTTAACATACGTCTTGAAGAAAGAGAGGTGGTTGCTACAATCTGTTGAAATCGATGCTTGGTATAAAACAACATGGAATAATGGAAGTGTTAAGAATGAATAAGAATATCAATGGATGATAAAGAATATTACGGACATGGTCATAAGAAAGAAATGAAATAAATCAACACTCCCCCAAATTGAAAGATGAGACGTGTCTAAAAAAATGAGAAGTGGTAAAGATGTGTAATGAATGATAATAAATAATGCTCAATGGATGCTCATGAAATTCTCCTAAATTCATAATAAATCAGAAAATTATGCTATTTTACCTCAAGTATACCTTTGGAAAATGGAATGGCATGTAGGGACTGGCCTTTGCTGAAGGCGATGTAGGCGAGAGCGGAATGCGAAAGTGATGAAAAATTAAGAGCCATCTTAAGCACATCACTGTCTGAAAATTGTCCCAACGTTTACCGAGCACTTTTCACAATTAGTTTTAATGGTGGTAAATGCTAGGATAGAATTTTCCCCCATACTTATTATTCTCCTGTAAAAAAATCACAATTCTGTATGAAATTTTCTTGAATCCAAAGTTTCAGTTTGGAATGGCAACAGGTAAGATGCATGCAAAAAGATCAAGCAAAAAAAATTATGTAGAAATGCAGTATTAATATTGTGGCAAATCAGCAAAATAAAAGAGCAGCCTACTCCATAGCAATTTTATAGCATGGAAAGGCATACATACTTATGATACAATCAATGAAATTATAACATTTACTGAAATCCATGCATGTGATAAATTGTAAATAGATATAGAAGCGTTTTGTAATGATTCAAGGATAAGGAGAAGGGATAGCTTAATATAAACATAAGTACAAATGCGTTTATTACCTACTTAAACTAATGTGATCGATTTATGATGATTTTCATGTATAATAGGTTCAAAATCAAAAGTTAAGGATTCATAATTTCATCTGATATTTTAAATAGAGATATAGGAAAAAGGGTTTAATATTACTATTGATGTGTATAAATGTGACTCCAATACCATCAGTAGGGCTCTGTTGCCCACAGGTGTCCATAACCTTGACAGAGTTTCTCTCTCACCCTTGGAGCCATTTTCCGTTATTTATGTTGAGGAAGTGCTAGTTAATTGTCATAACGGAGGCCATTGTGCTATCTTGGTGACTAGATAAATCACAATGCCATTCACTGGGAAGAAGTGAAAAGTGGGCAGGCCGGCTCGTGATGAGACCTCCTATTCCAAGGACTTCTTTAATTTTTTTCAATTGTCCATTAGACCATATCCCTGGTTTGGTAGTCATGATGGGAATGCCACTTCACTGACTTCCTTATGATCATGGTAAGCTGGCTCATGATGAGACCCCCTATCCTCCATCTGCCAAATTATAAAATTATTAATGAAATATGTCAATATTTTTCTTTTCATATAGCACTTTCCTATTTATTCATAAAGGATGGCTCAGCACTCCTTAAGAGTAGGGATGGTGGAAGAAGTCTAAATAGCTCAATAGAAAAGAATATGCCCTTGTTCCTACTCCATAAGTAAAAACCAAAGAAAGTTATAAAATATGGAAAATAACCAACATGATAAATATAATTGATCATATGAATTTAGTGGTAGTAAGACAACAAGATCATGTTATTGATTATGTCCGTTTTTCCTTTTTCTTATCATTACTAAACAACTTTCTTAAAAATGAAGATTTATTTTAATTTTTTGATTACAGTAAGCTTTAATTTGTATGATTGTGTATCCCTCCATAAATTGTATGTTTGTCTTTCAAAAAGTCATGAAAATTTCAAAAAATCCTCAAAAAGTTGTTCACAAACAAGAAAAATGCACTAAAAAAGTGTTGTTCCTTTGGAAAGGAACAACAAAAACAATCTACAAAAATGTTGTTGTTCCTTTCGAAAGGAACAACAAAAGTGTTGTTCCTTTGGAAAGGAACAACAAAAACGCTCACAACAATACTGTTGTTCCTTTTGAAAGGAACAACAAAAGTGTTGTTCCTTTGGAAAGGAACAAAAAAAATTCGCAGAAAGCAAAGTAAGAATGGTTCAAGAAATAAAATTTTATACAAAAAAACAAGCAAAGTAAAAGAAAACAAACTTTATTTACAAGTTTCAAGAAAATTTATTTTTTATTTTTTATTTTATTTTATTATTTTTTTCACAGAATTGGTGCTGCCGAAGAATTGTCTTCTGTAACTGAAACTTGCATGGTGGGGTACTTATTGTTCAATTACCACTGGAGTGGAAATTTCAATTTGAAGGGATCAACGCCTAAAACACAAAAACATAAAAGAAATCAGAAAAGAAACAACACTTTATTAAGTTACAACAGCTATGATGTTATTTCCTAAGAGAATATCAATATGCTAATGGAAAAAAATGATCTTTTTGAAAAATGTTTTGGCACTAGTGGCATGAATTTTCAAATGGAAAAGAATTATTCATTTCTTCTATGATGAATCCGTTAAGTGATGAACTGGATGAAATGCCCTTGTTTTACTAAAATTTCTTTCAAGAATCTCTCGTCCATAAATTGACCTTCTTTGTTCTGCTAAGACCTACAAAAAAACGAGTGTCTACCTGCAATAAAACATTAAATAATGGAGAAAGAGAGGTGATCGGGCTCCCCTAATCCAAGAATTATGCAAAAAACTAACAAGTAGTTACTCTGTAGAACAAATCCATGGACAAAGTAAAATTAATTTATTACCTGTGGGAGAGCAGTGGCCAATCATGCTAACCTGCAGTGTTTCAATCATAACTTCTTTGTTTTTCGTATGATTTGAGTGATTCCAAAGCCAAATGAGAGATAATTCATAGTTTTATCTCCAATATAAATAGGTTTTAAAAATTCAATACTATAATATGTCAAATTTGCTTAGAACAACCTGCATAATAGATTCATTTTCGATTTTCCAGCTTAGACCAACAATTGATATTTCAAGCATAAATTTTCCGTTTAATAGCGGATTGAACCGATTAAAATTGGAGATTAAATTAGATTAATTTATTGATCTCCAATAGAAACAGTTTTTGAGACAAGAAGAATTTATGGGTCAAATATGCTAGGGAACAGACGAGAAAACAGAGTTTCAAGAGTGCTGATTTATGATAGGAAGTCAGTATTTTGGTCATAAATTCCTCATACGATATCAAAATTGAGTGATTAAAATTGCGTTGTAAACTATATTCATAGAATAATCTACCATAGAAACAAGTTTTGAAAATATAATCATTTAGGCCTCCAAAAACTAACTATCCCAACTCTATTGTTGAGCTACCTACTAGACACCCCGTCAATGTTTTGGTTCTAACTTTCTCGTTTCAAATCCAAATTTAGTGATTAAAATTGGGTTAGAAATTAGACATCAAGGGATATTTAGGATAGAAACAGGTTTTAAAAATATTTACTTTTGGTCCCCCAAAACATGACTATCCCAACTTTGTTTTCAGGAATTTCCATCAAGCCCACAAGCCAAAAAATGATATTCAAGAAATTTTTCCATACTGATGATAAAATTAAATATAAGTGTTTGTAGAATTGTTATTTGTAATATAATTCATCTACATACACAAATAATTTAGAATATTTATCATCAATGTTGATTTCCACAGCGTGTTGCAACAAAAACAACTATTTTTAAAAAATAAAAAATATGTTTATTTCCTCATTTATTTTATTTTCTCCACTAATCTACTCTTCTTTGAAAATCTAATATGCTTATGTATAAGAGTATTCCTAGTGGATCCATTTCCAAAATAAGGCCTCTAGTATGTACATACCCAAATTTGAAAAATGCATGTCGATAAATAGTAGGGTATGAGAAGCCAACTTCCCTTCTTGTAAAAAAAAGTGGGCGAGAATTCTCAATTTATTGGGAATCTTACTCAGTCTCTTCTTTTTGGTTGTGTATCTCAGCAAAGGCTACAAATGGTGACTCTGTGGCCCGAAGGGAACTAGTAGGTTGTCTAGAAATAACTTTCCTAGGTCCTACTGATGGCTGAGATTCAGTTTTCTTAATAATTTTGTCAATAAAGGTCGTTCTCCCAAAGGTCACTGGTCCCTTAGGTTTTTTAGGTTTGGGAGGAATTTTTTCTTGTTTAGATTTTCTATTCATTTAAAACAACAAGCCTTCATTCCTACCTAAGGAATTTTTTTTTTACCCAATTCTACTGTGAAGCAGGCAGTGAACAAGTATGTTCCTTGCTCAGTGCACAGGTTCTTACCTTCCGTCTTTAAAACCCAATTCTTCCCAAGCAGAAAAAGGTCAAATGTGCATCACTCCTTCTAAATAGCATACACTCTCCCCGGCAATGGCGCCAAAATGTTGAGGCATAAAAGGTATCTTTTTAACACCTATTTATCTCACATTAATTATCAATCCGGGAGCGACTTTTTATTTGAAGAGTGTACTCTGTCTGAGGCAGAAATTCAGTCTAAGAGTAATGCTATGAAGATGTAGTATAGAATGTTAAATACAAGAGTAAACAGATGCTTGTAAAGAAATATAATTACAGTAACATAAATGGAAATGCTCTGAAACCTTAATTAAACCAATCTGCAAAACATCGATCAGGGATACAGTAGTAATAACTCCTTCCCTTAGAAATCGATGCAAGATAACCAATCTGGGAACTTGGAAGCAATAACTAGTGTCCTCTATAGTTGGTGATCTTAAATCAATCTAAATGAAAGAAAACTCAATCTTCGTGCTGATGAAAATAACTGAAAGGAATAAAATATGGAAAGGAACAGCAGCATGTAATTCCTATGCATACCAATTGTAACTCATCTACTTTCTAATCTGAAGCTATGAATCAGAAATAAACAATAAACAGAAATGGAACAGCAATATGAACAAAAATTCTAATTCTAACGCAATCAGGCAACTAATCTCAATACTCCAATCCTGTCGACAGCCAAGACTATGAAACAGTTCATTGAAATGAATCATAAATCAATGGAACAGCAACGCTTTATAAAAGATAGAAAGATGAATAAGATAGTAAATATGATCCATGCTAAGATAGAATAGCAGTGCAATTCATTAACGTATACATCAAATATGAATTCAATCCAACAGCAATCAAATAACTCTGTAATCGTAATAAATCTAAATGCAATTATCACACAACATAAATAAAATAATAGAAATACAAACAACGGATCGATCCACCAAGGTCGAGCCCTCAACCGCCGATGAAACGCCACTGGGCTACTACATAGCTTGATAAATGGAACGAGAATGCCTCTTTTTATTAATCAAACATGAATATCTTGTCCTGATGATGAACCACATTGGCTGGTTCGAAGCACGTCGACAAAAATTTCTTTGATGTGATTTTCACCGAAAAATTTTTACACACATTTTATGGATCACAGAAGCCAAATTCCTAATATCTTTTACATCATTTTCTCTTTGATCACAAGAGTCAAGGAATTACAGTGTTACAAGAGGAATTCAATAATCATCCATTGTTCTCTTAATACACAATACATGCTCTCCTTTTATAATCAGAAGGAAGAGAAATTAAATAGCAAATATGATCTCCCATAACAATATTGGATTGTTCCCAACAACTTGATCAACCGGAAAATAAATTTCTAACAATCTTTCAACAAGATCAAGGTGAATTTGGCTTTGCAGCTAAGATTTGGAGGACGGTCGCAGCAACAAATTTGAGAAAATTGTGCTCAAAGAACCACCATGAACTATGTCCAGCACAGACAATTTGGAAACATGATGCACTGCCTCTAAAGTTGAGTAGGTACCTTGGACCCAAAGCACGTTCAGTTTTCAGAGATTCTTCTTCTATTTACCCAAAATCTTAACCACAGCTTGTCCTTCTTATTACAATTTACCCAGTTGGAATATTGCAGTGATTATTTTGGGATCAATCTTAAATGGAAAATATGGAGGCTAAAATGGTGAGTGATATTACAAAATATATTAATAAACCATCATTGATAAAATTGTACAATAATCATCAATTTATTAAAAATAAAGGAGAAATAATATTCTTCGTAAGAGGCATAATCATTATAAAATGGATTTATATGATAAATTATAATAAATGACATGATAAAGAAGAGTAAAAATGGATGAAATAAGTGTTAAAAAGAGGTCATATTCACGGCTCAACACCTATATGGTTGGAGGATGAAGAAGATGAGGTATATAACACTACCTCCATTTTTACCATAGATTATTTTCTTAGAGGGGGACAACTTGATGAAGATGAAATCATCGACCATGTCATTTTCTATAGGGTAATATGCTTGGGTGGTGGTTATTGGGTATCCTTCTCAGGGCTTTCCGGTGCCCGAGGTAGACTGTAAGAATAGCTATAAAGTTCAAAAGGTACGGCATACATGTTCATACTAATATATATAATTGACAAAGTGAGATTGAAAAGATTACCTCTTTATGGATAGCGGATCCTATGGAGAACACCAAGCAGTGAAGTAGAAGTCCTTCACCAGCTCCAAGTCCAGATCCTGCAACCAATCAAAGCACCCATGTAATCTCTACAATAGTATAGCTTTATATCAATTAAACTAGCATATAAGAAACATAAAACAATGCAGATATAAGCCATTCATATCATTCTACATAGACAATTGAACAACAATTGTGACACTGATGCATCGAATGGAAAAAATAGATATAGTTCTATTGATTTAGGGAAAGGAGGATTACAACCATCAGTTGCACCAATCCCTCCTCAATCTTCGAATTCCTCTCTCTCTTTCTCTATCTCTGAGTATGATGATGATCAAGGTAGAAAGCTCTCAATGAACTTTGTCTATATTCAAGCCTCACACTACAACAATGAAATTATTCTCCACATATAATCAAACCTTTGACCATAGACCAAGAGCCTACAACTCCAATTTATAGGAGATGGAGAGGGAAAAACTTGCCAATTATTTCAACCAGTCCAAATCGGGAAAGATCTAGATGTGTCCTCGCTTTTCCTTGCTTTTTCCTTCCATAGGAGTTCAGTTGTGTTTGTCAATGCCTAATAAAATGTTTGTGCTATTTAGTTTCCATTTTGAACTGACTCTTTCTGAGAAAAAGCTGAAAATTCCAGTCAGTTCCATAAGATATTTCCCTTTTCACATTCAAACATAGATAACGTTTCCCTTTGGGCAAGACAGAGTGTTACCCTAGGCATTAATGCTCCCTTTGCATGGCTCAAGTGTGTTATAACTCTGCCTAGATATTTCTGGGTTGCGCTACCTTGGCAAAAATGGGTCTTGTCTAGGTCATTTTCTTCCTTCCATGTTACCTTCTCCTCTGAGTTGATGAGGAGGTCATTTGTCCTATAATAGATTCCCCCTAAAGTGTGAGGTCAGAGACAAAGACGATGGCCGAAATAATTTATAACAAGTGTAGCAAAATTATAGGAATCAGAGGACTTGTTAGCACTCAGATTGAACCTCAAGGCTGAGAAGAGGCAATCCTGAGAACAAGCTTTCGATCTGGCATCTATCCCTACTAGACCATAGAGGGCTCTCTCTGTGCCAATGAAGGATGGTTGCAACAATTGAATCTTAGGCTAGCTATGAAGTGCAGGGATTTGATTTGAAAGTTTTGGGTCGAGATAGCAAAAGATAAACAACCATTGGGCTATGGAGTCGAGGTAGGTTTCTACCTACAAACTTGGGGAAAAATAAGTGTTATGCTCAGCCAGATAAGTGATGTAGATGAGAGAAGAAAAGGGGAGAAAGCTCGATGCCCTGCAGGCATCAAACAGTGGATGAATCTCCAGTGGCAGCTTTAGTAGAAAGGAAAGCACATGGTTACTAAATAGAGCAGCTAACAAAGGATGGATTTTGTAAAGATAACCACTACATTTAACAACATAATAATTGTGAAAGGAGCATCATGCATGGATGGATTCCTAACACTTCGCTTAGAGAATGTTGTAACAAATTTTAGTATAAATAACACAATATGAAAATGATATTACAAGGAAAACATGGTGAACATGAAACACCGTGATGGATCTCCAATTTAAAGGGAAAAATTTGCTTGATTAAAATAATGTTCAGGAAAAATTTGCAAAGTCCAAAGCAGCAGTCTCCCTGGTGAAAATCGAACCCTTACATTTTCAAAAGTATTCCTATATATACCCTATTACAAATTTATTTTGATTCCCCTACATAGGAATCTAAATAAAATATATTTGTGCTGGAAAATAATAAATAAATTAAATTACAACTAAATATATTTATTAAATCATCTAAAATAAAATAAGTTTGTTGCAATATGTCGAACTTGATGGAGTTTGTTCATGAAATCTAGGATTCCTTTGCTGAATCTGAGCCTAGAATCCTGTAGCTGCTAATTTTGGGCCCTAAAAGTCTACCTCTAGAATGTCACTTTGCACTTTTTTGCACTTAAAATTGGAATTGGTTGGCCAACATGCTATAACATCAGCTCTCAAACTAAATACAAATTTATCTGTTGACATGCATATAAAACAATAAAATTGCATTTTTTCCCTCCATCCATCGAAAATTGCATTTGTGCCCTCTATCCATCGAAAATTGCATTTGCACCCTCCATCCATCGAATGCTAATGTTGGAATGCTAATGTCTTCCAAACTGAACTGCAGTCTTATCCTAATGTTTCTTCTAATTTTAAAATTCCATGCAATCTTTTCTTTCAGGTAGATTGCCCTCATCCATAGTCAAGAATCCTATCATTTTTTTTTATGTCATCTCCTTGTATCTTGAACCTTCTGCTAACTCATCCTGCGTTCTTTTGATCTCTATGTTCTGCCCTCTATGTTTTTACTCCAATGATTATTGAAACCCTCTAAAGAGAATCCTAATCCTCTATACTGATTTCTCAAAACTTTCTTTGCTTTGGGTGCTCCCCCCCTCTTTAAAAATTACATATATCATGCTTTCCAGCGACAGATGTAATTCTTTCCAAACTGAAATGAAACTAGAAATGAATGCGTACAAAGTGACATTCAAACAAATATGTATATTTTTAATTTTTTTGGGTTAAACTAGTGAAATTTGACAGAAGAACCACTACAAATGTCTAGTGTTGGATTTGTTGATTGTTGTTCCTCGTTTCATAGTGCTCCACTTAGCTTTTCATACACAGAGTTTGTGGCATCGAAACGGTTGAAATCTCATTAATTCAATAGAATCCTTAGTTTGTGCAGTTATCATTACCTTTAAATAATAAATCATGAGCAATATTTTCAAAGTGACATCAGGCAGCATCTTTGTGAGTATATAGCCCAACAATGTTTCTTCCATCCATGCATTCAACATTGAACCTTATTGACAAGAGTTCACCCGTGAATCTATCAATTGCTTGAACAAGTGGATCAGATAGCTTAACCAAATTTTGAACTTTGTTTTTGTCCTTCAAAAATTATTGATGGCCTCTTATTCTAATATGCCTCTTTTTCACAGCAAACCCTAGCTTAGTGGGAGAGGAAAATAGGTTTTGGTCTAAGAAAAATAGGGTATTTTAGGACTGCCTTGTAGAGGGAGGGGAATGAAGGGGTTAGGGGCTATCTAAATTATTGGGGAAATTTTGGGGCATAGGGATAGATGTTAGAGAGTAGGGGAAAGTGGAATTTCAAGGATTGAGTGGGGGGAAGGGGTCCAAAAGGGAAAAACACATGCCTAGTCTCGAAAAGTGTCAAATTGTAGCAATAGGCTAGGGTTTGTGGGAAAATGATGATTTTGAGGGATAGGAGTGATGGGAAGTGTTTAGGAAGGTATATTAATGATAGGGGAAAGTGTAAGAGCATCGGGATACAAGTCTTGTTGATTATTTAACCATGGAAGTCATGAGACCAAGAAAAATGCCCTCAAAACCCTAAGAGAGGGAAATGAGCTTTCCAAGCACAACAGAGAGAAAAATATGGTAAACACAAAGCCACTTACTTGGAAATGATGGTTTAGAACTTGAAATTGTTGAATACATTTGACTATTACTACTCCTTCAAAAGATGAATTTGATGGTGAAATGACCAATTTTCATGATTATGACCCTATGACCTAATGGGACTGCCTTTTGACATGACTTTTGATTGAGACTTTGACCTTTGACTTTAAAGACTTCCAAGTGAACATAGAATTTCCATAGGTGTTATTATGCTCAAGGAGACATGAGAATGAGTCAGCCAATATGATATTCTGAGGGAGAAGGAAGCTTATTTGACCAAGACAACCACCAGTGGAACAATTTTATATCATGACCTAATGGAATGATGAAAATTTTATTTAGAATGGGACACCTAAGATGCACATGAAAATGTGTTTTGATCGCTGGTGGAAGTACGCAAATACTGACACTAACATTGGCTCCAGCTGGGAATGGTAGCTCCTTGGAGGTGCCAGAAACACCATAGACCAAGTGCTTATTTCATTTGGCAATGGAGTCAATAGCTAAAAACCAAATTGAATACTGAAATAAAATTGACACAATAAACTGACTCAAAACCGACTCAAGACTGACTGAAACAAAACTTAAAAATTGAAATTACCCTACTTATTGATGGCAGTACATCACCAATACTTGAGGGCTTCAAATCCTGATGACAACCATCGGCCTGCTCAAGACATATATACAATCATGGGAAGTGATCCTTCCTGTGTAACCAATCCAGCAGATGGTTATTTTCTTTAATTCTTCTCTCACTTTCCTCGAGTAGGCAGAATGATGTCCATGTAGGAAACTCACAATAAAAACTGAAACCAAGACTTATGCTGACAAAGGAGAAAACATTCATCTTCTCCAATGCTTGCAAAAGGCTGTCGAAGGGATCTTGAAAATCAAGAACATTTACCTCTCGCTGATCTGGAATAAACAAGGTAGCTTTTTCTCTTGAATCTGATCTCTTTTCATAATGTACCTCAAGAAGAGTGTGTTCCTAGTCTTCAACAAATTCTGAACAAGTAGGTGAGCAGATTTCTTCTTGAAAAAGCAATTCAAAGCATGAGACATGGGAAGAAAAATCTGAATGACAGTCCTCAATGCTCCGGTCCTCTGCAATTTGAAAATATTGTTAATCATATTCATATGACATGGCAACCAGATTGTCATGTTTGTTATCACACTCATCAGTCATAAGAGGGAAAACTTCAAATTGTTCTTGAAACCAAAAACTGACATTTCTATCATCTACCACAGATTCATCCAAAGAAATTTTTTCACTTACTTGAACAAAGATCTCATCTTGTTTTTCATAAAGGGAATGGATTTCCTCCTCGCGAATACTTTGTTCTAATGGGTTGAGAACACTTAGGTCTATAACTCTATTTTCTTCATTCGAAGTGACCTCAACAATAGAGCTCTCCTTCATGGGATCCATAACAACATACTCTTCATCCTCACAATTTGAAACTAGATCTGGATCAGCCAGTTTGACTTTACCACAATCTGAGATTGGAACCTCATTTTCCTGCATACCATATTTTTCTACAACTAGATCTAAAACAAGACCTCCTATTCCATCATTTTCAACTGTACAAACCTCTTCATCCTGCTGCAAAATTTCTTGAGCATCTTGATAAGTATCCTCTAAGATTTATTTATGTTTTTGAAATGTATTTTCATACAGGGCTTCCATGATCTCATCGTCCATGAATTCATCATCTCCATAAAAATTCTCAAGATTTTCAATAAAACTATCAACATGTTTACAACAGTTCTGAACTCACATTAATGATGGATAAGATTCTTTATACCTTTCAAAGAACATGGTATGAAAATCCTTTAAACATAAATACAAGCAGGCGGAAAACTTTCATACTAAGATCAAGTTTCATCTTCCAGAGTGGCCATGAATATCTTCATCAAGAAGTCTTCAGGAAAATCAACCTTTAATCTATGCACATGCATGTGAAATCTCACTAGATGAAGAGTAGCATCATTAACTTTCACATTTTTGAACATAGGAAAATTCCTTTGCCAATCTACCTTAGGCATTTAATTTGGGAAACCTGGAATGTGATCTCGACTCATGGGAGCATACCTGCTTGCAACAGTTTCCATCTTGAAAAATCTTGAAGCTAATGATCTTTATGCAGTAGAGTCGACATGAGGTTTTGAATTTCTAGATATTTCAGTGAATGGAGTCACCAGGTGAATGGTATAGCCTTCATATGCATCTGATTACTTTCCACCATCAGCAATCCGATCTAAACTTTGTCGTTATTTCCCAAGGAAGATATGATATTTCGTGTCCCCAGTGGACTCACCAAAATGTTATCACTCAGATTGAACCTTAAGGCTGAGAAGGCAATCCCAAGGTAACCTCAAACCAAAATTTAGACTTGGTATCTAGCCCTACCAAGTCAGAGAGGGAAGTCTCAATAGAATCACAGCCAAGAGGGCTAGATGAAAAATATTTTAGGTTAGCTAACGAGTACAGGGGGTTTTGATTTTGACTGTAGGGTTGGGCTCACTGAACATGGATTTAGGTCAAGGGGACAAATCAGGGCCAAGTGGATGAAATTTCAATTTTTTTGATGGGGAAAGTTAGGTAAAATATTTAACATTCAAAAGAGGATTAAATGAAATGAAAAGACTGGTGAGGAGCTAGGGAAAGCATATGGAATGTATTTTCCCTAAACTGAAGAAACTGAACACATTATACTAAATTTCCCAAAACAAAGCATAAATAAATATGGATTTTGTCTTTCAACTTGAAATCAAGTATATTATAGATATGAAATGGTTTATGAATTAACAATACATTCTAACAAATTGATAACAGAGAGTAAACTATGTCTAAAACTCATACCACATGGATCCCAAGAAAATAGCTACAATTTTCCATTAATTTCCAAGCTGAGATGATACTTTATCAATACAATCTCTCAAATTGATGCCAACCATTACAAAGATTGAAAAACTACACCTTATAGACTTCAAAACCACTTCCTCTCATCCTCAGGGGAATGTTAGTGTTAGTATTTGATTACTTCCACCAGGGATCAAAACACATTTGCATGTGCATCTTAGTCGTCCCATTCTGAATAAATTTTTCATCATTCCATTAGTTCATGATATAAAATTGTTCCACTGGTGGTTGTCTTGGTCAAATAAGTTTCCTTCTCCCTCAAAATATCATATTGGATGACTCATTCTCATGTCTCATTGAGCATAATAACACATATGGAAATGCTCTCTTCAATTGGAAGTCTTTAAAGTCAAAGGTCAAAGTCTCATTCAAAAGTTAGGTCAAAAAGCAGTCACATTAGGTCATAGGGTCAAAATCATGAAAGTTGGTCATTTCACCATCAAATTAATATTTTCAAGGAGTATTAATAGTCAAATGTATTCAAAAATTTCAGGTTCTAAAATATCATTTCCAGGTAAGTGGCTTTGTGTTTACCATATTTTTCTCTGAGTTGTGCTTGGAAAGCTCATTTCCCTCTCCTAGGGTTTTGAGGTCATTTTTCTTGGTCTCATGAATTCCATGGTTAAATAATCAACAAGACTTGTATCTAGATGCTCTTACACTTTCCCCTATCATTAATATACCTTCCTAAACACTTCCCATCACCCTTATCCCTCAAAATCATCATTTTTCCACAAACCCTAGCCTATTGCTACAATTTGACACTTTTCGAGAATAGGCATGTGTTTTTCCCTTTTGGACCCCTTCTCCCCACTCAATCCTTGAAATTACACTTTCCCCTACTCTCTAACATCTATCCCTATCCCCCAAAATTTCCCCAAGAATTTAGACAGCCCCTAACCCCTTCATCCCCCCCCCCCCTCTACAAGGCAGTCCTAAAATCCCTTGTTTCGCTTACACCAAACCCTAATTTCCTCTCCCACTAAGCTAGGGTTTGCTATGAAAAAGAGGCATATGAGCAGAAGAGGCCATCAGTACTTTTTTAAGGACAGAAACAAAGTTCAAAATTTGGTTCAACTATCAATGCATTTCTTGTATTTTATTTCCTTTTCTTTTTTACTTTCTTTGAACACTTTCGGTTATGGTTGCTGACATTTATTTTTCTGAAATTTACTTTTTAATTAGGTTTTATATGAATCACTATAGGATTAAAACCACTGAAGTCTCAAGACCTAATAATATACATAAATAAAACCACTTGTACATTGTTTGTTGGTAATGAAAAATTGTGGTTTAGAACCCGATAAGCATTAGAGTCCCACAATATAGTGACAAGTGACAATCCTTAGTGATTAATTCTTTCTAGTGTTAGTTGTTAGCATATGTTAGAATAGGCTCTAATCCTGCATGTCATGTGATTGCATCTCTAAGTATTATGATCTTTCATTCGATACTTAAATGTTGAATTAGAATACATATAATTCCACCAACAATGTTTAACAGAGTGCCCGTGTTACTCCATATAAGGACGCCTTCTTCAAATGCATTTGTAGGTCAACTTCAAGAGTAAACTTGAGACATCATGAAAACATTCTACAAGAAATTAGACACCATTAAAACCTACTGAAAGCATACATAATACTTTGTACAAGGAATAAAGGTCATTATTACAAGGCATACATCAAGGGACATCAATGGCAAAAATAAGATGCCAACAAACTCCCCCTTTGACATTAATTTCAACCTGAGCTTGATCTTGTCTCCTGAACCTAACTTCTAAAGCTAGGCACAATATTCTCTCCCCCTTCGACATGAATGGAAAGGGGATATACATCACAAGACAATATACATAGAAAAGATAAGATGCATGGCCATCTTTAAAATAATCCCCCTGAGGGGCTTGCTCATACACTCCCCCTGAGCTACTGAAAACTCTCACCCTACATGAATGAGAGACTATGTATCTTTGAGAAATAAGAAATAAGAAGCAAGAAAAAAAAATCATAATCCAATGAAATACATGTGGCCATGCAACCACCACCAACTCATCAATTTTTTTGCAGTTTATTTTTTCTATTAATCCATCTTTGAGACAATTGATAGCTGCATAGAAATATTTTTCAATGCCTTTGACAGGGCTCCACACTCATATGTTGTCTAAGATGCTCAAAATTCTTTGTTGGAAGTGGCTTAGTGAATATGTGTGCAACTTGTTCATTTGTAGCCACATACTCCAACCTCACAACTTTATCGACCACTTGATCTAGTATAAAGCGATATTTGATTTGTATGTGCTTCATTTTGGAATGAAGGAATATATTTTTGGAAATTTTGATCACCTTAGTACTATCAACTATGATAAGAAGAGGATCAATGAATTTAATCCGCATATCTTGAAGAGTTTTCTTCATCCATAGTATGTGAGTGCACCAAGTAGTTTTTGCTGCATATTCAACTTCAACAATGGACAATGAGATGGAACTTTTCTTTTTTATTTCCCAAGAGACCAAACAAAATCCCAAAAAGAATGTTTCTCTCGAAGTGATTTTCCTATCATCAATACTACCAGCCTAATCCACATTAGTATAAGTAATCAAACTAAAATATTTACCTTTAGTGTTACACCATTTTTTGGTCATCTAACTTGTTACTATTAGATGGACCTAAGTACACCATGTAATACCAATTTTACCCTAAGTAAAACTGATTTCACTATGAAAAATAACTTAGTAAACCACCTTTATTAATTTATTTATGGTCTAAACAGAAAACCCCATGAGGAAATATTAAATAAATCTACATTTGTTTGATTTTCCTCAAGGAATAATTAGTTAAACAGAATTTTAATTAATACTCCTGGTCATATTTAACCCAAAACATGAAAATTAATTAGAATAAATTATTATTTGTCTTATTGTTTTCTAGGAATAGTTATTTAAACCTTATTTAAATAATATTCCTTGTTAAATTTGACTAAATCACTCATAAATAGTTAAATAAATCATTATTTATTTAATTATTACTCAACCACATCCTTGAAATAATAAATAAATCATTTATTTATTTATTATTTAAAAATAAATGGATTTGACCCAAGTCAAATTCTTTTTCCCTCCAACAAATATAATAAAATATTCCATAAAATTTGGATCTTGATTTGGTTAATAATATTTTAATTATACACAAATATCTAGACTAACTCAATATTTTTTTATAAATAGAAGGCTTTTTCCATTCATTCATTACCTTTTGTTTCCTAAATATCACTATGGATTTATACTTTTGGTCTGACTTTGATCCACCATCATTGTCATATTTTTCTATCTATTTTCTTGTGAGCTCCCTTTGAGTTCCATTTTTGTCTGGGTTTTCTACACCATCAAGAGAGAGGAATTTTATATCTGAAGTGTCGAGGACTTACAAGAACCCATCCCATTGAGGAGAAATAGTAAAATCCTTCTATTTTTTCCTCCCAGGTGCCCTTAATAAAAAATTCATTCAACATATTCTTGTCTTGTCTATTGGATGGATGGAGCAATTCTTGTTTTTATTTACTGCTTAATGTCTTTTAATGCATAGATCTACATTTTTGCAGCATTTAGCTTGATCAACTAATTTCAAATCTGAAGATATTGGCAGCCATATTTGTTGTTAGGATTTTTTGTTATGCACAGCTAAAGTGGTCTTTTTTCGTACACTTGCGATTAAGATTCATACTAACAACTGGCTACTCCACACAGGTTTTCGATTACGACCACTGTCGTTTTTCAGATCCCTGCATATCTAGCTGCTTCAAACCCTAGGATTTATCTTTAGCTTCTTGTTTTTCTTTTATTGATGTTGTTTTTAACCTATAAAACCCTAAAAAATTAAAATTTCTAACTTCCGTGTCTTTTTGGACCTATTGCGCAGGTGAAAAACATCAGCCATAGTTGAGCCGACACATTCTGTTGAAACCTGATCCTAAGAGCAGAAGAAGTGCAAGTCACACTTTTTGGCCCTAAACCTATGATCTAGAGCTTCAGGACGCGGAAGACTACCCAAAATTTGCAACCTCAACAATAAACAGGTCAGAAACTGCGACTTGGACATTTTGCGGGACTTTTTCTGAAAGTTTTCTAGGTTTATCTGGGCCTCTGTTTAGGGTTGTATGACCTCCATATCTACCCATTTTGGACCTGTACTTGTTTTTTTTTACTCATCTAAGTGGGAACCTAGCCCTCTTGGGTTTCAATACCCTCCACACTTTGTGGAAGAGTTTTAGCTTCTGTAGGTTTTTTGAAATTTTTCAGAGTGTTCAACCATTTTTTAGATCTGATACCTCACCTTCAGATCCACTTCAGATTGTCTATTTATCCATCCAAATTACCTCCTTTAGTTTTGTTTTGGTTTTCCTCTAGGGTCCACTCAGTTTCCCTCCAGGAGATAACCTTTCGCCACCTCATTTACAACAATTTTTCCTTTGCTTTTTTTCTGTTTGTCTACACCCATTTCCAGCAGATCTAACCTTTAGATCCCTGTCCCTCCCGACCTTAGATCTATTGCCTATTTTGGGGTGTTTTGACTAGATTTTTTTCCACCTACTGACTACTTGTTGAGAGGCCCACCTCCTTGGGTTTAGATTATTGCATTATTAGCTGTCTGTTTGTTGTTATTTTAGTGTCATATACTGTTATCTGTAGGTTTATTTACAGTTATAAAACACAAATTTTATTTTCCTCTACAAACGTCTGGGTTTAAAAATTAAAATTTACACACTTTACACACACACCCTAAGTGAAGAAGAGCTTGGTTAACACTGCTAAGCAAAGACTTTAACATTGAAATCAATTGATCCTACACCTCTCTGCCCTTGTTTTGAAATTGTAATCAGTTGATCCTGCACCTCTCCACCCTTGTTGGTCTCTCTTCCCCTTATGTCGTGTTTGTTTTGTCATCATTGTGCCACCAAGGCATTTATCCCAGAGACTTCTTGACCTTCACCCTCAGTTTCCGGTAGGAATACTTACTCGTCCACGTAGGATTTGAGTTAATCCTCCACTGAGTCTACACTCCGACTCCTCTTCTGGTTCATTGGGTTCTCCTTCTGGTTCCTCCCCCGGTTCTCCTCCTGTCACCTTCACCATGTCTGGTTCAGGACCTAACGCTGGTGGTAGCCCCGGCCCTAATGCTAGGAATACTACTAGTGGGACCGCAACAAGAACTACTCCGGCTGCTCCCTTTCTCCCTATATGGGAGGCCTCAGTCTTCCCGATTTTAACTAGTTGATCAATGACCCTATACACCATGACGCTAGTTGACCTGCTATGCCTACCAAGCTCCCTTCTGACATCCCCAAGTTTGTAGGCATTGCTGGAGAATATCCTACAAATCATGTTTGATCTTTCCACATGTGGTGTTCGTCTAACTCCATTACCGATGACTCTGTCCGTCTTCGGTTGTTCCAACGTACGCTTACTGTCGAAGCTTCTAAGTGGTATGTTGATCAGGCCTCATCCTCTCATACCACCTTTGCGACTCTTGTATGGGCTTTCCTATCTTATTTTCAGCTTCCTCTTCGTTACGATACTGGTACCGAACTTTTGACTTCTTTCCGTCAATCGTATGTGACCCGCCTATCCAAGCATGTCCAAGAATGGCGGAGAATAAAGAGCCTATGTCGAGCCCCTACCTTCGAATACCGTGTCTACATGGACTAGTTCCTTAGATCTCTCTTTCCTGCTATTGGAAAATATGTCGCAACGCATTTCCCTCAAACCGAATAAGCCACTCTCCAAATTGCGTTAAAATATGACCTGATCTATGCTCAGTTAGGTTATGTTTATACCGTTCTACTTGATTTCCTAGACCCAGTGGTGCCAACACACCGAAGGCATCTCATGTTGCCAACGGTATCGTTGGAGCTCTCTCTCATCCACACGCTCAGTCTCCCATGGGCTATGGTTTTCCTCAGGGGGGGTCAACACCTCTCGCACTTTTCCCCCTCCCAATAGTGTGTATCCAGGATACGGCATGCCTCTTATTTTTTCCCAACCTCCTGTTTACCACACTGTTACCCAAACCTCCTTATTATTCGTATCCATAGCTTGGTACTCCAGATCTTCCATCATTAGCACCTCCTCCTCCCTTGCCTTCTCAAACCTCGCAACAGCACCCACCACCCCCTCAGGGGCAAGTGTATGCATAGTAGGGCACAACTAATCCTCCTCCCTCTAAAAATAAGAGCAAAGGCACTAAAAATCAATTTTCTCTCGGTAATCCTTGACCTAATCCTCAAAATAATGCTCCTAACACTGCTAAACAACAACAGGGCACCCAGCCCAAGCAGAACATGCCTGTTCGCACAAACAAGCCTTATTCTTGTTGTGGTGTTTATGGTCATTACATGCATGATTTTCCTCTTTTACCACAGATGAAGCAGATGTGGGAGTCTCAAGCAATATTTCGAGGACATCAAGCCTCCCCTTCCATCCCTCCCAGTGTTGCGGCTAGTCAGTCGGTTGTTTTTACTAATCTGTTCCCTTAGCAAAGATTTGTAGCTACCTAACCACCTGAAGGTTAGGTGGCCACTTAACCTCTTCCATCTAGTACCTCTGACTACCAGATTCTCATGATGAATTATGACCAACCTATAACTGTAGACGTCAACCTTAAGACTCGGTCCCGTCAGTACAACAAGCCTCCTGCTACGTTTGTCCTAGAGCCATCTCCTTCGGTCTCTATAGAGCCTCTTTCAACACCTAATGGTCCCTTGTAGAACACTTAGCCTAAGGCGGAGGTTCATACCAAGATCCCTAAGGGACCACTATGCCTAAATGCTGCTTCTTGCAAAGCTGCCCATTCGTATAGTATAGTAGATGATTTGGCACAATCTCCTGCTTCCATTTCAATGCTGGAA
Source organism: Pinus albicaulis (assembly GCA_034641835.2). Taxonomy (NCBI): domain Eukaryota; kingdom Viridiplantae; phylum Streptophyta; class Pinopsida; order Pinales; family Pinaceae; genus Pinus; species Pinus albicaulis. The sequence goes on from CM076573.1 coordinate 334,804,669, forward strand.
CTCCTCCAGTCGTGCCCTTCATAACAAAAATCTCTACTATCTACCATGGGAATTATAGATCCTTCCGATGATCGCTTGATCGTCTTCGATTTTGACCAGTCAGAACATCCTCCTCTTCCCACTTCCGTCGCCTTCCAAATCCCAGTCAAGATCTGGAACGCCAACATTTCCCGGTGCATCATTGATGAGGGGGTATCCACCTGTGTGATGTCCACTTTGGTTTGGAAGCAACTCAGATCAACTGAGTTGGCTCCTTCCATGATCACTCTTCGAGCATGTGATGGCCACTCCTCCCAGCCCATTGGCCTATTCCACAATTGTCCTATTACCCTTGCGGGCAAGACTGTTTGCGTTGACGTAGAATTCATTGATGTCCCCTTAGATTACAACATTCTATTGGGTTGTAGCTACACCTATACAATGTCTATTGTCCCATAAGCGGTTCATCGCAAGATTTCCTTCCCTCATGGCAGAAAGATAGTCACCATTGACCCGTTGACATATTACGAACCAAAGTCTTAGACCCCCCCTGATTCCATCATATCTTCGGTGGCCAATAAGCAAATTTCCAATCCTTTGACCAGTGTCTCACCTAGAGTCTACAAAGACTCCTCATTTCTTGGTACATTCCCTAGTCTTCCTCCTCCTATCTCTGATCCGAGCTCATCGAATGTTTGCATGATGCAATCGTCTTGGTCTTCCCTCAAGCAGCTCGCTTCGGCTAGTCAGCAGCCTCCTCGCCCTCCACAACCTACTCCTAGCCCTTCAATTCAGCCTTCTGGACCTCCTCCTCCTAGCCCTTCACCTACAGCTGGTATCCATGAGCTTCTTTACCCTCCTGGAATAGTTCCTCCAGTCCTTAACCATCTTCGAGCCATCCCGCCTAGCCATTACCCCTCTGGTCATATACAGTTCCTAGCTCTCCCATCTGGAGTGTACACAGAACCTGTCATGGCTACCCTCTCTCTTCCTAACTTGACCCTGGGGATTCCCATCTGGTACCTCGATCCCCCAGCTGCTACCCCACTTGGTCAACCTAAACCTTATCTTGCTTTGACCCCAGTTCAACTCGTCCTTATGACTTCTCCCGCTGTTACAATGCCTCAGCCACCTCAACAGGAACCATCTCCTGTTGCGACCACTTCAGGTAAGAAGGGAAAAGCTCACAAGAGGGTCTCAAAGGAAAAGGCTGCCCCGAATAACCCTACTCCTCCTCTACCTCCAAAGCCTTGTGATTTGTGTGATGTCGTCATTCATGACACCCATACCTGTCCTGAATTTCCCTGAACCAAGCCCATGGTTAATGTTACATTCCCTGAGTCTATGATCCCTGAAGCCTATATTTCTTCCTCGACTGCAGCCAATAACCCTAATAATATTCACACCAATCAACCCTGTGCTTTTTGTGATCTCCATGGCCATTATTCCCACCATTGTCTCCGCCTTACGCATTACCGTGCCTCTTTGGAGGTAGTTCGAGAGTACGAGGTTGAACAAAACCAATCTGCCTCTCCTGTACTTGCGCAGTATGCTGCAAGACAGCCTAAGGATTTAACCGCTCCCATTTACATCCTCCCTCCTGATGTCGAGATGATGGAGCCTGCGGCCACCATCCGCTACCTATCATCATCCATGAGACCCCCGGTGGAAGCTCCCTTTGAATATTCGCCTGTTGTTTCACTCGACCTCCCTCCAGCAACCACCCTGGGCTCAACATTGGTGGATCCCTTATCTGCTTATTCTTCTATAATCCATCGTGACGATGCGCATGTCAACCTTTTTTCTCATGATGATGAGTCAGGTAGCTTCGTCGTGTCATGTGGTCTTCCTTCCTCCAATCGCTCCATATTCTATTGTGATGATGACATCATGGAAGCCTTTTCCACCCTTGACTTCATCTTTCCTACCCATAAGTAGGATGTAACCATTCGTTTATATGGTGACTTTCACGGCCTGAACACAAGCTACAACTCCAGTAGCTCCCACACCCCAACTCACCGTCGGTGTGTGGGTAGTAGACATCCTACCCAGTTCACTCCCTCTCGCAGTGTTTGTTCGGTCTCTACTTTGCACTCGGGCTGCCAGCATTGTTCATCATCCTCCCATTTGTTGTCTTGTGGCACCTTTCAGATGGACCTCCATTTCACACTTTATATTAGTTATGCTGATGGTGCAAGTCGCTACTCCCGGAATCTAGCCTCAGCAGGTTGGGCCATCTTTACCCCTTTGTATTTGCTTGTTCTCACGAATGGTGCATGCATTGGTACTGCTACCAATAATCAGGGCGAATATGATGGAGTACGAGCTTTATTAGCTAATTCCCTTTCTCATCGCATCCTCCACCTTCATGTTCATTTAGATTCCCTGTTTCTTGTCATGCAATTGAATGGTGTCTATCGTGTGCATAAACCTATCCTTTTTAGAAGATGTTTATGAGTGAAGATTTTGATGCGTGAATTTGAAATCATTACATTCATTCACGTACCTAGAGCACAAAATCACTATGTAGATAGCATTGCAAACAATATTCTATATTGGCATTTAGCACATGTATTTAACACACAACAATAACATTAAACCATCAAAATGATGCATATCCATAATATGTGTCGTATAAAATGTTTTAGGTCCATCTAATTTGATACATATGACATGCCCATAGCATGTTACAAAAACTCAAAACAGGGGGCACCACCTGCCCCACCTACCCCTACACACTAATCACTATCTGGAGGATCCCCAGTGGAGTCGCCATTTGTTAGTATGAATTCTTTGTCGAAGTGTACGAAAAAGACCCACTTTAGCTACGCATAACTAATAGCCCTAACAACAATAATGGCTGCAAAACATCTTCAGATCTGCAATTAGTAGTTAAAGTGCTGCAACAAACAGATCTATAAATGGAAAGATATTAAGCAGTGAAGTAAAGAGTTTGCTCCATGCATCCAACACACAAGACAAGAACACGATTTTTGAATGAATTTTTATATTACAGGGCACCTGGGAGGAAACAAGAAGGTGTATCCAGATCTCCTCAATGGGATGGGTTCTTTGTAGTCCTCAGCACTTCAGATCTAAGCTTTCTCTCTCTTGTAGATGTAGTAAAACCCAATGTAGAAGGTAGAGCTCAATGGGAGCAAAATGGCAGAAATGAGACCAAGTGTATAGATCCAGAGTGATCTAATATGCAACAAAAGGTGAAGAATGAAGGGGAAAAACCTCCTATTTATAACAAAATATTGGGTCATTCTAGATCTTGGTGCATGATTAAAATAATGTTAATCAAATCTAGATCCACCTCTATGGAATATTTTATTATTATTTGTTGGAGGGAAAGGGTGTTCGACTTGGGTCAAATCCCTTGATTAGTGAAGAATAAATAAATAAATGATTTATTTATCTTTTTAAGGAAGTGGTTGGGATATAATCAAATAAATAATGATTTATTTAATTAATGGTGGTTGGTTTGGTCATATTTAACAAGGAATATTATCTAAATAAGATTTAAATAATTATTCCTAGAAAATAATAAGATAACTATGGGTTTATCTCATTAATTTCTTTGTTTTTGGGTTAAACATGACTGGGAATAATAATTAAATTGTGGTTTAATTAATTATTCCTTTTGGGGTTTCCTTAATTAACATAGTGAAAGCAGTTTTACTTGGGGTAAAACTGGTCTTACATGGTGTACTTGGGTCCATCTAATAATAAAAGGTGAGATGACCAAAAAATGGTGTAACAGCTATGAAGCAGAAAGGGCAGTTTTAAATGATTTGGTTGGTGAGTTGTTGGTTGGTCATGAGATCATAGACTGAGAAAGTAATGGGAGAAGAGGAACAAAACAGCAGGATGTTTCAGCAAAGAGGATAGGTCAAGAAAGTGCCATCCATTGGGCTATGGAGTCATGAAAGGGAATTACTTGCAACAAATAGCCCAAGCTTTTAGAGGGCAAGTCATCTACACTAAAGGACCTTTTTAGATAGATGGTGGGATGGAACATTAAGGATTGAAAGTGAGAGAAGGAAAGAAACCCAATTTCTGTCTATAGATCAGGTCAGAGGTCATTTAACTCCAAACCTACTTGGACATACTCATAGGCAACTCTCGAAGGAGGGACAAAGGGGCAACTTATAGATCGGACCAGAGGTCATTTAACTCTAGGTCAGCTTTAGCATGCTCCAAGGGAACAGAGATAAGTTTTACAGAGCCAGGGTCTATAGATCAGAGAAGGAATTTGAACCTTCAATGCTTTGACACCAGCAAGAGATATTAGAAAGGCTAGCTAGTCACACAAGGATCCTAGTGGACAGGGCTAACTCTAATCCCCGGTGTTCCCAAATGTTCCAGCTTAAACCCAACAAGAACATCTAATAACATATTCATTTAATTCATACATCAGCTAGCAGGCAATGACATTCACTACACTGGTTAAATTAACTGAAATCAACCCTTAGATAACACATACAGCAGAAAACATTTAAGGCAAGGAGAGCAAAGACATAGGGTAACTAACAAGGGTAAATCCTATGCCATATTTCTGATGCAAGCCAACAGAAAATGAAACAGTATGAAAATGTAATAAACAATGTTATAAAAACATCACCAATAGTAATAGACCAGAATCTTGTGAAATGTGCTTGATTAATTGATGCAAAACCAGTCACATACACTAAGCTCAATGGCTAATACAGTCCAAACTTTCTCCTCCCAGCCTACTAAATACAAACTACTTTGTTGATTTCTCCCAAAATGTTCTAACAGTCAAAATGAATCCCTCTAACTACAACGGCAGAAGTCGAACAACAACCTTTACAATATGTTCTTCAGGATTCTTATAGGAGAAAAGAATAACAGGAGTAGATGTAAACTTAAATGCAGCATTAAAAACTCTGAAGCGGCAGGAGGGCCGAGGCTCCACTCAGTTTAAATTCTGGGCATTTATCTCTGGTACTCGTTGGATGATGGAGTGGTCGTCGTCATATTTTCATTTACTCCAGGTATGTCTCTAGTGTACTGAACAATAATTCAGAACGATGATGCTAGGGTCTGCCATACTGTATAACTAATGCACTGGTAGCATAGGACTGTTGTCAGGGAAGAAATCCTCTCAGGAGCACGGCATAGAATAAAGGCAATATGGATACTGTGTCCTTTTATGGAAGAACTTTCTACTGATGTGAAACCCTGATAGTATTATTTTCTGTGCATTGGACCTTCTGAGCGATCCACGGGGTCTTCGATTTTGGTACCTTGTCTTTGAATAATTGGATTAAGGCTTATAATTTGTAATTACAGGATTTAAATGCTCTATTTTTATACTGATACTCTTTGCTGCTTTCTCGATTTCCTCTGACTGTGAAATCTGTGCTTTAATGGCGCCGGAGAGGTTTTGCAGAGCTTTAATTCTGTCCTTTGATGAAATTTATGTTGCAAACACCTTTCCGGACATTTCCCTGTAATATCAGGCCTAAATTCAGCTTCTTCTGCGCACTGTACCACCACAATAGTGAATATGAATCATGGCGGTTTTTTGCCGCCTGTAACCCTGCAAAACATGAGAAAACGTTAAGAAAAACCATGCATGGAGGTGGTGGATGCTATGGGTGACCGTAAAGAATGGCGGCGTGGCATGATGGATGCAGAGGATTTCGTGGAAGAACACAGTGGATCAGTGGGATATGCTCTGGAGGCCGGCGAGGACGGAAATTTTAATGTAAAACATTAAAATTACCTTGGAATGCATATATATACAGGGACGGGTGAGAAATACGATGAAACACGTGGAAAGGGTGACATGGCGGGAGCGGTCAACAATGGAACATGCAATCAAATCCGGACTGTCTGATCTCAGGAGGAGATCGACGGCTGGGGACATGGCGGAGGGCGATTGAATCTGGACCGTCCGATCTCGGGAGGAGATCGACGACTGAAAATGCATCGGAGGGCGACGGATGGCGAGCCATGGGTATGGCTACCTTTGGTTATCCCCCGCGCAACTTCGCGGAGCAATGACCGTTGGATGGACGATCGCAGATCGGACAGTGTATATGCATATCGTGCCATGTCAAATACCGAACGATAACGCGTGATGGGGGGGCGGTTTTGGGATAGTGACGGAGCCACGTGTTAGGCGATGAATGGAATCGCTCCGAAATCAAAAATACCACCCACCTCCCACAGTCGGTGCGATAGATATCACCGATTTTAGAACAGTGAGAGGGGACCACTGGGGCGGGTAAAATATGGATCGTTGATCTAGCAGGTTAATGAACGGTGGAGATGCGATGAATGGGCGGTGAACGGGTTGAACGGTGGAAGTTGTGGGGATGCGATGACCGTATGATCTATACATATCGACGGTTTAAAATGCGCCCGATGTGGATTCTGTGATAAGCACCTTTCGGGCTAGTGCGTGGTTCTAGCGCCAGGCCACATGGGGGGAAATACGGTTCTGGGGCTACCCAAAGGGAGCTAAGACCCATATACATGGAGAATATGGTTTTTGGCACATTTTCAATGAAATTAAAGGCCAAAATGGGTAACGATAGAGGGAAGAAGGGGTTATTACACCACACCAGGGATGTATGTATGCTTTAGAGGGGGTTTTTGGGAAAGTTTAGAAGGATTAGGGGAGGGAGATTTGGGGGTAAAAAGGGGAATTTGGACAAAAGGGAAAAAGGGTTGAAATGGGACATTTTGCAGGGATACAAGGGGAAAATTAAAGCCTTTTGGAGCACAATTTTTTGTAATCAGAGAGGCTTAATAATGGGTATCAGTAGAGGGGTTTTTTCAAAGGGAAAAAGGCACAAGGAGGCTTCAAGGATGATGTGTTTTCAGGAGAAATTAATTCCTTGAAGGCTCAAAAACATTTTAGCCCCCTGTTTTCTTGTCAAAAATTTATAGGGGGCTAACAGTGGCTCCACATGGGGATGGCTTCTTCTTGAAGGAGTCAAGAATTCAGAAAATGATCTTTGGTGTAGGCCAGACGCCTTGTGTCTTGACCCATCTTCCTTCTTTGATTTTCAGCTGCCACAAACATGATAAATTAGCAGAAACATTCCCAAACAATCTACTTACCCATCCTACAATCCTAGCCTTTTTCTTTTAGGGTGCATTTGGACTTGCAGAACCTTTACATCATCAATTTTTACAACCAGAAAAATAAACCTATTCTATTTCTACCCTTATTACTCCATGAGACCAAATTAGACTGTTGGCCTCATATTTTCTCTACCTAAACTATATCTGCTAGGATTAAACTATCTAGCAGATTCCTTCTCTACATTCTAAGACAGAAATTGAAAAACAGTCAAGCCAGGATTAGACTGTCTGACTTGTTGGACTTTGCAGAAATTAAAACAAATAACTACATGCTCATAGGCTGAGCTTATTTCAGACTTCCTACCTACCCTACTCTAACCTAGAAATCTCTGATGTTCTAGGTGATACAATAATACCAATGCAGCAAGTCAAGCAGCAACAAAAAAGGATATCAGCACTGACTGCCTGTCAGAGATAACCACAGGGTGCTTTGCATGTGGTTCTTCAAAACTGAGGTCACCATCAGTAGTGACCACTCCTGATGAATCTGGCCCATGTTAAAGATCAATGCTGGAGTATTTGAGAAAATCGGGGCCTCCATATATTCTGCCACAGGATCAATGAACACATGATGTACAAGTTCTTCTTTTAGGCCCTCCATGATTGGTAGGTTGTCTTTATCTTGGGTAACTTTGATTACTGCATCCTCCACTACATCCTCAAAGTGGCTCTTGAAAGCCCATTCATCTTCTTCTTGCACATCAAAAAGCAGTGGAATTTATTCTTTTTTAGGAGGAGGGAGATTTTCCAAAAATGCTCTAGGGTCTCTGAACTGGTATGATTTCTCTTGTGAGTTCAGAAATTCAATCTCAGATTCATACCTTTCAACCACCAATTCTAGAAAAAATTTCTTAAGCAGAGGAGTGTAATTTGAGCTGCGAAGAAAAGCCCCTGGAATGTCCTCCACATTCAATTCTGCCAAGTCACTAGAAATTGTATCACGACACACTGCTATGAAATCTGGAAACATTTCTGCAAACCATTCAAGGTCTTCCATTAGTGAAGCGACTTGGTCTTTGGCATGGATGATGTTGTACTGTGACATGGTCTCCCAGTGGAGTCTTGTGAACACACAGATAATCAGTGGCCTACTGATCACCAGTGGATTCCCTTAATCATTCAAGAATTGTGGAGTCGCCGGGTGGATGATTTACAATTTTACTGTTACTTTCCACCACAGTGATTTACCAAATCAAGATTTTGGTATTATTCCCCAGTGGAGTCGCCATTATGTTGGGGTTCATATTTTTTGGTAGATTTGGCAATACCAAAAGATAAGACAACATCAAACCACTTTGGGACCTCAGGATCTAGCCCTCCTGGGTCCAGAGAGGGATATCTCTAATAAAACAAAGAATGATATATCTTTTAAGCTCAAAATAAGATGTTAGGCTAGCTATGAAGCACAAAGGGGGGTTTTAAATGATTTGGTTGGTGAGTTGCTGGTTGGTCATGAGATCATAGACTGAGATAGTAATGGGAGAAGAGGAAAAAAATAGCAGGATGTTTCAGCAAAGAGGATAGGTCAAGAAAGTGCCATCCATTGGGCTATGGAGTCATGAAAGGGAATTACTTGCAACAACTAGCCCAAGCTTGCAGAGGGCAAGTCATCTGCACTAAAGGATCTTTTTATATAGATGGTGGGATGGAACATTAAGGATTGAAAGTGAGAGAAGGAAAGCAACCCAATTTCTGTCTATAGATTAGTTCAGAGGTCATTTAACTCTAGACCTGATTGGACGTACTCATAGGAAACTCTCAAAAGAGGGACAAAGGGGCATCTTATAGATCAGAATAGTGGTCATTTAACTCCAGGTCAGCTTTAGCATGCTCCAAGGGAAAACAGAGATAAGTTTTACATAGCCAGGGTCTATAGATCAGAGAAGGACTTTGAACCTTCAATTATTTGACACCAGAAAGAGATATTAGAAAGGCCAACTAGTCACACAAGGATCCTAGTGGATAGGGCTAACTCTAATTGTTACACCATTTTTTGGTCATCTAACCTACTATCATTAGATGGACCCAAGTACACCATGTAAGACCAATTTTACCCTAAGTAAAATTGCTCTCACTATGTAAAATAACTTAATAAACCACATTTATTAGGTTGTTTATGGTCTAAACAGGAAACCCCAAAAGGAAATATTAAACAAACCTATTATTGTTTGATTTTCCTCATGAAATAATTAATTAAACCATAATTTAATTATTATTCCTAGTCATGTTTAACCCAAAACAAAGAAATTAATTAGATAAACCTTTATTTATCTTATTATTTTCTAGGAATAATTATTTAAATCTTATTTAGATAATATTCCTTGTTAAATATGACCAAATCACCAACAAATAATTAAATAAATCATTATTTATTTAATTATCCTTCAACCACTTCCTTAAAAAGATAAATAAATCATTTATTTATTTATTATTAACAAATAAAGGGATTTGACCCAAGTCAAATACTTTTTCCCTCCAACAAATATAATAAAATATTCCATAAAAGGTGGATCTAGATTTGGTTAATGTTATTTTAATCATGCACCAAGATCTAGAATGACCCAATATTTTGTTATAAATAGGAGGGTTTTTTCCTACCATTATTCACCTTTTGTTGCCTATTAGATCACTCTGGATCTAAACTCTTGGTTTGACTTTGAGCCATTATCATTGTCATATTTTCCATTATTTGCTGTGTGAGCTCCCTTTGAGTTCTATCTTTGTCTGGGTTTTCTACACCAACAGGAGAGAGAAATGCTAGATCTGAAGTGCCGAGGACTTCCAAGAACCCATCCCATTGAGGAGAATTGGAAACACCTTCTTGTTTTCCTCCCAGGTGCCCTTAATACAAAAATTCTTTCAAAAAATTGTTCTTGTCTTGTCTATTGGATGTATGGAGCAAAACCTTATTTTTTACTGCTTAATGTCTCTTTTTGCATAGATCTGGTTTTTGCAGCACTTGTCTTGATCAAATAACTACAGATCTGAAGATATTGGCAGCCTTATTTGATGTTAGGGCTATAATTTATGTGTAGCTAAAGTGGTCTTTTTTCGTACACTTCGACAAAATATTCATACTAACAATTGGCGACTCCACACAGGTTTTCAATTACGACTGTTGTCGTTTTTCACATTCCTGCATATCCAGCTACTTCGCACCCTAGGGTTTCTTTTCAGCTTTTTTTTTCCTATTTTCATGTTTTTTTTCACCTATAAAACCCTAAAACATTAAAATTTCTAACTTTCGCGTGTTTCTGGCCCTATTGCACAGGTGACAGACATCAGTCGCAACTGAGACAACAACTTTTCTGAAAATCTACCGCCGGGACAATCGGAGTTGGAGGTCACACGTGCTTTCACCTCAAAACCGCAACCTCGGACTCGGTGCCCACCGCCCTTTCGCGACCGAACAGAACAGTGTCGTAACCCTGACCTCATGATTTTTTCTCGCCTGCTTTCATAATTTTTTGGGTTTTGTCAACTATGTCCGTCAGCATTTTTCACCTCCGTCTCCGCCCGTTGCACTGCTTTCTGATTTTTTTTTCCTCATCTATGTGGGAACCTAGCTCCCTAGTTTCGCACCCTCCACTTTTGGTGAAGAGTTTTTTAGATGTTTCACTCGGCTCGTTTTTTCGGAGTTTCACCTTTTCTTTCATATCCTGACATCATTTCGCATAATTAGAACCAGCTCTTTCCTTTGAAATTTCGGTAGTCTTTGAATCAGCCTTTCGTACCTCCTCCTCAAGGCTCCGCTTTTTACCATTTCCTCCTTTTTCCGGCCCACCTTGCCTCCGCCTTCTCGTCGTATCCATATCTTTTTTTAGCGTTACCTTTCTTTAGATCCCTGTCCCTTTCGACCCTAGATCTATTGGCCTCTTTTTAGTGTGTTTTGACTAAATTTTTTCCCTCTTTTAGATTAGTTTTGAGAGACCCGCCTTTTTGGGTTGAATCGATGCAATAGTAGCTGTTAATTTTCTATTATTTCAGCATTATATATTGTTTTTGCAGCATTATTTTCATTTACGCAACACACTTTTTCTCTTGCTCTCAAAACGAAAAGGGTTTAAAAATTAAAATTAACGCACACCACACACTCACCCTAAGTGAAGAAGAGCCTAGTGTACACCGCCAGGCAAAGAATTTAAAATCAATTGACACTGCACCTTTTTGCCCTTGTGTCGACATTGTAATCACTTGATTCTGCACCTCCCTGCCTCTGTTGGTCATTCTTCTTCCCCTCGTGCCGTGTTTTTGTTGCCATCATTGTGCCCCCAAGGCGCACTTCCCGGAGACTTCTTGGCCTTCACCCTCAATTTCCAGTCGATCGACCTGCTCTGTCCCGCCGTCGTCGAGCCAGTCCTCCTCCGAGTCCACATTCCGACTCCTCTTCTGATTCATTGGGTTCTCCTTTTATTTCTGGTTCTCCCCCTATCACCTTCACTATGTCTGATCCAGGGCCTAACGCTAGCGGAGCTCCCGACCCTAATGCCAGAACTACTACTAGCGGAACCGCCACAGGAACTACCTCGGCCGCACCCTTGCTACCGTACATCATAGGCCTCAGCCTCCCCGATTTCAATCAGTTGATCAATGACCCTATCCGCCACGATGTTGGTTGGCCTGCTATGCCAACCAAGATCCCCTCCGACATGCCTAAGTTCGAAGGCCTTGCTGGAGAAGATCCAACCAACCATGTCCGATCTTTCCACATGTGGTGTTCCTCCAATTCCATTACCAATGATTCCATCCGTCTTCGGTTGTTCCAACGCATGCTTACCGACGAAGCTTCTAAATGGTATGTTGACCAAGCCACCTCTTCCCATACCACCTTTGTGACCATCGCCCAAGCCTTTTTATCTTATTTCCAGCTCCCTCTTCGATACGATACTGGTACGGAGCTTTTGACCTCTTTCAAGCAAACCTCTTCGAACCGCCTTTCCACTCATGTCCAGGAATGGCGACGAAGATGAAGCTTATGTCGAGCTCCCCCCTTCGAAGATCGGGTTTATATGGACTGGTTCCTTCGCACTCTCTTAGCTCCGATTAGCAAAGATGTCGCCTCCCATTTCCCTCAAACCGAAGAAGCCGCCCTCCAAATAGCCTTGAAATATGACCTGATCTATGCTCAGTCTAGTTATGTTTATACCGTCCTTCCTAACCTCCCCAGGCCTGTAGGCGCTAACGCCCCGGGGGCATCTCATTCCACCGACGGTATCGTTGGAGCCCTTTCTCATCCGTATGCTCAACCTCCTATGGGCTATGGTCTCCCTCAGGGAGGGGCAAACACCTCTAGCACTCTTCCCCCTCCAGGTAGCATGTATCCAGGATACGGCATGCCTCATCCTTTTTCCCAACCTTCTGCTTACCTCAATGTTGCCCAACCTAACCCTTACCCTTATTCGCAGCCTGGTGCACCAGCTCCTCCAGCATATGCGCTTCCATCTCCACTGCCTCCTCCAACCCCGCAACAACACCTACAACCCCCTCCAGGGCAAGTATTTGTACAGCAGGGCGCGACTAATCCCCCTTCTTCTCAAAGAAGGCGGAGAGGCAATCCAAACCAATCTACCCCTAGTACTCATGGACCTAATCCTCAAGGTATTGACCCTAACACTGCTAACCAGCAACAGGGCACTCAGCCCAAGCTGGACAGGCCTCTTCGCACAAATAAGCCTTGTTCGTGTTGCGGTGTTTATGGTCATTACACCAACGATTGTCCCCTCTTACCACAGATGCGACAGATGTGGGAGTCTCAAGCCATGTTGCGCGAACAACATGCCTCCCCTCATGCTCCCCCTAATGTGGCCACTACTCAACCAACTATGTTTACTTATCCTTTCCCTCAGCAAGGATTCGTGGCTACCCAACCACCTGACGGACAGGTCGCCACTCCACCTTCCATTTCTGGTTCCTCTGATTACCAGATCCTCATGATGAACTCTGATCCACCCCCAACCGTCGACCTTCACCTTCAAAATCGGTCTCACCAGTACCCCAAGCCTCCCGCTCAGTTTTCCCCCGAGTCCCCTTCTTCAGGTTCTACAGATCCTCTTTCGACATCCAATGGCCCCTTACATATCCCGCAACCCAAAGTTGAGGTCCATACCAAGATTCCTAAGGGACCATTACGTCGAAATGCTGCTTCTGGTCGAGCTGCTCATTCGTATAGCATAGTAGATGATTTAGCACAATCTCCTGCTGCCATTTCCACATTGGAACTCCTCCAATCGTGCCCTTCCCAAAAGAAGGCTCTGCTATCTGTCATGGGCGCTGTAGATCCTGCTGATGACCAAATGATTGTTTTCGATGCCCATCAATCAGAACATCCTCCTCTTCCTGCTTCCGTCACCTTCCAAATCCCAGTCAAAATCCGGAATGCCAACGTTTCTCGGTGTATAATTGATGAGGGGGCATCCACCTGTGTGATGTCCGCTTCAGTTTGGAAGTAACTCAGATCTCCTGACTTGGCCCCTAGCACGATCACCCTTCGAGCATGGGACGGCCACGCCTCCCATCCCATTGGCCTTTTTCGTAATTGTTCTATCACCCTTGTCGGTAAGACTGTTTGCGTTGACGTCGAAGTCATCGACGCCCCTCTAGACTACAACATTCTATTGGGGCAAAGCTACACCTATGCCATGTCTGCTGTCCCATTCGCGGTTTTTCGCAAGATGTCCTTTCCTCACAATGGAAAGATAGTCACCATTGACCAGTTGACTTACCATGAGCCACCGTCTCGGACCTTCTTGGAGACGACCATCTCTTCTGTCTCCAATAAGCAAACCGTCAATTCCTTGACGAGTGTCTCCCCCGGCGTCTACAAAGATTCCTCCCTACTTGTAACTTTTCCTGGTCTTCCCCCTCCTCCTATCTCTGATCCCAGCTTGTCAAATGTTTGCATGATGCAATCGTCTCAGGCTGCCCTTAAGCGACCCGCTTCGGCTAGTCAGCAACCTCAGACTCAACCTCGCCCACCGCAACCCGCTCCTAGCCCTTCATCTCCGCCAGCCGGACCTCCTCCTTCTGGCCCTTCTCCTACCGTTGGTATCCCTGAAACCCTTTATCCCCCTGGATTAGTTCCCCCAGGCCTTAACCATCTCGGAGACGTCCCTCCTGGTCATTATCCTGCTGGTCAGATACCGTTCCTGGCTCCCCCTCCCGGAGTATATTCGGTCCCCGTCATGGCCACCCTCTCTCTCCCTAACCTGACCTTGGGTATACCCGTCTGGTACCTTGACCCTCCAGCCACTACCCCTCCTGGTCACCCCAAACCCTATCTTGCTTTGACACCGGTTCAACCGGTCCCCCTCTCTTCCTCCGTTGCTACCATGCCCCCTGCACCTCCCCAGGACCCTACCCCTATGTTGAAAGCTCCAGGAAAGAAAGGCAAAGCTCGCAAGGGGGCATCCAAAGACAAGGCCACCCCGATGGACCCTGCTCCTCCTCCACCCGCAAAGCCTTGTGCCTTGTGTGATGTCATCGGTCACACCACCCATACTTTTCCTGAGTTGCCCCGCATTCAACCCATGGTTAAATTCGCGTTCCCTGAGTCTACGGTCTTCGACCCTTCTCTTCTGTCCTCGTCTGTAACCAAGAACCCAAAAAATATTCGCACTAGCAAACCCTGTGCTTTGTGCAGTGTCTATGGCCATTACTCCCACCATTGTTCTCACCTGACGCATTACCGCACCTCTTTAGAAGTAGTCCGAGAGTATGAGGTTGAACAAAATCAATCCGCCTCTCCCATACTCACGCAGTATGCTTCGGGCCAGCTTGAGGATCCCCCCGCTCCCATCGACATCCCCCCCCCCCTGATGTTCAGATGACGGAGTCTACTACGCCCATTCTTTACCTATCATCCTCTGTGCGACCCTTGGAGCACATTCCCCTTGAATCCTCCCCTGTTGTTTCGCTTGACCCCCCTTCAGCGACCACCCTGGGCTCCCCATCTTTTAATCCTTTGTTTCCCTGTTCTTCCGTCATTCTCCGTGAGGATCTGTATGCGAGCCTTTCTTCCCCCACGGATGATTTAGGTAACTTTGCCGCATCATGTGACGTCCCTTCCACCCTTGATCCCCTCTTTTCTGCCCATACACGAGATAACTCCACCCGTATCTCTGTTGACCTCCGCAGCTCGAGTCCCCGCCATACCTCCTATAGCCCTCATATACCACCCTCTAGTTTGTATATGAGTCATAGCCATCCTGCTCATCGCACTCCCTCCCGCAGTTGCCACTCGATGTCTTCTATACACTCACGCTGCCATCATTGTCCCTTCTCCCCCCATTTTTTGTCTTGTAACACTATTCCGCAGGACCTCCCGTCCCCACCCTATATCGGTTACGCCGATGGTGCAAGTCGTTACTCCCGGAATCTAGCCTCGGCAGGTTGGGCCATTTTCACCCCCTTGCATGCCCTTGTGCTCTCAAACGGGGTCTGCATTGGTACTGCCACCAACAATCAGGCCAAATATGATGCAGTGTGTGGTCTCTTATCCGATGCCCTCTTTCATCACATCCTCCATCTGCATGTTCGTTTAGATTCCCTCCTTCTTGTCATGCAACTAAATGGTGTCTATCGTGTGCGTAATCCTGTGCTGTTTAGATGATATTTACGAGTGAAACTCTTGATACGTGAATTTGAAACCATAACGTTCAACCATGTACCTCGAGACCATAATCACTATGTGGATAGTATTGCAAACCATGTTCTAGATTGGCATTTATCACACGCATTTCATACAAGACAATAACATTTATAATCATTAAAAAAGATGCATATCCATAATATGTGTCGTAAAACATGTGTTTAGAGTCCATCTACTCTGATACATATGACATGCCCATAGCATGTTACAAAAAACTCAAAACTGGGGGCACCACCTGCCCCTACATACACACTAGGGGGCACCACATGCTCCACACCTAATCATTATCTGGCGGATCCCGAGCCAATGGCTCTGCTCCTGCAGCCTGTAGATCACGTATCCCCTGACCGGCCATCGCCATGCGCCGCATGACACCTCGCCATTCCGAGGGTAGACCAATGCATGGCTCTATGTACTGGTCGTCTAAGTCTTGCCACCCGCGCTCTGACACTTCGGTCAGCAACCTTTCGCATCTACGGCGGATGTCCTCCAGAAGGGCGGCCGCATCCTCATTATGCGCTGCTCTCGACCCACTCGGACCTGCAACTCCAGATGCTGTCGGTCGTCCCATATATCCGGCCGGTTTTACCGGAGCTATATCTGCATACCAACAATATAGGAATCAGTACCCTATCTACTATTCACTAACTGTAACATGCCCAAAAAAGAATAGTTACTTATCACTTACCATCAGGTCCCCATACTCGACCAGGCGGAAGTGGTAGGTCCGGATCCCCACAATAGCTCATCCCACTATAGGGATATTTGTCTATGTATAACGGAATCTGATCCCAATGGGAAAAAAACTCAGGTCGAAACACTCGTCCGACCGCCCCTCCTCCTCCTCTGCACAGTAGCCGCCCCCACCGGCGCATCCTGGGCTCTCTCGGGCCCCCATCTAGGAGCTGTATACGAGGTCGTAAGGTCGGGATCTTCTCAAAAAAGAAGGAACACAATAAAGTCCCATACGAGCAATCGTGGTTCACTTGCCGCTTGCACAGCGACAGCTGTCGTTTTAACGACACCAACATCATTTGGGCCCACCCATAGTAGGTCCCACTCAACACGCTCTCTACGATCATCATCTGCCCCCCAGTGATGTGATGGAATGCTTGGATGCCCAGGATCTGTAGCACCGCTACGGCCACTGCCCGAGTCTCCAGTATCTCTAGGTCCCCGATCGGTATCCACATCTCTTTGACTCAGAGACCCAGTCGACAATGCCACTCCATAAACTCCATGATGTTTCGCCCCCGCGGTAACACTGGCTGTGTATTTCCCACCATCCCAAGTGGCGGGAGACCTGTCAGGAAATACACATCCTGGACTGTCAGTTCGATCATGTGCCCTTGCACTACAAAGAACTCATGCTCTGGATCCCAATAACTGATAATCCGGGCCAACAAGGGCTCTCCAGCTCTCATCAAAGGGTTCTCCAAAAACTTCAGAACCCCAAACCTGGCCAACACACGACGGACACCCTGATCTGCCTAGATCTCTGCCCGTAATGTACCCAGGTCTCTCTCTCTCCAGTTCACATATATATTTGCCATATCTGCACAAAAACATCATCTTTGTCAGCCTATAGATATGGAATATTGTAACCAAACACAAAAAACCCAACTCTCAGCCATCAAACAGCATTAAAACCCCCTCATCTTCCAGGTCGCACTTTTTTGCCAAATCCTAGGACAGGTCGCACCTTTTGGCTCAAAACCTGCGTCCCAGGTCGCAGATTTTGGCCCAAAAAGTGGGACCCGGCCGAAAATATGCAAAGGGGGTTGTTCCTGAGATTCTGGGCCCTAATCTGAACTTTCAATCCATCAAAATGAAAGAGTAAGGTTAGGCCTCTTACCTGCAACTGACGGATCTCGATTCCAACGGTCGGTTTGTCTGCTACGCTCGCCGCAAGAATTAGGGCCTTCTCTCCTCTCTACATTCACCACAGCAACACTAGCAAATGAGTGGATTTAGAGGGAAAACTGCCTTATTAAAAGAGAACCCTTGTTTCTTCTTTCGCCTGCTGCGACCATACCGTAGCTCCGTTTGACGAACCGTCTGCACCGTTGGAAAGCTCTAACTGAGCCCTCAAATGGTTATCTATTAGTTTTTTGTGATTTGATACCTCACCAGGACACATTTTTTCCAAGATGGGTCACTTTACCTCTCCTTAAAATCGCATTTCTTCACTTACAACACTTGTACTTGGGGCACCACTTTGCCTCCTTACTTGTCTTTGTTCGTGTTGATTTTTGTCGTGAGTTACCATCTTGTACTCATGTTTTCATGGTCCCCCATTGGACCTTTACTATGTGGCAGCACCATCGAGTCGCCCTTGTTTAGAGCATCCAAGTGGAGTCATCATCACATTCATGGAGTCTATCCCGAGTCCATTTGTACCCCGCTATAGTCCTCCACCCCTCATTGCTTGGTTTCTCTCTTGTGTCACACATTATGGCCTTCAGTCCCACTGTCCCTTATCCCTGATGATATTTTGTTAGTTGCTGCCATGTCATTCATGCCCTTTATGCTCTAGCAAGGGAAGTCGTCCATTCGCTACTCATTCCCCTCCATTCCACCATCATCATTGGTATTAGTCTGTCTGTCGCTCTACTATTTTCTCTTGTGCCTTAGTTGAGGACCTCCCATTGCCTCACCTATGGTGGACCTCCTTCTATCGACATCAGCTCCTTCATTCCAGAAGACAGGTCTAGAGGGCGGTGTACCTTGGCTCCAGCTTCCACTCTTGTTCGGTGCCTCGGATCAGGAAAAGGGATCTCTCCTTTCCCTTTGACTTGATTGTTTCTCCACTCCAGCTCCATTCAGCATGATCGAGATCCATATACTTGATGGTTCAGTGATGCAGCAGTAGCTCTTGGTGATTCCCGGGTGTGTGTGAGATGTCTCAGCCCTCATGAGGGGGTGGCCCTGCAGGTATCCCCCCACATGCCCGGATGACCTCTTCATTGTAGCCCTCGATGCAGCTCCATATATTTGATGATATCGGCCTTAGCCACTTGCAACGCCTCTTTGATTTGCATGTATCAGTCAGATTTTGTGAGCCCCTCCCTGCTTATAGGGAGCATTTGGGTTGTATTTGTATCTCATGTACTCAGATATTATTGTATAAGTCCTGGCTGTTATCCCAGGCACAACATGTATGTGGGATCCCTCATTGTATTTTTATCCGGCTCATGTTTATGCCGGTTGTACTTTATGGTTCGGTCCCTTGTTTACTGGACACACTATTCTTTTGTACTTTGTCTCGGCGGGCATAGGTATGCCTCCTCCGCCGCCTTTAGCACAGGTACCCTCTCATAAAAAGAGACTTGTTGCACCTGCAAGTCTCATCTCATCAGGGTCTAGTTCTTCAGCACATTAGTCTCCCTTACATTTCTCTCTCTGACTTCCCTTTTGTTGTTTGGTGATTGAGTTCTTACAACGTACTTCGGTCATATGATTTGCTCCTAACACTCGCACGCTGGGGGGAAATCTGTTACACCATTTTTTGGTCATCTAACCTACTATCATTAGATGGACCTAAGTACACCATGTAAGACCAATTTTACCCTAAGTAAAATTGCTCTCACTATGTAAAATAACTTAATAAACCACATTTATTAGGTTGTTTATGGTCTAAATAGGAAACCTCAAAAGGAAATATTAAACAAACCTATATTTGTTTGATTTTCCTCATGGAATAATTAATTAAACCATAATTTAATTATTATTCCTAGTCATGTTTAACCCAAAACAAAGAAATTAATTAGACAAACCTTTATTTATCTTATTATTTTCTAGGAATAATTATTTAAATCTTATTTAGATATTATTCCTTGTTAAATATGACCAAATCATCCACAAATAATTAAATAAATCATTATTTATTTGCTTATCCTTCAACCACTTCCTTAAAAAGATAAATAAATCATTTATTTATTTATTATTGACAAATAAAGGGATTTGACCCAAGTCAAATACTTTTTCCCTCCAACAAATAAAATAAAATATTCCATAAAAGGTGGATCTAGATTTGGTTAACATTATTTTAATCGTGCACCAAGATCTAGAATGACCCAATATTTTGTTATAAATAGGAGGGTTTTTCGTACCATTCTTCACCTTTTGTTGCCCATTAGATCACTCTAGATCTAAACTCTTGGTCTGACTTTGAGCCATTATCATTGTCATATTTTCCATTATTTGCTGTGTGAGCTCCCTTTGAGTTCTATCTTTGTCTGGGTTTTCTACACCAACAGGAGAGAGAAATGCTAGATCTGAAGTGCTGAGGACTTCCAAGAACCCATCCCATTGAGAAGAATTGGAAACATCTTCTTGTTTTCCTCCCAGGTGCCCTTAATACAAAAAATTCTTTCAAAAATTGTTCTTGTCTTGTCTATTGGATATATGGAGCAAAACCTTCTTTTTACTGCTTAATGTCTTTCTATGCATAGATTTGGTTTTTGCAGCTCTTGTCTTGATCAACTAACTGCAGATCTGAAGATATTGGCAGCCATATTTGATGTTAGGGCTATTAGTTATGCGTATCTAAAGTGGTCTTTTTTCGTACACTTCGACAAAGGATTCATACTAACAATTGGCGACTCCACACGGGTTTTCAATTACGACCGCTGTCGTTTTTCATATTCCTGCATATCTAGCTACTTCAGACCCTAGGGTTTCTTTTTAGCTTTTTTTTTTTCCTATTTTCATGTTGTTTTTCACCTATAAAACCCTAAAACATTAAAATTTCTAACTTCCGCGTGTTTCTGGCCCTATTGCGCAGGTGACAGACATCAGCCGCAACTGAGACGACAACTTTTCCAAAAATCTGCCGCCGGGACAACCGGATTTGGAGGTCGCACTTTTCAGCCCAAAAAATTCGACCTAGACTCCAGGTCGCACTTTTCAGCCTCTTTTTTATGACCTGAACAGGAAAACAGGTCAGAACTTGCGACCTGTGCTTTTTTCTGCTGTTTTTCTACAATTTTTCTCGGTTTTGCTGAAGCTTCTGTCAGGGTTTTCCAGCCTCTGTCTCCGCCTGTTTAGACCTGTTTCTGATCTGTTTTTCTCATCTAAGTGGGAACCTAGCCCCCTAGGGCTTCAGTACCCTCCACTTTTGGTGGAAGAGTTTTTAGCTATTTCAGCTGTCTGTTTTTTCGGAGTTTTAGCCTTCCCTTTTTCAGATCTGATACCTCATTCTCAGATCCCTTTAAATCAGCTCTTCTTCCTTTCAAATCACCTCTTGTAGTTTTTTTTGGACATCCCTTTCGGACCTCCTCCTTTTCCTTTCCGCTTTTTGCTGATTTCCTCCTTTTTTCCAGCCACCTTGCCTCTGCCTCTTGGCTGTGATCTGCACCTCTTTTCAGTAGCTTTCTCCTTTAGATCCCTTTCCCTTTCGACCCTAGATCTATTGTCCTCTTTTTAGTGTGTTTTGACTAGATTTTTTCCCTCTTTTAGATTAGTTTTGAGAGACCCGCCTTTTTGGGTTGAATCGATGCAATAGTAGCTGTTAATTTTCTGTTACGCAACACACTTTTTCTCTTGCTCTCAAAATGAAAAGGGTTTAAAAATTAAAATTAACGCACGCCACACACTCACCCTAAGCGAAGAAGAGCCTGGTTTACACCTCCAGGCAAAGACTTTAAAATCAATTGACACTGCACCTTTTTGCCCTTGTTTCGACATTGTAATCACTTGATTCTGCACCTCCCTGCCTCTATCGGTCGTTCTTCTTCCCCTCGTGCCGTGTTTGTGTTTCCATCATTGCACCCCCAAGGCGTGCTTCCCGAAGAATTCTTGGCCTTCACCCTCAGTTTTCGGTCGATCGACCTACTCTGTCTCGCCGTCGTCGAGCCAGTCCTCCTCCGAGTCCTCATTCCGACTCCTCTTCTGATTCATTGGGTTCTCCTTTTATTTCTGGTTCTCCCCCTATCACCTTCACTATGTCTGGTCCAAGGCCTAACGCTAGCGGAGCTCCCGTCCCTAATGCCAGAACTACTACTAGCGGAACCGCCACAGGAACTACCTCGGCCGCACCGTTGCTACCATACATCGCAGGCCTCAGCCTCCCCGATTTCAATCACTTGATCAATGAACCTATCTGCCATGATGTTGGTTGGCCTGCTATGCCAACCAAGCTCCCCTCTGACATCCCTAAGCTCGAAGGCCTCGCTGGAGAAGATCCAACCAACCATGTCCGATCATTCCACATGTGGTGTTCCTCCAATTCCATTACCGATGATTCCATTCGTCTTCGGTTGTTCCAACGCACGCTTACCAGCAAAGCTTCTAAATGGTATGTTGACCAAGCCACCTCTTCCCATACCACCTTTGTGACCATTTCCCAAGCCTTTTTATTGTATTTCCATCTCTCTCTCCGATACAATACTGGTACGGAGCTTTTGACCTCTTTCAAGCAAACCTCTTCGAACCGCCATTCCACTCATGTCCAGGAATGGCGACGAAGACGAAGCTTATGTCGATCTCCCCCCTTCGAAGATCGGGTTTATATGGACTGGTTCCTTCGCACTCTCTTAGCTCCCATTGGCAAAGATGTCGCCTCCCATTTCACTCAAACTGAAGAAGCCGCCCTCCAAATAGCCTTGAAATATGACCTGATCTATGCTCAGTCTGGTTATGTTTATACCGTCCTTCTTGACCTCCCCAGGCCCGGAGGCGCTAATGCCCCTGGGGAATCTCATTCTGCCGATGGTATCGTTGGAGCCCTTTCTCATCCGTATGCTCAACCTCCTATGGGCTATGGTCTCCCTCAGGGAGGGGCTAGCACCTCTAGCACTCTTCCCCCTCCAGGTAGCATGTATCCAGGATACGGCATGCCTCATCCTTTTGCCCAACCTCCTGCTTACCTCAATGTTGCCCAACCTAACCATTACCCTCATCCATAGCCTGGTGCACCAGCTCCTCCAGCATATGCACTTCCATCTCCCTTGCCTCCTCCAACCCCGCAACAGCACCTACAACCCTCTCCAGGGCAAGTATTTGCACAGCAGGGTGCAACTAATCCCCCTTCTTCTCAAAGAAGGTAGAGAGGCAATCCAAACCAATCTGTCCCTAGTACTCATGGAACTAATCCTCAAGGTATTGACCCTAACACTGCTAACCAGCAACAGGGCACTCAGCCCAATCCGGACAGGCCTCTTCGCACAAATAAGACTTGTTCGTGTTGCGGTGTTTATGGTCATTACACCCACGATTGTCCCCTCTTACCACATATGCGGCAGATGTGGGAGTCTCAAGCCATGTTGCGCGAACAACATGCCTCCCCTCATGCTCCCCCTAATGTGGCCACTACTCAACCAGCTGTGTTTACTGATCGTTTCCCTCAGCAAGGATTCGTGGCTACCCAACCACCTGATGGACACGTCGCCACTCCACCTTCCATTTCTGGTTCCTCTGATTACCAGATCCTCATGATGAACTCTGATCCACCCCCAACCGTCGACCTTCACCTTCAAACTCGGTCTCGCCAGTACCCCAAGCCTCCCGCTCAGTCTGCCCCCGAGTCCCCTTCTTCAGGTTCTATAGAGCCTCTTTTGACATCCAATGGCCCCTTACATATCCCTCAACCCAAAGTTGAGGTTCATACCAAGATTCTTAAGGGACCATTACGTCGAAATGCTGCTTCTGGTCAAGCTGCTCATTCATATAGCATAGTAGATGATTTGGAACAAGCTCCTGCTGCCATTTCCACATTGGAACTCCTCCAATCGTGCCCTTCCCAAAATAAGGCTCTGCTATCTACCGTGGGCGCTGTATATCCTGCGGATGACCAAATGATTGTTTTCGACACCCATCAATCAGAACATCCTCCTCTTCCTGCTTCTGTCGCCTTCCAAATCCCAGTCAAAATGTGGAATGCCAACATTTCTCGGTGTATAATTGATGAGGGGGCATCCACCTGTGTGATGTCCACTTCGGTTTGGAAGCAACTCAGATCTCCTGACTTGGCCCCTTCCACGATCACCCTTCGAGCGTGGGACAGCCACGCCTCCCATCCCATTGGCCTTTTTCGTAATTGTCCTATCACCCTTGCCGGTAAGACTGTTTGCGTTGACGTTGAAGTCATCAACGCCCCTCTAGACTACAACATTCTATTGGGGCGAAGCTACACCTATGCCATGTCTGCTGTCCCATCCACGGTTTTTTGCAAGATGTCCTTTCCTCACAATGGAAAGATAGTCACCATTGACCAGTTGACTTACCATGAGCCACCATCTCAGACCTTCCCGGAGACGACCATCTCTTCTGTCGCCAATAAGCAAACCGTCGATTCCTTGACCAGTGTCTCCCCCAGCGTCTACAAAGATTCCTCCCTGCTTGGAACTTTTCCTGGTCTTCCCCCTCCTCCTATCTCTGATCCCAGCTTGTCGAATGTTTGCATGATGCAATCATCTCGGGATGGCCTTAAGCGACCCGCTTCGGCTAGTTAGCAACCTCAGACTCAACCTCGCCCACCGCAACCCGCTCCTAGCCCTTCATCTCCGCCAGCCAGACCTCCTCCTTCTGGCCCTTCTCCTACCGCTGGTATCCCTGAAATCCTTTATCCCCCTGGATCGGTTCCCCAGGCCTTAACCATGTCGGAGTCGTCCCTCCTGGTCACTATCCCGCTGGTCAGATACCGTTCCTGGCTCCCCTTCCCAGAGTCTATTCAGTCCACGTCATGGCCACCCTCTCTCTCCCTAACCTGACCCTGGGTATACCCGTCTGGTACCTTGACCTTCCAGCCGCTACCCCTTCTGGTCACCGCAAACCCTATCTTTCTTTGACACCGGTTCAACCGGTCCCCCTCGCTTCCTCCATTGCTACCATGCCCCCTGCACCTCCCCATGACCCTACCCCTATGTTGAAAGCTCCAGGAAAGAAACGCAAAGCTTGCAAGGGGGCATCCAAAGACAAGGCCACCCCGACGGACCCTGCTCCTCCTCTGCCCTCAAATCCTTGTGCCTTGTGTGATGTCGTCGGTCATGCCACCCATACTTGTCCTGAGTTGTCCCGCATTCAACCCATGGTTAAAGTTGCGTTCCCTGAGTCTACGGTCTTCGACCCTTCTCTTCCGTCCTCGTCCGTAACCAAGAACCCAAAAACTATTCGCACTAGCAAACCCTGTGCTTTGTGCGGTGTCCATGGCCATTACTCCCACCATTGTCCTCACCTGACGCATTACCACACCTCTTTACTCCAGGTATGTCTCTGGTGTACTGAAAAATAATGCAGAACGATGATGCTAGGGTCTACCATATTGTATAACTAATGCACGGGTAGCATAGGACTATTGTCAGGGTGGAAATCCTCTCAGGAGCATGACATAGAATAAAAGTAATATGGATACTGTGTCCTTTTATGGAAGAACATTCTACTGATGTGAAACCCTGATAGTATTATTTTATGTGCATTGGACCTTTTGAGAGATCCACGGGGTCTTCGATTCTGGTACCTTGTCTTTGAATAATTGGATTAAGGCTTATAATTTTCAATTACAGGCCTTAAACGCTCTATTTTTCCACTAATACTCTTTACCGCTTTCTCGATTTCCTCTGACTGCGAAATCTGTGCTTTAATGGCGCCGGAGAGGTTTTGCAAAGCTTTAATTCTGTCCTTTGATGAAATTTGTGTCGCAGACACCTTTCCGGACATTTCCCTGTAATATCAGGCTCTAAATTCAGCTTCTTCTGCGCACTGTGCCACCACAATAGTGAATATGAATCATGGAAGTTTTTCGCTGCCTGTAACCCTGCAAAACATGGAAAAACATTAGGAAAAGCCATGCATGGAGGTGGTGGATGTTGTGGGTGACCGTAAAGAATGGTGGCGTGGCATGATGGATGTAGAGGATTTCGTGGAAGAACACAGTGGATCAGCAGGATATGCTCTGGAGGCCGGCGAGGATGGAAATTTTAATGTAAAACATTAAAATTACCTTGGAATGCATATATATATATATATATATAGGGACGGGTGAGAAATATGATGAAACACGTGGAAAGGGTGATGTGGCGGGAGCAGTCAACAACGGAACATGCAATCAAATCTGAACCGTTCGATCTCAGGAGGAGATCGACGACTAAAAATGCATCGGAGGGCGATGGATGGTGGGCCAGGGGTATGGCTACCTTGGGTTATCCCCGGTGCAACTTCGCGGAGCGATGACCGTTGGATGGACGATTGTAGATCGGATGGTGTATATCGCACCATGTCAAATACCGAATGATAATGCACGATGGGGAGGTGGTTTTGGAATAGTGATAGAGCCACGTGTCAGGTGATGAATGGAATCGCTCCAAAATGAAAAATATTTCCCACATCCCAAAGGCAATATGATAGATACCACCGGTTTTAGAACAGTGCAGGGGGACCACTAGGGCCGATAAAATATGGACCGTTTATCTGGCCTGTTAATGAACGGTGGAGATGCGATGAACGGGCGGTAAACGGGTTGAACGGTGGAAGTTGTGGGGACGCGACGACCATCCGATCTATACAAATCGACAGTTTAAAACGTGCCCAATATGGATTCTACGATAAGCGCCTTTCGGGCTAGCGCATGATTCTAGTGTCAGGCCACATGGGGGGGAATACGGTTTCGGGGCTAGCCGAAGGGAGCTAAGACCCATATACATGGAGAATATGGTTTTTGGCACATTTTCAATGAAATTAAAGGCCAAAAGGGGTAACGATAGAGGGAAGAAGGGGTTATTAAACCACACCAGGGATGTGTGTATGCTTTAGAGGGGGTTTTTGGGAAATTTTAGAAGGATTAGGGGAGGGAGATTTGGGGGTAAAAAGGGGAATTTGGACAAAAGGGAAAAAGGGTTGAAATGGGACATTTTGCAGGGATACAAGGGGCAAATTAAAGCCTTTTGGAGCACAATTTTTTGTAATCAGAGAGGCTTAATAATGGGTATCAGCAGAGGGGTTTTGTCAAAAGGAAAAAGGCACAAGGAGGCTTCAAGGATGATGTGTTTTCAGGAGAAATTCATTCCTTGAAGGCTCAAAAACATTTTAGCCCCCTATTTTCTTGTCAAAAATTTATAGGGGGCTAATAGGTCCCACTCAACACACTCTCCACAAGCATCATCTGCCCTCTAGTGATGTGGTGGAGTGCCTGGTTTCCTAGGATCTGCATCATTGCTGTGGCCATAGCACCGGTCTCTAACCTCTTTGGATCCCCAATGGGTATCTGTGTCCCTTTTACATGGAGACCTTGTTGATAATAGCTCTCTACAAACTCCATGATTTTCTGCCCTCGTGGTAACACTGGCTGAGTATTCCTGACCATCCCAAGTGGTGGGAGACCAGTCAAGAAATATATATCCTAGACCGTCAACTCGATCCGGTGCCCCTGCACTATACAGACCTCATGGTTCAGGTTCCAATAATTAACAATCTGGACTGATAAGGGCTCTCCGGCTCTCATCAGAGAGTTTTCCACAAACTTCAGAACCCCAAACTTGGCCAATGCACTGTGGACACCCTGATCGTCCCAGATCTCCGACTGTAATGTCCCTAGGTCTCTCTCTCTCTCCAGTTGATCTGTAATTCTGCCATATCTGCACAAAAACATCATATTTGTAAGTTTACATATAGGAAATATTGTATCCAAACATTAAAACCCAGTTCTTAGCCAAAAAATAGCACAGAAAAAACCCTCCCTGTCAGGTCGCACTTTTCAGGCCCATTCCTGGGACAGGTCGCAATTTTCTACCCAAAACCTGCTACCCAGGTCGCAATTTTTTCCCCAAAAAGTGCAACTATGGCGTGAAGAGGAGTAGGGGTATGTTCCTGAGCTCTAGGGGCCTAAACTGAACTTTCAATCCACTAAAATGAAAGAGTAGGTTTAGGCCTCTTACCTGCAACTAACGGATCTCGATTCCACCGGTCGGTTTGTCTGCTACGATCACCGTAAGATTTAGGGCCTTCTCTCCTCTCTACATTCACCACAGCTCCACATGCAAATGAGTGAATTTGGAGGGAAAATGCCTTATTAAAAGAGAAAACCCTGATTTTTCTTTTGCCTAGCGCCACCAAACCGTAGCTCAGTTTGATGAACTGTCTATATCGTTCAAAAGCTCTCACTGAGCCCTCAAATGGGTATCTGTTAGTTTTTAGTAATTTGATACTTCACCAGGACACATTTCCTCCAAGAAGGGTCAATTCACCACTCCTTAAAATTAAATTTCTTCACTCGGAACACTTGGACTTGGGGCACCACTTTGCCTCCATACTTGTCCATGCTCGTGTCTATTTTCGTCATGAGTAACCATCATGGACCCATGTATTTATGGTCCCCACCGGACTTTTTCTGTGTGGTAGCATCATCGAGTCACCCTTGTTTAGAGCATCCAAGTTGAGTCATCATCGCAGTCATGGAGTCTATAATGAGTCCCTTTGTATCCTTCTATCGTCTTCCATCCTTCATTACTTGGTTCCTCTCTTGTGTCGCACATTATGGCCTTCAGTCCTACTATCCCCTATCCCTCATGATATTGTGTCAGTTGCTGCCAGGTCATCCATGCCCTTTATGCTCTAACAAGGGAATTCGTCCATCTGCTACTCAGTACCCTCCATTTCATCATCATCCCTGGTGTCAGTTTGTTAGTCGCTCTACTATTTTCTCTCGTGACTTAGTTGAGGATCCCTTATTGCCTCACCTATGGCGGACCTCCTTCTGTCGACATCAAATCGTTCATTCCAAAAGACAGGTCTAGAGGGCGGTGTACCTTGGTTCCAGCTTCCACTCTTGTTCGGTGACTCAAATCAGGCAAAGGGACTCTTTATTTCCCTTTGACTTGATTTTTTCTCAACTCTAGCTCCTTTCAGCACGACCGAGATCCGTATACTTGATGGTTCAGTGATGCAGCAGATGATGCCAACGATTCCCAGGTGTGTGAGAGATGTTTCAGCCCTCATGAGGGGGTGGCCCTACAGGTAGCCCCCAACATGCCCCAATGACCTCTTCATTACAGCCTTTGATGTAGCTCCATATATTTTATGATGTTGGCCTCAGCCGCTTGCATCACCTTTTTGTTTGCATGTATCAGTCAAATTTTCAGAGCCTTTTCCTGTTTACAGGGGCATTTGGGTTGTATTTGCATCTCATGTACTCAGATATTATTGTATAAGTCTTGGCTGTTATCCCAAGCACAGTATGTATGTGGAATTCATTATCATGTTTTTACTTGGCTCATGTTTATGCCAGCCTATACTATATTTTTCAGTCCCTTGTTTACTGGACACATTATTCTTTGTACTTTGTCTCGGTGGGCATAAGTATGCCTCCCCCGCCGCCTATAGCATAGGTACTCACTCATAAAAGAGAGTTGTTGCACCTGTAAGTCTCGCCTCCTTATGGTCTAGTCCTTTAGCCCTTCATTCTACCTTATATTTCTCTCTCTTTGACTACCCCTTTGGCATCTAGTGAATGAGTTCTTACAACATACTTCGGTCATACGATTAGCTCCTAACACTCACATGCTGGGGGGAAATCTGTTACACCATTTTTTGGTCATCTAACCTGTTACTATTAGATGGACCTAAGTACACCATGTAAGACCAATTTTACCCTAAGTAAAATTGCTTTCACTATGAAAAATAACTTAGTAAACCACCTTTATTAAGTTGTTTATGGTCTAAATAGGAAACCCCATGAGGAAATATTAAACAAATCTACATTTGTTTGATTTTCCTCAAGGAATAATTAGTTAAACAACGGTTTAATTAATATTCCTGTTCATATTTAACCCAAAAAAGGAAAATTAATTAGATAAATTATTATTTATCTTATTATTTTCTAGAAATAATTATTCAAACCTTATTTAAATAATATTCCTTGTTAAAATTGACTAAATCACTCATAAACAGTTAAATAAATAATTATTTATTTAATTATTACTCAACCACATCCTTAAAATAATAAATAAATCATTTATTTATTTGTTATTTACAAATAAAGGGATTTGACCCAAGTCAAATTCTTTTTCCCTCCAACAAATATAATAAAATATTCTATAAAAGTTGGATCTTGATTTGGTTAACAATATTTTAATTATACACCAATATCTAGACTAACTCAATATTTTGTTATAAATAGAAGGGTTTTTCCATTCATTCATTACCTTTTGTTGCCTAAATATCACTCTGGATCTATACTTTTGGTCTGACTTTGATCCCCATCATTGTCATATTTTTCTATCTTTTTGCTTGTGAGCTCCATTTGAGTTCCATTTTTGTCTGGGTTTTCTACACCATCAAGAGAGAGGAATTTTAGATCTGAAGTGCTGAGGACTTAAAAGACCCCATCCCATTGAGGAGAACTAGTAACATCCTTCTATGTTTTCCTCCCAAGTGCCCTTAATAAAAAATTCATTCAACATATTCTAGTCTTTTCTATTGGATGCACGGAGCAATTCTTGTTTTTATTTACTACTTAATGTCTTTTAATAAATAGATCTAGATTTTTGCAGCATTTATCTTGATCAACTAATTGTAGATCTGAAGATATTGGCAGCCATATTTTCTGTTAGGGTTGTTTTCTATGCACAGCTAAAGTGGTTCTTTTCGTAAACTTGCGATTAAGATTCATACTAACATTTAGTTTTTCCTTATTTGACTTATACTGACTATTCTTTCTTGATTTCTCACCACTTTACCTTCTTCATTGAGTTTTTTAATGAATACCCACTTGGTTCCAATAATTATTTTGTCCTTTAGCCTTGGTGCAAGATTCCATGTGTTGTTCTTTTCAATATGATCTAACTCCTCATTCATTTCCTTGATCTAGTTTTTGTTTCACTAGCCTCACTAAAATTCTTGTGCTAAATTGACACAGAGATCTTTTATTAGGCCTAGGCATTTAACTCTGCTGGAGTCAAAGGAGTATAAATCTTTATAAGGTCTGGTTACCTCAAGGCCTAATATTTCCATTATCACTTTGGGCATTAGGTTATGTGATGCTCCTGAGTCAAGCATGGCATTGTGCAGAATGTTATCATGGATGTTGAGACTAACATAAAAAGGAAGAACTGCTCCTTCTTGAAATTTTCCTTCAATTTTTGGTCCAAATAGGAGCTTAGGTTTGTCATCATTTAAGTTAACAGAATCATTGTGATATCCTATGACAATTCAAAGGTTTTAAAAATTTGGATCTATATACATCTTGAGTGACTAACTCAATGAGAGGGCTAGAGATTTTAATCTTGGCAATTTCACTCTCTATGCTGAAAGGTGTTTGAGTTTTGGGAATATTTAATTCAGCCTTTTTATTCACTATTTTCTCAGCACAATCAACTTGCTGGTTTTTATTATTTGCAGCATTCAAAATGGTTTTTTCAGGAGCATTAGCTGAAGTGCTAGTGCTACTAGGGTAACCATTATGTTTGTCATGAATTTGGGTGTTTTTTCCCTTGTTTTGATCCAATCTTACAGCCACTATGTCATGAGTTTGTGTTGCATCTTTGGATTTGTTTACAGGGTTGTTTTTGATAGAATTTTCAGAGGCTTTTTTCTTGGGAGTGTCTTGGTTATTTTTACTTCTCAAGTCATACTGTTTGTGTTTTTCCATTATAGCATTTTCAAATCCTAGTTTATAATCTTATGATTCTAGGCCTTCTTTCTCATCAGGTATGTATGTGACTTGTTCTTCTTCATTGAGGAAAACAGTATCCTAATTTTTTACTCCCAACATGTTCATGTGATTTTCCTCTATTTCTTCTATTGTTCTCCCCTCTTCATCAACATAATTTTGTTGAAAAGGAAGTTTGACTTGTTGATCAGGGCCTCTTTGTCTAATTTGAGGGGGATTCCTTCTAAAGTTCTGATTCTAATTTTGAATTTTGCTTTGAGGAGCTGTTTGATTTTATTTAGGATAAGCCCTCTCATTCATGTTTATTCTTTCCATCATTATCTCCATGGTTCTAACCAAATTATCAATTTTGGGAGTCTGATGTGGAAGGTCCAGCTTCATCTTTGTAGGTAACCTTTTTCTCTTCTTTCAGTATTGCACTTCTAGCATTAAGGGTAAATTCTACACTTACTTCCCCTTTTTGCATGTCTTCTAATGTGAGGGGTTATCTCTCCCTTAATTGATAACACATGTCCGGGTCAAATCCTTCAGGAAACTTTATTAAATCTAAGCCTTGAGGAGGTTTCATTTGTGGAGGGAGTGCATTATAAACACTATTGAATCTAGTGCAATAATCTTGGACACTCTCTCCAACATTTATTTTAAGATCATTGTATTCTGACAGGATTTGAAGAGGGTTCCTCTTAAATTTCCATTTGCTTAGGAATAATTGATGAAAAGAGAGGAGGTCATTTACATTGTTAGGGGTTAAGCGTTTGAACCATTTTCTTGCTTCTCCCCCTAAAATTTGAGCAAACATTCTAAGTTTTATAGTTTCTGTTAGCCACCCATAAATTCTGTCATATCAGGTGGTGGCTAAATGATGTTGGATAGCCTTCAAGAAACAATTTCATTGCTAAAAATTGCTGATGCTTAAAGTCTTTTGATAATATCCTATCCTTTGAATAATCATCACTGCTTTTACCCTTTTTTAACTCAGAATTTATGTTGTCATTACATGAAGAAAAACTGCTGCAAGCACCATTTTTCCCTTTTCCCATTCTTCCAAAACTAACCTCATCTTTGCCTTTCCTTCTCCCATGAAATCCTTCATTATCATGCCTTTCCCCTTCCCCATTCATCAAAACCCCTTTGATAAGGTTTAAAGACTCCTTCTTTGCCTTATTGAAACCTTAAAAACCTTTGAAAATCATTGAAAATCCATGAAAATCATGTTTTTTATGTATTGTAGACTTAAGCCCCCTTGGGCTAAGTCTTTAAACCCTTCCCCTCCATACGCCCAGGTGCCAGGGCCAAGCGTTAGTCTTCTAAGAAATTATCCCATTCTCCGATGCCGATTAGCCCTACCTCCATAAGCCCCTCGGTCATATCATTTTCAATATAACCCTTGGCCTCGCAGTTGGGCGCCAAGCCGCATTGTAAATTAATATTTTAAACCTTCGGTTATATGAATTTTAGATTTTTATTATATTATTAACTTTTCCGCCAGTGAAAAACTTCAGTTGCTCTGCACCGTCGATCCGACCTGACGATCGGATGGCACGTGACCTATTAACCCGGTGGTCCCCACCATCCACTCACCGTTGCAAAACCGGGCAGATTTCATCGCACCACTTCCGAGCGCGTGACGATTTTTTCTTCATTTCGCAATGATTCCATACGCTGGCTGACACGTGTCTTGTACACTCTTCACAAAACCACCATCCATCATGCGTTAAATTTCAGACGTGGACCCCGCGCAATATTGCCATCCACCGTCAGATCTGGAGCCGCTCATCGGACGACGATCGCTCACCGAATATGCCCACGTGATAACCAGGCTACAGCACGGCGTTTAAAAAGATCTCCGTCGTCGATCTGATCTGCAGATCGACGGCACACATTCCATCGCCCAGTCCCCTCGCCCGCAGCAGTGCCGGTGGTCCCAACGCCACATCAGCGTCCACGTGGTAGTTTTCTATTGGGCGGGTCTCCATGGTTCCTCGTCCAGTTAGCAAAAACGGACTCGGGAATTTTATTCAGCATGGTTTAATTAAAATCTTGATGTCCGGTCACATTTTCTAAATTTTTTAATGCCTGTTTTCCACCGTTGATCGTTTGGGCCGATCTCATCCGACAGCCCACGATCGTCCCTTCACCTCCGTTCCTGTCCTTCGATCTCTGCGCGATCGACGACTCTAATTTAAATTATTCTTCCGCCTTCCCTTTGATTTCACCTGATCAATCTCGACCGTTGGATGATGCCATCCAACAGCCCTGCTCTTCCACGTGCTTTATGAAGCAGCAGACCTATATCTGTAGGATTTTATAATAGTTTTTTGTATTTTGCAGGGTTTTTATGGTTTTTCCGCCATGACTGAAGAAATCTCAAAGGCAGAGGGTAACGATCCTCCTGCCTTCGATTCACCAAATAAAATCATTCGCAGGGTTTAAAATTCACGTTTCATTGGTGATTCATGAGGCATTGATGCCATATTGCCCCTGCGCAGCCCTGCACATCCACAAAAACACCATGAATCAAGCACTGTCAGAGAAGTATCAGCGCCGAAGATAAAATTTATCAGGACAGAAAATTGAAGACAGATTTATGCAGATTACGGCTAAAATGGATTATCAGAAGCCTAAACCACAGTTTAAAAAGAAAAATCATGACTTTTTTATCGGAAAAGAGACCTCCACAGTCACCTCAGGGGCTAATTAAAACTTCTAGCCACCGTAGAGCCACCTGCAGCCTCAAAGCAATCAAAGAAGGTCGAAGTTATTACCAGACCAGGAGATATTTAGCATCAATACAGCTGAATAGTTATTTCAACCAAAGGAACTTATTGTAGATGTCAGCATAATTTATTTCAAGGACGATGAGAAGCCTTGAAGTCAACAATTTCTTTCCAGCAAACCTAATAGTTAATGTAAATGATTTATACAGAGGACACCTATGTAAGTTGCTTCATTGAGCCCCCAAAGGCCAAGTAGCCATTTAAGTCTGTATTAATTAGTTTTTGAGATCTTTTATCAAATCTCACCTCCTCATTCTTCTATATATACTTCTGAAGAAGATGAGTGAGGGGTTGGTTGATCACTAGTTGTAATATTGAAACTCTTCGAAATAATACATAGTCTATTGAAATTGAAAAACAAATTGAAGTCTTGGAAGCCTTGATGATATTGTTGCATGTTTGTTCCTGAGAAGGCTCTATCAATCCATGAGCTTGGCTATTGGTGAAGTATTCTAAAATATTCAATGTTTTCTCTTGTTTTAATTTTGTTCCATAATTTCTTACTACAGTAGGTCGAAAGTTTTAGGCTAAGAAATGACTCTTGGAAGCACCTTAGACCTGTTCATCCTTCATTGTTTTATGTTTTCCTCTGCTGAAGTATTTTAGATTCTTTAATCTCTCTCTTTCGTCTTCATGCTTGTTTATTTCCTTAATAGTTCGAATAGTTGGTTTCGGCGTGATTTATGGTTCTCCTTGCTTGTCTGCTACCACTTTAAAACTATTATTGAAGTCTCCCTTTTTAGTTTTCTGTTTACAGTGAGCCAAGGAGGTCTGCTCTGATCTTGCCCTTTTTCCTTACTTAAATAGTTGTCTCAAAGGTCTTTATAGTTGTAATCATAGATGTGTTAGGTGTTCCCTCTTCTATGACTATAGTTATCAGTGAATCTTTTATGTTTTATAAGTCATTTGAAATAAAATCTTTGAGGAAATAGGGTGTTCCCCAAATCTTAGATTTCATTTTAAAAGTTGTTTTGAAATCATTTTTTTCTTAAAGGTGTGATTTAGAGAATTTATGGTTAGCCTTGTCTATCAAAAAGCTCTTTATTGTTCAAATTATGTTTTCAAATTCCATTTGTTTGAGAATTAAACTTCTTTTTCCAAATCATTGATGTCCATCTCACTCCAAAAACCAAAGGATCCTCTGGCCAAGTTAGATTTTCCCTCTGATATCCCATATCCATTGATGAGTATGTTATGACCTCTTCTTGAATCCATTGCCCAATGAACCAGATGTTTTCTCTATTCTATATATCTTTCTTAGACCTTTCATGTTCTGTTGCATCAATCCAACCAAACAAACAAACAAACACCTGCACTTAATAACTAGTCTAAAACCAATACTCAAAGCACACAAGATAAATCTTTGCAAACAAAAATTTGAGAGATCCCTCTCTGAGAACATGAGGACTAGATCCTGGAACTCTAAAGATTGGTTCTGATGTTGCCTTGTCTTTTGATTTTCCAAACTATCAAAACACGGGACACCAACATAATGGCGATCACGGTGGGACCCTGAGTAAAATATTTAAAATTAAACACTCACTATTTAGTATAACATAAGTAACCTTCTTCAAGCACTACCAAGCATAACGGTAATCATGATAAGACTTTTTGAATCAATGAAAAACTAAGTAACCCTTAGGATTCTCATCGAACCTTATCAAACCTTGAAGTTCTCAGTTACCAAGCCATAAGAGTGAACTTTGTATGTTTGACACCCTAGCTAAGTGTTAAATCAGATTTAGGACACTCTCTTAACCTGTAAGACCGAAATAACTAAGAAAAACCCAAAATATTTCAGTTTGGATTCATAATAAACATGGTGGTGGAACCATCCAATATCTTACCTCCATAAAAGCTAAAAGTTTCCACCTGGCGACTCCACTAGTCCTAGTAGGCCTATTACTCATCTAGGTTCCCATATCTCTTTAGGACTGTGTTAACCAGCCTTGAGGAAGTTTATAAGCCTAGTCTCATACT
Organism: Pinus albicaulis; assembly: GCA_034641835.2. Classification (NCBI taxonomy): domain Eukaryota; kingdom Viridiplantae; phylum Streptophyta; class Pinopsida; order Pinales; family Pinaceae; genus Pinus; species Pinus albicaulis. The sequence goes on from CM076573.1 coordinate 334,840,778, forward strand.
AGATAAAACATTGTGAGAGGTAAAATTCCCAAAAACAATCCCTGAAAACCTTAACCTCTCTCTTTTTCGAAAAGCAGTCTGGCTCCACATAGGATCAACACAAGATCCCATCCATACCCAAATCCTCTTTTAATAATTGACAATCTTGAGAGAATTCTGTGGTAGACTTCTAACTCTGGAAAATTAGCTGCTAACAGGAGCCTCTTAAGAGAAAATTTTTTCCTTGAAAACGTTGTTGTCTTAAAGGATTCACACTTTGATTTACATCATACAAAGAACATCTTTAGACCTAGATCTCAAGGTGACTTAAACCAAACTGACCTTGATATTGCATATTTGCAACAAAGCCTCAATAGAGAAGCATCACCTTTCACTCCTCTTGTTGCCCAGCCTCTTCATCACTTTAGTCTTTTCCATAACAAGTCTACTCAAAATTAGTTTTCTGGCCCAAGTATTTCTTCCAATCCAATTCATACTACCACTGTTCAAAACACTCCATTTCAGCCCACTTTCACTTTTGTAAATCCACCTCTTGTAAATCCACCCTTATTTCCAGCCAAGGCAACATGGTATGCCCCATTAGTGTTACCACAACCTCTACTTCCCCTACCAAACGATTACCAATCCAAAATCCCCCACTTCACTGGAAAAGAGTCTACAACAGCTCAACAACATGTAGATAGGATGGAAGATGCATTTGATTACATGGAGATAGAAGAAGAAACTGTGAAAATGAGGATCTTTGCTCAAATTTTAGGAGGAGATGTAAAAATATGGTTTAAAAACTTACCTCCTAACAGCATAAATGATCTCCCCGCCTTGCATCAAACATTCATCAACAAATGGGAACTCAAACAGAATCCTCTCCAAATACTAGCAGAATATAGCAGCCTCAAGAGAAATCAAGGAGAGAGTGTTCCTGACTACTCCACTAGGTTCAATAGCATTTATAATGCTCTTCCACCTCACATGAAGCCTCCTCAAGGCATGGCCTTAGTAAGATATCCCGAAGGCCTTGATGTTGACATGATGTATCAGTTAAGGGAGATGGATTACTTAACCTTAGAAGACATGCATAAGGGAGCTATGAGCGTAGATGCAAACATAATTGAGAAAAGAAATAGGTTGAGATCAGAGAAGAGGGTAACTTATAAAGATGACACTAAACCCTCCACATCCAGCTCAAAAACAGAAAAGATGTTGGAAGATATGATGAAAAGGATGAGCATACTTGAGAGGACACAGCCAAGAGAAAATAAAAACAACTCCCAAAATAGAAACAGAAATCAAAATTTTAGGAGAGAAAACAATCCAGGTGGGCAAAGAGATAACGACCAGCAAATTAGATCTCCCTTCCAACATAACTATGTAGATCAATATGAGGAATATAGAGAGATGGAAAGGTTGGGAGAATCTCATGTAAACTTGATTGGATCAGACAGTGAGGATGATGTTTTCCTCACTAAAGAAGAACAAGGTTTATTTTCTGATCAAGGTACAAACACTTATGGATATTTTGATGACTATAGATTGGGGTTCGAAAATGCAATCATGGAGTTACACAAATAGTATGATATTAGGATCAAGGGGAACATAGATAATTTCAAGGACAAAAACACTAACACTGCTGTCAAGAAAAACACAGAAATTCAGCCCAAAAAGACAGCAGAAAAGACCAACATTTTGACCAAGAAACTAGACATAAACAAAGACAAAGGTGTCCAGCAAGATGTTGAACAGAGTACCCCTAGCACTTCAGCTAGTGGTCCTAATAAAACTGTCCCAATTACCAGTCCAAATAAGGTTCAGCAAATTAAAATTGCCGAAAGGAATTCAAGTGAAAAGACGGATATAAATATGAACAAGTCTATTGTTCCTTTCAGTCTTGAGGGAGAGATTGCTAAGATAAAAATTACCATTCCCCTAGCTAAACTAGTAACCCAAGAAGTGTACAGAAACCAAGTTTTGAAAGCTTTAAACTTAGGAAGTGATACTGACACCTTAAACTTGACAGATGACAAACCTGAGTTGTTGTTTGGTCCAGAAGTTGAAGGAAAATACCAAGAAGGGTCCGTCCCTCCCTTCTATGTTAGTTTGAACATACATGAGAAAATCTTACATAATGCCATGTTAGACTCAAGAGCTTCACACAATCTAATGCCCAAGGTAGTGATGGAAAGCTTAGGCTTAGAAATTACTAAACCATACAAAGACTTGTATTCCTTTGACTCAAGCAGAGTCAAATGTTTGGGTTTAATCAAATATTTGTGTGTTAACTTATCCCAAATCCCTGCTAAGAGTTTAGTCATGGACATAGTTGTAGCTGACATTCCCCCTAAGTATGGCATGCTCTTATCAAGATCTTGGGGAGCCAAACTTCAAGGAAGCCTTCAAATGGACATGTCTTATGCCACCATTCCCGTTTTTAATCAAAATAGAATACTATATAGGGAATCTCACATGAAGTACATGGTGAGCAACATAGACAAACCAAACAACTCTCCAATCTATTCTATTCAATCAAGTTTATATTCCTTTATCTTATGTAACGAAGATGAAATTACTCAACAAGATAAGGAAAACATGGACCCAATCAGTTCACCAGAACAATACAATCTTCCCCTCAATCAAATGCAAAAAATTGAAAATCAATAGCAACGAGAGAATGAAAACAAGGATGACATACTTTGGAAAAAAAAATTTGATGGATCTTGTAATAAAACAAGTTCAAGAGCAGGTGTGTGGATTCAAAATACAAAACATATTTTTTCATACAAATTGGATTTCCCATGCACTAACAATATTGTTGAATATGAAGCACTTCTCCTAGGCTTAAAATTGCTTAAGCAGTTAGAAGCCCAAAAGATATCCATCCTAGGAGATTCTGAACATATCATAAAACAAATCAAAGGTGAATACTCAGCTAGAAATCCAAGGCTTAGGGAATATCGAAATGCTGCCCTTGATCTATTGAAAACCTTTGAAAAATATGAACTCATTTTCATCCATAGAGCACTAAATCAGCTAGCAAATGAACTCGCTTTCAATGCCAGCAATTGCCAAATACCTGAAATAAATGAACAACTCGGTGTGAAGGTAAAACACAGGCCTGCTATGCCTGATAATGAAGATCACTGGAAAGTGTTTGATTCTAAAAAACACATAGATGCTTTCTTGAAATTAGAAAATGATTTCAGCATACCAATATCAAAAACCAGCCATAAAGAAAATTACTTGTATATTGAACAAATCCCAGAAGTTGAAATGACATATATTGCAGATATAAATCATTATGAAAATAATTTTGAAGCATAGATAACTGAAAACAAAGACCAAGAAGACTTGGAAGTTTTACAATGCAAAAATTATACATTTCCAAGAGGTCTAGCACCTTTAGAACACATTTTGGATTTTAACAATGTAGTCAAAGAACCGAGAATAGAGCCTGTGGAGACAAATACAGAAGAGCATAACATAGGCAGTTTAGCAGAACCCAAGATGATCAAGCTGTCCAATACTCTCCCAGCTCACATAAAACTGCAGTACATAGAGTTGTTCAAAGATTTTAAAGATGTTTTTGCTTGGGGATACAAAGACCTAAAATCATATGATACCAGCATCATCCAGCATAAAATTCCTTTGAAAGAAAATCAAAAGCCTTTCAAACAAAAACTAAGGAGAATAAATCCTCTCTTACTACCTCTAGTTAAGGCAGAGATTGAAAAAATGCATGATGCTGGAATCATAGTACCCATTATATTTTCAGAATGGGTATCAAACTTAGTTTCTGTTAGAAAGAAAACAGGGGAAATCAGGCTCTGTATTGACTTCAAAAATTTAAATAGAGCCTCTTTAAAGGAAAACTACCCCTTGCCTAAGATGGACAATATACTTCAAAGGGTAGTTGGGTCAAGAAGGATATCCCTCTTAGATGGGTTCTCGGGTTACAACCAGGTGTTAGTGCTCCCAAGTGACCAAATCAAAACTGCTTTTACCACACCTTGGGGCACCTTTATGTATGTCAGAATGCCTTTCAGATTAATGAATGCAGGGGCCACCTTCCAAAGTGCCATGGACATAGCCTTTTCTGAAGATATTGGCTACTTCATAATCATTTACCTTGATGACATAACTTTTTTCTCAAAAACTAATAAAGAACATTTGATTCACCTAAGAAACGTTTTTGAGAAGTGTAGGAAATTTGGCTTGTCATTGAATCCCAAGAAAACACTCTTTGGTCTCAAAGAAGGTAAAATTATTGGCCATATAATTTCAGAAAAGGGAATCAAAATAGACCCTACAAGGATAGATGGCATATTACAAATCAGCCATCCAAGAGGCCTCAAAGAGTTGCAATCTTTCATTTGAAAGATTGATTTTCTGAGGAGGTTCATCCCCAACATTGTTGAGCTACTAAAAAACATTACAAACATGCTTAAGAAATATGTACGTGTAAAATGGACTTTACCAGCTAAACAATCATTCGAACTGGTCAAACAAGCTCTTACCCAAACACCAGTCCCGATTAGTCCAGATTTCACCAAAGACTTTTATATCTTTTCTTTTGCATCTAAACATACAATAGCTACATTATTACTTCAAAAGAATGATTCATGGAAAGAAAAACCAATATCCTTTTTTATTAGGGCCTTAAGAGATGCTCCTCTCAAATATAACATCATGGAGAAGCAAGCCTTAGCATTGGTGAAAGCATTAAAAGACTTTAGGGTCTATATTTTACACTCTCACATAATTTCTCTTGTTCCACATACTGTTGTCAAGGACATTCTAAGTCAAGACCCTGATGGTAAAAGGGGAAAATGGATTGCAACTATTCTTGAATATGACTTAGAAATCAGGCCCACCAGGCTAGTTAAAGGGCAAGGATTAGCAAAACTTATGGATGAGTCTAACTTCCAAGCACTAGACATAAATATGGTAGATGTGTTGGAAGAAATAGAAGAATCTACTACTCCATTTATTGAAGAAACATTTCTAAATTCTCCTTGGTATGCTGACATTATTTATGTTCTTTTATATTTAAATGCCCCTCCTTCTTTGTCTAAAACTAAAGCTAGACTTTTGAAACAAAATTCTTTGAGTTTTTGCATTTTGGATAGGGTATTATATTAGAAAAATGTTTTTGGAATGTTTCTTAAATGTTTAATTGAAGATGATGTAGGGAAAATCATGCATGAGTTGCATGATGGAGAATGTGGAGGACACCTCTACTGGAAGGCCACAACAAACAAAATTCTTAGATCATGTTACTATTGGCCTACCCTTTTCCCAGACACTCAGAAGTTGGTCATGTCTTGACATAAGTGTCAAATCTTTGATGGCAAAAGAAAAATCCTTCCCTTACCCTTACATCCCATCAGAGTTGAAGCATCTTTTCAACAATGGAGTTTAGACTTCATTGGGGAAATCCACCCATCCTCCTCAGCTCAACATAAGTGGATCCTCACAGCCACTGACTTCTTTACCAAATGGATAGAAGCCATACCCTCCAGGAATTCTAATGACTCTGTCATTATCAAGTTTCTTGAAACAAATATCCTATCCAGATTTGGTTGTCCCAAAAAAATCATAACAGACAATGCTGCTGCTTTTAAATCAAAGAATATGGTTGATTTCTGTTACAAATACCACATAAACTTGGGCCATTCCACTGCTTACTATCCCCAAGGAAATGGATTAGATGAATCTTCAAACAAGAGTCTCATCAATATCATCAAAAAATTGTTGGAACAAAATCAAAAATCCTGGCACGGTAAGCTGGTTCATGTCTTATGGGCTAATAGATTAAACACAAAGAAGTCAATAAATATGCCCCCCTATCAGCGAGTCTATGGTATGGACGCAGTTTTTCCCACCTCATTAGGAGTTCCAGTCATGAAACTCCTTCAAGAAGTGCAGATTGAAGAGAATGATATGTAGAGGAGAATCAATCAAACCATCCATCTACAGTAGACCAGAGAAGAAGTTTATGAGAGAACACAGTTGGTTCAAGAGAATATGAAGAAACTATTTGATAAGAGAACCAAGGCAGAAAATTTCCAATCTGGAAATGTTGTTCTTAAGTGGTATTAAAGAAGAGAAGAGAAGGGAAAACATGGTAAGTTCGAGAACTTGTGGAAAGGACCATATATTATTCATGCTGAGAGGGGTCACAATGCATTTTTCCTGAAGGAATTGAATGGAGAAGATCTGTATGGAGGTCCTGTCAATGGCAGAATGCTCAAGCATTACTTATATCAAGAATCATAAGTTTTAAATCATTTTATTTTACCATTTTAAATATCATAGTCTTAACATTGCATCTAAGGTTATGAAAATCAAAAATACAAAAACAAAGAGAAGAAAGAAAAGAGGGCAGATTGTGAAAACAAGAAAGGTATAGCCCCATACCGAAAAAGAGAAACAAATCTGAAAGTGTGCAAGCTCAAATGCCACTTCTAAAAAACACACTTCTAGTTAGTCAAACAATTTAAACTTAACTAATTAGATTTAAATTTTTTGTTGATAGGATAGTGAATTTGATTTGCCAAACTGTTTAATCTTGGCTTATCAGTATATAGTTTAGGATAGAAATCAAGGGTTCAAATATGCTCAAAATATGAACCTAAATATTCCAAGAAAATAGACTGACTCAAATCTGTTTCAAATCCTGATTCAAACAAGAGGTAAATCTTGTTCTAATTAGCTCAAAATCTGAACCAGGGGATAAGCAAAAAACAGCTCAAACAAATTCAAAAACAGAGCTGTAAAAAGAGGAAGGAAGTGCTTTGAAAAATTAGATCTTAAGCCTTCATTTTTGTTTTAATTTTGTGAAAAATAATGTCTATGTGTAGTTGTTCTTATGCCATAGATCAACATCAATTCAAACAGCTTAATCTTGACTTGAATGCTTTTTAAATTTCTGTTGTAGAATTTAGAGAATAAAGTCTGTTGGATAGTTTAACTCCCAATAGACAGTAAATTAGGTAGAGAATCATATGGACTCAACTGTTTAATCTGAGTCCATGGAGAAATACGGAGTATAAGTAGATTAGTTTTCCTGCTTTCAAAAGAATAAAATGTTGTGAAATATTTTGCCAATCCAAGTGCACTCTAAAGAAGAAAAAATGTTAGATCAGTAGGATTGGGTAGGTAGATAGGTTGTATTGATGAATTTCCATTATTGATCCATGAGTGCTAAGATGTTCAGAGAAAAAGAAGATCATCCACAGAAATGAAGGCAACCCAATGGATGAGACAAGTGATCAGCCTCCCAGAGAATGGAAGTCTGAAATTCTTGATGCCTTCAAAAAAGGCACCATCCCCAAGTGGAGCCACTGTTAGCCACCCATAAATTATGTCATATCAGGTGGTGGCTAAATGATGTTGGATAGCCTTCAAGAAACAATTTCATTGCTAAAAATTGCTGATGCGTAAAGTCTTTTGATAATATCCTATCCTTTGAATAATCGTGACTGCTTTTCCCCTTTTTTAACTCAGAATTTCTGCTGTCATTACATGAAGAAAAACTGCTACAAGCACCATTTTTCCCCTTTCCCCTTCTTCCAAAACTAACCTCATCTTTGCCTTTCCTTCTCCCATGAAATCCTTCATTTTCATGCCTTTCCCCTTCCCCATTCATCAAAACCCCTTTGATAAGGTTTAAAGACTCCTTATTTGCCTTATCGAAACCTTCAAAACCTCTGAAAATCATTGAAAATCCATGAAAATCATGTTTTTTATGTATTTTAGACTTAAGCCCCCTTGGGCTAAGTCTTTAAACCCTTCCCCTCCATACGCCCAGGTGCCAGGACCAACCGCTAGTCTTCCAAGCGGTTATCCCGTTCTCCGACGCCGATTAGCCCTACCTCCATAAGCCCCCCGGTCATATCATTTTCCATATAACCCTTGGCCTCGCAGTCAGGCGCCAAGCCACATTGTAAATTAATATTTTAAGCCTTCGGTTATATGAATTTTTTATTTTTGTTATATTATTAACTTTTTCACCAGTGAAAAATTTCAGTCGCTCCGCACTGTTGATCCGACCTGAAGATCAGATGGCGCACGACCTATTAACCCGGTGGTCCCCGCCATCCACTCACCGTTGCAAAACCAGGCGGATTTCATTGCACCACTTCCGAGCGTTCACCGGTTTTTCTTCATTTCGTAGCGATTCGATATGCTGGCCGACACATGTCTTGTGCACTATTCACAAAACCTCCATCAATCACTCGTTAAAGTTCGGACATGGACCCCGCGCGATATTGGCGTCCACCGTCCGATCTGGAGCCGCTCATCCGACAACGATCGCTCACTGAATATGCCCATGTGATAACCAGGCTATGGCGCGGCGTTTAAAAATATCTCTGTCGTCAATCTGATCTGCAGATCGATGGCCCACATTCCATCGCTCAGTCCCCTCGCCCGCAGCAGTGCCGGTGGTCCCAACACCACATCAGCATCCACGCGACAGTTTTCTATTGGGCAGGTCTCCATGGTTCCTCATCTAATCAGCAAATCCGGACCCGGGAATTTTATTCAGTATGGTTTAATTAAAATCTTGATGTTTGGTCACATTTTCTAAATTTTTTTACGCATGTTCTCCATCGTTGATCGTTTGGGCCGATCTCATCTAACGGCCCACGATCGTCCCTTCACCTCCGCTCCTGGCCATCGATCTCTATGTGATTGACGGCTCTGATTTAAATTATTCTTCCACCTTCCCTTTGATTTCCCCCAATCAACCTCAACCGTTGGATGATGCCATCCAACGGCCCTGCTCTTTCCACATGCTTTATGAAGCAGAATACCTATATATGCAGGATTTTATAATATTTTTTTGTATTTTGCAGGGTTTTTATGGTTTTTCCACCATGACTGAAGAAATCTTAAAGGCAGAGGGTAACGATCCTCCTACCTTCGATTCACCAAAGAAAATCATTCGCAGGGTTTAAAATTCACGTTTCATTGGTGATTCATGAGGCATTGATGCCATATTTCCCCTGCGCAATCTTGCACATCCACAAAAACACCATGAATCGAGCACAATCAGAGAAGTATCAGCGCCAAAGATAAAATTTATCAGGACAGAAAATTGAAGACAGATTTATGCGGATTACGGCTAAAATGGATTATCAGAAGCCTAAACCACAGTTTAAAAAGAAAAATCATGACTGTTTTATCGGAAAAGAGACCTCCACAGTCACCTCAGGGGATAATTAAAACTTCTAGCCACCGCAGAGCCACCTGCAGCCTCAAAGAAATCAAAGAAGGTTGACGTTATTACCAGACCAGGAGATATTTGGCATCAATACAGCTGAACAGTTATTTCAACCAAAGGAACTTATTGTAGCTATCAACAGAAGTTATTTCAAGGATGATGAGAAGCCTTGAAGTCAACCATTTCTTTCCAGAAAACCTAATAGTTAATGTAAATGATTTATACAAAGGACACCTATGTAAGTTGCTTCATTGAGCCCCCAAAGGCCAAGTAGCCATTTAAGTCTGTATTAATTAGTTTTTGAGATATTTTATCAGATCTCACATCCTCATTCTTCTATATATACTTCTGAAGAAGATGAGTGAGGGGTTGGTTGATCACTAGTTGTAATATTGAAACTCTTTGAAATAATACATAGTCTGTTGAAATTTAAAAACAAATTGAAGTCTTGGAAGCCTTGATGATATTGTTGCATGTTTGTTCCTGAGAAGGCTCTATCATTGGATCCATGAGCCTGGCTGTTGGTGAAGCATTCTAAACTGTTCAATGTTTTCTCCTGTTTTCATTCTATTCCATAATTTCTTACTACAGTAGGTCGAAAGTTTTAGGCTAAGAAATGACTCCTGGAAGCACCTTAGACCTGTTCATCCTTCACTGTTTCATGTTTTCTTCTGCTGAAGTATTTTAGAGTCTTTAATCTCTCTCTTTAGTCTTCATGCTTTTTTATTTCCTTAATAGTTCGAATAGTTGGTTTCAGCATGATTTATGGTTCTCCCTGCTTGTCTGCTGCCACTTTAAAACTATTATTGAAGTCTCCCTTTGTAGTTTTCTGTTTACAGTGAGCCAAGGAGGTGTATTCTGATCTTGCCCTTTGTCCTTACTTAAACAGTTGTCTCAAAGGTCTTTATAGTTGTAATCATAGATGTGTTAGGTGTTCCCTCTTCTATGACTGCAGTTATCAGTGAATATTTTATGTTTTCTATGTCATTTGAAATAAAATCTTTGAGGAAATAGGGTGTTCCCCGAATCTTAGATTTCATTTTAAAATTTGTTTTGAAATAATTGTTTGCTTAAAGGTGTGATTTGTAGAATTTATGGTTAGCCCTGTCTATCAAAAAGCTCTTTATTGTTAAAATTATGTTCCCCTTGTTTGAGAATTAAAATTCTCTTTCCAAATCATTGATGTCCATCTCATTCCAAAAACCAAAGGATCCTGTGGCCAAGTTAGATTTTCCCTTTGATATCCCATATCCATTGATGACTATGTTATGACCTCTTCTTGACTCCATTACCCAATGAACCAGATGTTTTCTCTATTCTATATATCTTTCTTAGACATTTCATGTTCTACTATATCAATCCAACCAAACAAACAAACAAACACCTGCACTTAATAACTAGTCTAAAACCAATACTCAAAGCACACAAGATAAATCTTTACAAACAAACATTTGAGAGATCCATCTCTGACAACAGGAGGACTAGATCCTAGAACTCTAAATATTGGTTCTGATGTTGCCTTATCTTTTGATTTTCCAAACTATCAAAACACGGGACACCAACATAATGACGATCACGGTGGGACCCTTAGTAAAATCTTTAAAATTAAACACTCACTGTCTATTATGACATAAGTAACCTTATTCAAGCACTACCAAGAGTAACGGTAATCGTGATAGGACTTTTTGAATCAGTGACAAATTAAGTAACCCTTAGGATTCTCATCGAACCTTATCAAACCTTGAAGTTCTTAGTTACCAAGTCATAAGAGTGAACTCTATATGTTTGACACCCTAGCTAAGTGTTAAATCAGATTTAGGACACTCTCTTAACCTGTACGACCGAAATAACTTAGAAAAAACCTAAAATATTTCAGTTTGGCTTCATAATAAACATGGTGGTGGAACCATCCAATATCTTACCTCCATAAAAGCTAAAAGTTTCCACCTGGCGACTCCACTAGCCCGAGTAGGCCTATTACTCATCTAGGTTCCTAGATCTCTTTAGGACCGTGTTAACCAGCCTTGAGAAAGTTTAGAAGCCTAGTCCCATACTAGATAAAACATTGTGAGAGGTAAAATTCCCAAAAATAATCCCTAAAAACCTCAACCTCTCTCTTTTTCGAAAAGCAGTCTAGCTTCACATAGGATCAACACTAGATCCCATCCAGACCCAAATCCTCCTTTAATCGTTGACAATCCTGAGAGAATTCTGTGGCAGACTTCTAACTCTGGAAAATTAGCTACTAACAGGAGCCTCCTAAGAGCAAATTCTGTCCCTAAAAACCTTGTTGTCTTAGAGGATTCACACTTTTATTTACATCATAAAAAGAACATCTTTAGAACTAGATCTCAAGGTGACTTAAAGCAAACTGACCTTGATATTGCAAATTTGCAACAAAGCCTCAGTAGAGAAGCATCACCTTTCACTCCTCCTATTTCCCAGCCTCTTCATCACTTTAGTCATTTCCATAACAAGTCTGCTCAAAATCAGTTTGCTGGCCCAAGTATTTCTTCCACTCCAATTCATACTACCACTGTTAAAAACACTCCATTTCAGCCCACTTTCACTTTTGTAAATCCACCTCTTGTAAATCCGCCCTTATTTCCAGCCATGGAAACATGGTATGCCCCATTAGTGTTACCACAACCTCTACTTCCCCTGCCAAACGATTACCAATCCAAAATCCCTCACTTCACTGGAAAAGAGTCTATAGTAGCTCAACAACATGTAGATAGGATGGAAGATGCATTTGATTACATGGAGATAGAAGAAGAAAATGTGAAAATGAGGATCTTCGCTCAAAGTTTAGGAGGAGATGTAAAGATATGGTTTAAAAACTTACCTCCTAATATCATAAATGATCTCCCCGCCTTGCATTAAACATTCGTCAACAAATGGGAATTCAAAAAGAATTCTCTCCAAATACTAGCAGAATATAGCAGCCTCAAGAGAAATCAAGGAGAGAGTGTTCCTGACTACTCCACTAGGTTCAATAGCGTTTATAATGCTCTTCCACCTCACATGAAACCTCCTCAAGGCATGGCCTTAGTAAGATATCCCGAAGGCCTTGATGTGGACATGGTGTATCAGTTAAGGGAGAGGGATTACTTAACCTTAGAAGACATGCAGAAAGGAGCTGTGAGCGTAGAAGCAAACATAATTGAGAAAAGAAATAGGTTGAGATCAGAGAAGAGGGTAACTTACAAAGATGACACTACACCCTCCACATCCAGCTCAAAAACAGAAAATATGTTGGAAGATATGATGAAAAGGATGAGCATACTTGAGAGGACACAACCAAGAGACAATCAGAAAAACTCCCAAAATAGAAACAGAAATCAAAATTTTAGGAGCGAAAACAATCCAGGTGGGCAAAGAGATAACGACCAGCAAATTAGAGCTCCCTTCCAACAGAACTATGTAGATCAATATGAGGAAGATAGAGAGATGGAAAGGTTGGGAGAATCTCATGTAAACTTGATTGGATGAGACAGTGAGGATGATGTTTTCCTCACTGAAGAAGAACAAGGTTTTTTTTCTAATCAAGGTACAAACACTTATGAATATTCTGATGACTATATATTGGGGTTCGAAAATGCAATCATGGAGGTACACAAACAGTATGATCTTAGGAGCTGTTAGCCCCCCTATGAAATTTTTGACAAGAAAAACGGGGGGCTAAGATTGTTGTTGAGCCTTCAAGGAATGCATTTCCCTTGAAAACACATCATCCTTGAAGCCTCTTTGTGTCTTTGCCCTTTGAATAAATCCCCTCTGCTATTCTCCCTTACAAAGCCTCTCTATTTGTGAGGAAATGCCCAAAGGCCCTTTTTCCCTCTTATTTCACCCCCAATTAGCCTCTCTTTTATCCCCCTTCTCTTCCCCTTCCATTTCCCTTCTTACCCTTCAAAACCCCCAAAATCCCCTTTAAATTCTCCCCCTGCCCTTTGTTGGCTTTTTCCCCCCTTATTCCTCTGTCGTTTCCCTTCCCAACCTCCAAAATCCATTAAAATGGGCCAAACCCACTTCCGACCTTATACTAAAGCTTAACCCCTTTCCGCCAGCCCCATCCCCATGTAACTGAGCGTTGTGACTGAGCGCTGCCCCTTAAGGCGCCCATCGCAGATCGCAGTTTCATTATATGTATTCGATTGATCCATCGCAAATATTTGCGATGCGATCTGATTGCGTCACAAATATTTGCGATGTGATCGCCCATCGCATCTTCCTTCCCATCGCAATATCGCAAGCGCAGATTTCTGTTTGGTGCCACTCTCCGCCATCGCATTTTCCGCTCTTGCGATTTGCGATCTCCATACCGGGTCCCACCTCCGTGGCTCCACTTCATTGTTTTTCTCCGTTTCCCTGTGTTATTCGCCCAAACGTTTAATCTTTGGGTTTTTACACTATTAACCATTTCTTCTGCCACTCTCCATTATTTTCATTTCTCTCAACTGTTCCGCCACCATTCCTCTGGTCTCCGAAGCATTTCTTCGCTACCACCACCCAGGTTTGCAACAGGTTCATTTTATTATGCAGATAGCACAGAGAGGCCGTTTCAGCATTTTCCAACGGACCAGCAGCAGAGATTCAAAGGGGTTTAATGCTCATTATTGATGTGATTAATGTTTAACCCCACATTCAAAGGAAAAGGCTCAGTTTGAAGACTAATGAGCGCACCAGCAAATCATAACTGCGCTACCAAGTGGCATAGTACTCTTCTCCAGACGTGCACCTTCCTACAAGAAATCTCCATGCCTCCTCGAGCCCTGAAATGATTAATTACTCTGACTGAAGCTCATTTAAGACAGTCAGGTAGCAGTTGTGGAGGTATGGATCGGCTGTGCATATTTTCCAACCAGTTCATTTATTCCAGAAGGCTAACACAAAGTTCCAGACCACCGTAAGGTCTTAAAGAACATATCAGGGGTCAATCTCGACCTGGCAGAAGATCTCCAACCAATCTACAAAGTACACACAACACTGCATATAGCCATTAAGTAGAATGGACTCGGCTTCCTCCACCATTCCGTCTTAATGAGACTCATTTAATTTTTCACCTACTTCTGTTTCCTCCTCTTCTCCTATAACAATCCCCAAGAACACATTGTAAAGGGTTGTTGTTGAGTTGTTCGGCTGTTGCTGTTAGAGGGATTCAGTTTGACTGTTAGAACAGTCTTGGGAGGGAGTTACAGAGTAGCTTGTGAGTAATAGGCTGGGAGGAGAAGTCTGGACTGTATTAGCCATTGAGCTTATTGTACATGATTGGTTTTGCATCAATTAATCAAAGCACATTTCACAGGATCTTGGCCTATTACTATTGGTGATGTTTTTCCTAACTCTTCTTATTACATTTTCATACTGTTTCATGTTCTTTTGGTAGGCAACAGAATTATAACATAGGATTCACCCTTGTTAGGTGCCCTATGTTTCCTGCTCTCCCTACCTTTAATGTTTTCTGCTTTGTGTGCTATCTAAGAGTGAATTCATGTGGTTTAACCAGTGCAGCGGATGTTATTTCCTGCTGGCTGATGTATGAACTTGGGGGATTTTCTTCTTGGATGTTTCTTTGTTAAATTTATCTCCATTTTTCCCTTGGAGTTGCTAAAGCAGACCTGGAGTTAAATGACCTCTGGTCCGATCTATAAGCAGCCCCTTTGTCCCTCTTTGAGAGCTTCCTTTGAGTATGTCCAAGCAGGTCTGGAGTTAAATGACCTCTGACCTGATCTATAGATAGAAATTGGGTTGCTTTCCTTCTTTCACCTTCTCTTCTTAATGTTCCATCCCACCATCTGCCTAAAAGATCCTTTAGTGTAGATGACTTGCCCTTTGAAAGCCTTGGCTAGTGGACGCAAGTAATTCTCCTTTCATGACTCCATAGCCCAATGGATGGCACAGTTTTGACCTATTCTTTTTGCTGAAGCATCCTGCTATTTTGTTCCTTTTCCTCCCATTACTTTCTCATTCCACGATCCCATAACCAACCCGGAAACCAACCAACAAAATTATTTAAAACCCCCCTTTGTGCTTCATAACTAGCCTAACATCTCATCTTGAGCTTCAAAGATATATATCATTATTTGCTCTATTTGGAGAGATCCCTCTCCGGGTCCAGGAGGGCTAGATCCTAGGGCCCCAAAGTGGTTCTGATGTTGTCTCATCTTTTGGTCTTGCCAATCTGGCCAAAACATGGGAACCCCAATAGGAGCAAGGGGAACATAGATAATTTCAAGGACAAAAACACTAATACTGTTGTCAAGAAAAACACAGAAACTCAGCCCAAAAAGACAGCGGAAAAGACCAACATTTTGACCAAGAAACCAGACATAAACAAAGACAAATGTGTCCAACAAGATGTTGAACAGAGTACCCCTAGCACTTCAGCTAGTGGTCCTAATAAAACTGTCCCAATTACCAGTCCAAATAAATTTCAAAAAATTAAAATTGCCAAAAGGAATTCAAGTGAAAAGACAGATGTAAATATGAACAAGTCTATTGTTCCTTTCAGTCTTGAGGGAGAGATTGCTAAGATAAAAATTACCATTCCCCTAGCTGAACTAGTAACCCAAAAAGTGTACAGAAACCAATTTTGGAAAGCTTTAAACTTAGGAAGTGATACTGACACCTTAAACTTGACAGATGACAAACCTGAGTTGTTGTTTGGTACAAAAGTTGAAGGAAAATACCAAGAAGGGGTTGTCCCTCCCTTCTATGTTAGCTTGAACATACATGAGAAAATTTTACACAATGCTATGTTAGACTCAGGAGCTTCACACAATCTAATGCCCAAGGTAGTGATGGAAAGCTTAGGCTTAGAAATTACTAAACCATACAAAGACTTGTATTCCTTTGACTCAAGCAGAGTCAAATGTTTGGGTTTAATCAAAGATTTGTGTGTAAACTTATCCAAAATCCCTGCTAAGAGTTTAGTCATGGACATAGTTGTAGCTGACATTCCCCCTAAGTATGCAATGCTCTTATCAAGATCTTGGGGAGCCAAACTTTAGAGAAGCCTTCAAATGGACATTTCTTATGCCACCATTTCTATTTTTAATCAAAACAGCAGACTATATAGGGAATCTCACATGAAGTACATGGTTAGCAACATAGACAAACCAAACAACTCTCCAATCTATTCTATTCAATCAAGTTTATATTCCTTTATCTTATGTAACGAAGATGAAATTACTCAATAAGATAAGGAAAACATGGACCCAATCAGTTCACCAGAACAATCCAATCTTCCCCTCAATCAAATGCAAAACATTGAAAATCAACAGAAATGAGAGAATGAAAACAAGGATGAAATACTTTGGAAAATAAACTTTGATGGATCTTGTAATAAAACAAGTGCAGGAGCAGGTGTGTGGATTCAAAATACAAAACAGTTTTTTTCATACAAATTGGATTTCCCATGCACTAACAATATTGCTGAATATGAAGCACTTCTCCTAGGCTTACAATTGCTTAAGCAGTTAGAAGCCCAAAAGATATCCATCCTAGGAGATTTTGAACTTATCATAAAACAAATCAAAGGAGAATAGTCAACTAGAAATCCAAGGCTTAGGGAATATCAAAATTCTGCCCTTGATCTATTGAAAACCTTTGAAAAATATGAACTCATTTTCATCCCTAGAGCACTAAATCATCTAGAAAATGAACTCGCTTTCAATGCCAGCAATTGCCAAATACCTGAAATAAATGAACAACTCAGTATGAAGGTAAAACACAGGCCTGTTGTGCCTGATAATGAAGATCACTGGCAAGTGTTTGATTCTGACAAACACATAGATGATTTCTTGAAATCAGAAAATGATTTTAGCATACCAATATTAGAAACCAACCATAAAGAAAATTGCTTGTATATTGAACAAATCCCAGAAGTTGAAATGACATATACTGCTGATATAAATCATTATGAAAATCCTTTTGAAGCAAAGATAACTGACAACACAAACCAAGAAGACTTGGAAGTTTTACAATGCAAAAATGATAAATTTCCAAGAGGTCTAGCACCTTTAGAACACATTTTTTATTTTAACGATGTAGTCAAAGAACCAAGAATAGAGCCTGTGGAAACAAATATAGAAGAGCATAACATAGGTAGTCTAGCAGAACCCAAGATGATCAAGTTGTCCAGCACTCTCCCAACTCACATAAAACTGCAGTACATAGAGTTGTTCAAAGAGTTTAAAGATGTTTTTGCTTGGGGATACAAAGACCTAAAATCATATGATACCAACATCATCCAGCATAAAATTCCTTTGAAAGAAAATCAAAAGCATTTCAAACAAAAACTAAGGAGAATAAATCCTCTCTTACTACCTCTAGTTAAGGCATAGATTGAAAAAATGCATGATGTTGGAATCATAGTACCCATTATATTTTCAGAGTGGGTATCAAACTTAGTTTCTGTTAGAAAGAAAACAGGGGAAATCAGGCTTTGTATTGACTTCAAAAATTTAAATAGAGCCTCTTTAAAGGAAAAATACCCCTTGCCCAAGATGGACCATATACTTCAAAGGGTAGTTGGGTCAAGAAGGATATCCCTCTTAGATGGGTTCTCGGGTTACAACCAGGTGTTATTGATCCCAAGTGACAAAATCAAAATTGCTTTTACCACACCTTGGGGCACCTTTATGTATGTCAAAATTCCTTTCTGATTAATGAATGCAGGGGCCACCTTCCAAAGGGCCATGGACATAGCCTTTTCTGAAGATATTGGCTATTTCATTATTATTTACCTTGATGACATAATTGTTTTCTCTAAAATGGATAAAGAACATTTGATTCACCTAAGAAATTTTTTTGAGAAGTGTAGGAAATTTGGCTTGTCATTGAATCCAAAGAAAACACTCTTTGGTCTCCTAGAAGGTAAAATTCTTGGCCATATAATTTCAGAAGAGGGAATCAAAATAGAACCTACAAGGATAGATGGCATATTACAAATCAACCATCCAAGAAGCCTCAAAGAGTTGCAATCTTTCATTGGAAGGATTAATTTTCTGAGGAGGTTCAACCCCAACCTTGTTGAGCTATTAAAAAACATTACAAACATGCTTAAGAAAGATGTAGGTGTAAAATGGACTTTACCAGCTAAAAAATCATTCGAACTGGTCAAACAAGCTCTTACCCAAACACCAGTCCTGATTAGTCCAGATTTCACCAAAGACTTTTATATCTTTTCTTTTGCATATGAACATACAATAGCTGCAATATTACTTCAAAAGAATTATTCAGGGCAAGAACAACCAATATCCTTTTTTAGTAGCACCTTAAGAGATGCTCCTCTCAAATATAACATCATGGAGAAGCAAGCCTTAGCATTGGTGAAAGCATTAAAAGACTTTAGGGTCTATATTTTACACTCTCACATAATTGCTTTGCTCCACATACTGTTGTTAAGGACATTCTAAGTCAAGACCCTGATGGTAAAAGGGGAAAATGAATTGCAACTATTCTTGAATATGACTTAGAAATCAGGTCCACCAAGCTAGTTAAAGGGAAAGGATTAGCAAAACTTATGGCTAAGTCTAACTTCCAAGCACTAGACATAAATATGGTAGATGTGTTGGAAGAAATAGAAGAATATACTGCTCCTTTTATTGAAGAAACATTTGTAAATTCTCCTTGGTATGCTGACATTATTTATGTGCTTTTATATTTAAATGCCCCTCCTTCTTTGTCTAAAACTAAAGCTAGATTTTTGAAACAAAAGGCTTTGAGTTTTTTCATTTGGGATAGGGTATTATATTAGAAAAATGTTGTTCGAATTTTGCTTAAATGTTTACTTGAAGATGATGCAGGGAAAATCATGCATGAGTTGCATGACGGAGAATGTGGAGGACACCTCTACTGGAAGGCCACAGCAAACAAAATTCTTAGATTAGGTTACTATTGGCCTACCATTTTCCCAGACACTCAGAAGTTTGTCATGTCTTGCCATAAGTGTCAAATCTTTGATGGCAAAATAAAACTCCTTCCCTTACCCTTACATCCCATCAGAGTTGAAGCACCTTTTCAACAATGGGGTTTAGAATTCATTGGGGAAATCCACCCATCCTCCTCAGCTCAACATAAGTGGATCCTCATAGCCATTGACTTCTTTACCAAATGGATAGAAGCCATACCCTCCAGGAATGCTAATGACTCTGTCATTATCAAGTTTCTTGAAACAAATATCTTATCCAGATTTGGTTGTCCCAGAAAAATCATAACAGACAATGCTGCCGCTTTTAAATCCAAGAAGATGGTTGATTTCTGTTACAAATACCACATAACCTTGGGCCATTCCACTGCTTACTATCCCCAAGGAAATGGATTAGTTGAATGTTCAAACAAGAGTCTCATCAATATCATCAAAAAACTGTTGGAACAGAATAAAAAAACCTAGCATAGTAAGCTGGTTCATGCCTTATGGGCTGATATATTAACCACAAAGAAGTCAATAAATATGTCCCCCTATCAGCTACTCTATGGTATGGACGTAGTTTTTCCCACCTCATTATGAGTTCCAGTCATGAAACTCCTTCAAGAAGTGCAGATTGAAGAGAATGATAATGCAGAGGAGAATCAATCAAACCATCCATCTATAGTAGACCAAAAAAGAAGTTTATGAGAGAACACAGTTGGTTCAAGAGAATATGAAGAAACTATTTGATAAGAGAACCAAGGAAGACAATTTCCAATCTGGAAATGTCATTCTTAAGTGGGATTCAAGAAGAGAAGAGAAGGGAAAACATGGTAAGTTCAAGAACTTGTGGAAAGGACCATATATTATTCATGCTGAGAGGGGTCACAATGCATTTTTCCTGAAGGAATAGAATGGAGAAGATCTGTATGGAGGTCTTGTCAATGGAAAAATGCTCAAGCATTACTTCTTCCAAGAATAATAAGTTTTAAAGAATTTTATTTTACCATTGTAAATATCATAGTCTTAACATTGCATCTAAGGTTATGAAAATCAAAAATACAAAAAAAAGAGAAGAAAGAAAAGAGGGCAGATTGTGAAAACAAGAAAGGTATAGCCCCATACCAAAAAAGAGAAACAAATCTGAAAGTGTGCAAGCTCAAATGCCACTCCTAAAAAACACACTTCTAGTTAGTCAAATAGTTTAAACTTGACTAATTAGCTTTAAATTTTCTGCTGATAGGATAGTGAATTCGATTTTCCAAACTGTTTAATCTTGGTTTATCAGTAGATAGTTTAGGATAGAAATCAAAGGTTCAAATATGCTCAAAATCCGAACCTAAATATTCCAAGAAAAGAGAGTGACTCAAATCTGTTTCAAATCCTGAGTCAAACACGAGGTAAATATGGTTCTAATTAGCTCAAAATCTGAACCAGGGGATAAGCAAAAAACAACTCAAACAAATTCAAAAACAGAGTTGTAAAAAGAGGAAGGAAGTGCTTTGAAAAATTAGATCTTAAGCCTTCATTTTTGTTTTAATTTTGTGCAAAATAATGTCTATGTGTAGTTGTTCTTATGCCATAGATCAGCATCAGGTCAAACAACTTAATCTTGACTTGAATGCTTTTTAAATTTCTGTTGTAGAATTTAGAGAATAAAGTCTGTTGGACAGTTTAAATCCCAACAGACAGTAAATTAGGTAGAGAATCATATGGACACAACTGTTTAATCTAAGTCCATGGAGAAATAAGGAGTAGAGGTAGATTATTTTTCCTGCTTTCAAAAGAATAAAATGTTGTGAAAGAGTTTTCCAATCCAAGTGCACTCTAAAGAAGAAAAAATGTTAGATTAGTAGGATTGGGTAGGTAGAAAGGTTGTATTGATGAAGTTCCATTGTTGATCCATGAGTGCTAATATGTTCAGAGCAAGAGAATATCATCCACAGAAAGGAAGGCAACCCAATGGATGAGGCAACTGATCAACCTCCCAGAGAATGCAATTCTGAAATTGTTGATGACTTAAAAAAAGTCACCATCCCCAAGTGGAGCCACTGTTAGCCACCCATAAATTCTGTCATATCAGGTGGTGGCTAAATGATGTTGGATAGCCTTCAAGAAACAATTTCATTGCTAAAAATTTCCGATGCTTAAATTATTTTAATAATATCCTATCCTTTGAATAATCGTCACTGCTTTTCCCCTTTTTTAACTCAGAATTTCTGCTGTAATTACATGAAGAAAAACTGCTGCAAGCACCATTTTTCCTCTTTCCCCTTCTTCCAAAACTAACCTCATCTTTTCCTTTCCTTATCCCATGAAATCCTTCATTTTCATGCCTTTCCCCTTCCCCATTCATCAAAACCCCTTTGATAACATTTAAAGACTCCTTATTTTCCTTATCGAAGCCTTCAAAACCTTTGAAAATCATTGAAAATCCATGAAAATCATGTTTTTTATGTATTGTAGACTTAACCCCCCTTGGGCTAAGTCTTTAAACCCTTCCCCTCCATATGCCCAGGTGCCAGGACTGAGCGCTAGTCTTCCAAGAGGTTATCCCGTTCTCCGACGTCGATTAGCCCTACCTCCATAATCCCCCCGGTCATATCATTTTCCATATAACCACTGGCCTCACAGTCGAGCGCCAAGCCACATTGTAAATTAATATTTTAAACCTTCGGTTATATGAATTTTTTATTTTTATTATATTATTAACTTTTCCGCCAGTGAAAAATTTCAGTCGCTCCGCACCATCGATCTGACCTGAAGATCGGACAGTGCGCGACCTATTAACCCAATGGTCCCCGCCATCCACTCACCGTTTCAAAACCAGGCATTTCCTCATCACACCAATTCCAAGCGCGTGGCGATTTTTCTTCATTTCGCAACGATTCCATACACCGCCCGACACATGTCTTGGGCACTGTTCATAAAACCGCCGTCCATCGCGCATTAAAATTAAGACGTGGACCTGGCGCGATATGGACGTCCACCATCCGATTTGAGGCCACCCATCAGACGACGATTGCTCACCGAAGATGCCCACGCGATAACCAGGCTACGAAACGGCGTTTAGAAAGATCTCTGTCGTCGATCTGATCTACAGATTGATGGCCCACATTCCATCGCCCGGTCCCCTCGTCCACAGTAGTGCTGGTGGTCCCAATGCCACGTCAGCGTCCACGCGGCATATTTCTGTTGGGCGGGTCTCCATGGTTCCTCGTCCAGTCAGCAAATCCGGACCCGAGGATTTTATTCAACATGGTTTAATTAAAATCTTGATGTCCGGTCACATTTTCTAAAGTTTTTAACGCCCGTTCTCCACCGTTGATCGTTTGGGCCGATCTCATCCGACGACCCACGATCATCCCTTCGCCTCCGCTCCTGACCATCGATCTCTGCGCGATCGACGGCTCTGGTTTAAATTATTCTTCCGCCTTCCATTTGTTTTCCCCGATCAATCTCGACCGTTGGATGATGCCATCCAACGACCCTATTCTTTCCACGTGCTTTCTGAAGCAGCAGACCTATATATGCAGAATTTTATAATGTTTTTTGTATTCTCATAGGTTTTTGCGCCGCAGATCGATGGCTCGATTTTAACTATTCTTCTCCGCCCTCCCTTTTATTTCCCCTAATCAATCTCAACCATTGGATGATGCCATCCAACAACCATGCTCCCTCCACATACGTTCTGAAGAAACGAACCTATACATGCAGGATTTTATAATATTTTTTTGTATTTTGCATGGTTTTAATGGTTTTTCCACCATAACTCAAGAAATTTCAAAGGCAGAGGGTGACGATCCTCCTGCCTTCGATTCACCAAAGAAAATCAATCGCAGGGTTTAAACTTCATGTTTCATTGATGTTTCATGAGGAATTGATGCCATATCACCCCTACGCAGCCCTGCATACCAGCAAAACACAGTAAATCAAGCACTCGTCAGAGATGTACGTCGAAGATAAAATTTATCAGGACAGAAAATTGAAGACAGATTTATGGGGATTACTACTAAAAATGGATTATCAGAATCCTAAACCATAGTTAAAAGCAAAACCATGACTGTTTTATTGAAAAAGAGACCTCCACTATCACCTCAGGGGCTAATTAAAACTTCCAGCCACCGCAGAGCCACCTACAACCTCAAAGCAATCAAAGAAGGTCGAAGTTATTACCAGACCAGGAGATATTTAGCATCAACACAGCTGAACAGTTATTTCAACCAAAGGAACTTATTGTAGCTGTCAGTAGAAGTTATTTCAAGGATGATGAGAAGCCTTAAAGTCAAAAAATTCTTTCCAGCAAACCTAATAGTTAAGGTAAATGATTTTATACAGAGGACACCTGTGTAAGTTGCTTCATTGAGCCCCCAAAGGCCAAGTGGCCATTTAAGTCTGTATTAATTAGCTTTTGAGATCTTTTATCAAATCTCACCTCCTCATACTTCTATATATACTTCTGAAGAAGATGAGTGAGGGGTTGGTTGATCACTAGTTGTAATATTGAAACTTTTTGAAATATACATAGTCTGTTGAAGTTGAAAAACAAATTGAAGTCTTGGAAGCCTTGATGATAGTATTGCATGCTTGTTCTTGAGAAGGCTCTATCATTGGATCCATGAGCTTGGTTGTTGGTGAAGTATTCTAAATTGTTCAATGTTTTCTCTTGTTTTCATTCTGTTCCATAATTTCCTACTACAGTAGGTCGAAAGTTTTAGGCTAAGAAATGACTCTTGGAAGCACCTTAGACATGTTCATCCTTCACTGTTTTATGTTTTCTTCTGCTGAAGTATTTTAGAGTCTTTAATCTCTCTCTTTAGTCTTCATGCTTGTTTATTTCCTTAATAGTTCGAATAGTTGGTTTCAGCATGATTTATGGCTCTCCCTGCTTGTCTGCTGCCACTTTAAAACTATTATTGAAGTCTCCGTTTGTAGTTTTATGTTTACAGTGAGCCAAGGAGGTCTGTTCTGATCTTGCCCTTTGTCCTTACTTAAACATTTGTCTCAAAGGTCTTTATAGTTGTAATCATAGATGTGTTAGGTGTTCCCTCTTCTATGACTGCAGTCATCAATGAATCTTTTATGTTTTCTAAGTCATTTGAAATAAAATATTTAAGGAAATAGGGTGTTCCCAGAATCTTAGATTTCATTTTAAAAGTTGTTTTGAAATCATTGTTTTCTTAAAGGTGTCATTTGTAAAATTTATGGTTAGCCCTGTCTATCAAAAATCTCTTTATTTTTCAAATTGTGTTTTCAAATTCCCTTTGTTTGAGAATTAAACTTCTCTTTCCAAATCATTGATGTCCATATCATTCCAAAAACCAAATGATCCTGTGGCCAAGTTAGATTTTCCCTCTGATATCCCATATCCATTGATGAGTATGTTATGACCTCTTCTTGACTCCATTTCCCAATGAACCAGATGTTTTCTCTATTATATATATCTTTCTTAGACCTTTCATGTTCTGTTGTATCAATCCAACCAAACAAACAAACAAACACCTGCACTTAATAACTAGTCTAAAACCAACACTCAAAGAAAACAAGATAAATCTTTGCAAGAAAACATTTGAGAGATCCCTCTCTGAGAATAGGAGGACTAGATCTTGGAACTCTAAAGATTGGTTCTGATGTTGCCTTGTCTTTTGATTTTCCAAACTATGAAAACACGGGACACCAACAGTTTCATCATCTATTTCTTGTCTGTCAAAGTAATCATTCATTCTATCCACATGTTTTTGAGTTGTAGTAGAACTACTAGCATCATATAATGGAATCTTGGACTTATAGTCCTGTGGTAGAACAGGTAAAGGAAAATGAAGGACTAAGGGAGCATACCATGTTGCCATGATATGAAGTTGTGGGATAAATGGGGGGTTTACAAGTGGATGAAGGTGATGAGGTGAAGTGGTTTGAACAGTGGATGTATGAATGGATGTAACAGAATTACTTGGACCAGGTAAGTACTATTGAGTAGATTTAGGATGAGAGAAACCAAAATTATGAATGATATGAATATCAGGCGGTGTAGATGGAGGGGTTTCTCTGCTATTAGTATGATCACCACTAGATTGGGGTGAACGTAGAAGCTCAAAGTCTATATGATCTATATCACTTAGTGAATTGGTTCTAGATGGATTCCTTATGATAGGTAATTCATCTTGTGTATTTTGCAAAGCTGTAAGATTTTCAAGAACAAAATTTTCTCTATGAATTGGTCTGACAACAGTTGGATTCTTGGATTTAGGGGACTTCCTAAGGATGCTTTCTGGATTTTCAACTATTTCAGGAGGATTTGGGTCAGGATGGGCTCTAGTATGAATTATTTTAGAAGCCACTATGTTATGGGTTGAGACCCAATGATGAGAAAAGTTTAGCCAAGTATGACTGTCTTTAAAAGGCCAACTAATCTTATGAAAGAAAACTTAATTCTCAAAGTTCTGTTAATTGAGTTTGTATGATCTTATGATGAAAGAGTTTCCCAGTAGAGTTTTTGGAAACCCAAGGGAAGTCAGCAGGCCTACTGAAAACCAGTGGAGTCACCAGGTGGAGGATTTTTACTTGTTACTAAGGTCTGGTTATTGTCCACCATCAAAAATCAAAAACCACTCTTGGCAGACACTTGATTCATTTTTAAGAATGGAATTTCTAAGTTGTGAAGTTATATATTACTCAATATGTCCCCAGTATTGTTACCACTATGTTGGCTCCCTATAATTTATGAGAGTGGCAAGAATAAATGCTGCAGGGGCCACATCATAACCACTTTGGAATCCTAGGATCTAGCCTTCTTGGATTCAAAGGGGGATCTCTCTATTAGTGTCTTTGAATGATATATCTTTATGCCTAATTATAATATTAGGCTAGTTATGAAGCTCAAAGGAACTTGTTGTTTTATTGATTGGTTGGGATGGATATCAGAGGAGGAAAAGGTCACTACAAGGGTGAAGGTGAGAGCAGGTTGAAAAATGTTTGAGCTGATAGGATAGGTCCAAAGACAGTATCAATCCATTGTGCTATGGAGTCACAAAAGGATTTAATCATACAAAAGTTCTACAAGGATTTCCATGTTGCAAGTCATCTATATCAAAGGATCTCTTTAGATTTATTTGTGGCATGAAACATCAAAGTGTTGTGAAAGAAGTAAAGTTAACAACCAATTAAGAATCTATTAACTTCACTAAACAAGAAAAGCCTTTCAAAGTAACTGTTTGAAGCAAGCCAAAGGATAGGGCATACCATAGAATTCTTTGGACAAAATTTTACTAAAGCGCACTTTTCAGACAACAATCCAATCAACTAAAAGACTACTTTCAGAAAGGAGAAAACATATAAGAAAACGAAGGGCAGCCTAAGATCAGGTAAGAACTTTGAATCTATCCTGCTTTTAGCATACTCTAAAGGGAAAATTTCAAAACATCTATTAAAGACATGACCAGAGGATAGGGCTAACCATAGACTTCCCTGGTTTAAACTTTACTTAGCATGTAATTAAAATATCATTCAAGAACAATGTCTCAAGTTTTACACAGCAAAACATGGGCTCACCAACATTCCTTGACTGGTTATACTCTATTG
Source organism: Pinus albicaulis (assembly GCA_034641835.2). Lineage (NCBI taxonomy): Eukaryota > Viridiplantae > Streptophyta > Pinopsida > Pinales > Pinaceae > Pinus > Pinus albicaulis. The sequence goes on from CM076573.1 coordinate 334,867,489, forward strand.
AATCATTCCCAAATTAACTATTAGAAGAAAACATATAGATAAAGCTTTCAGACAGAAATAGGGTACTTTGCAATAAATCCTACTCTATATTTTTTGTTCTTTATCAAAGAAAATGGACATCATGAAAAGTATAATGAAAAACAAATACAGTGAGGAATAACAACACCATTAACATAGACCAGGATCCCATGAATCAACTTGTATTATTGAGGTTCAAACCAGTTACATTCTTTAGGTCCAACAGGTCTTTACAGCTCTAACTTCTCTTCTCAGCCTAGTATTCTTCAATTACATCACAACACTTCAGCAGCTTCAACAACTATTTACACGATAATAACTCATCTAACAACCAGCCAACCCTTTACAATGTTCTCCTCATGGAGTATTTATAGATGAATGAGGAGGTGAAGTGAAAGAAAGGGTTCTAATGTGTTCATTTAAGACAAAGTAAATGTCTCTTGACCTTAGGGAATTTACATAACCCAAGATAAAGAATATTTAATGTTTAGCTCTCTTAAATAAATGTTTTATCAACTTCTATGCTACTTAGTCACTTTTGTTGACTTTTAGGCATATTTGGTAGATTGGAAATAACTCTTGAGTTGTCTTTATAAAATATCTCTGACTGTGCATTCAATTTGTATGCTTTTGAATTAAACAGGACTGTAGGTGGCATTTTTGGGTTCTCAGGGATTGATTGCTTTGTTGATGTGTCATTCGAAGCATTTTATTTGTTGATTTGTGTTGATTTGGCACTTTAAACTTCAATTAGGCCTTTGATATGCTTTTTAGGCCTCTCTTAATCATATTTTTGACTTTTGTCCTTTCTGACTGTTTTAACTTTGAACCCTTTGTATTTTATTGTGCTATATCCATAATCTGCACGGTTTAAGTCTTTGATATTTAACTTTCACTGATCTTCATTGTTTTTTTGTTGTGCACAGGTGGCTTGGCTTCCTTCTGCACTGGAGGGTTTCATTACTCGACCAGTGTTCATGAGGCACTGACCAAACAATGACAATCAAACATTTGATCTCCCTTTATGCACATCTTTCCACGAGGATCGTCATCCTGGGCTCTGTGAAACTCGGATTTTCTTTGGAAGGGCCTGCGAACTATTGGCCGCCATTAAACCTGCACAAAACTAAAATAATTAGATAAAACCTGCATTTGTGGACTTGAATGCTAACAGAGGTTTTGGGATGGGTTATGGAGCAATGCAGAGGAAGGGGTTATTGTAAGGAATGATTCCATATACGAAACCAGGAAGAAACGCGAAGATTTTCAAATAAAGGCGCGGAAAATGAAAAGTGGTTTTGTGAAACCGGAGGCGGTTTTTGCATGAGGGTTGAGCGGTAAATGGTATAGGTCCATATGGACATGATAACATACAGGTGTTGACACCTGTCCTCGGGAAAACCGTTGTTTTTGCATTGAAATGGGTGGTTAAAACCCTATTGGCAAATGCACGCAAAAATAAATGTGGGCCGTTGGATCTGGGGGAGCCAAATCAACGGTGGAGGGTGAGCGTGGTAGGAGAAGGTGCTCGGTGGTGGGACCGGTGGATGATGCCAACAAAGGTGTCGTGTAGTAGAGATGGTTTAATGGGCTGGGTTTAAATCTATGGGTTAGCGAGAGCCGTCAGATTGATGGGATCGGTGGTCGGGATCTTATTGCATATGGATGGGTTGAAAAATAGAAAAGCAGTCGGGTGGATGGGATAATGAGAGGGTCATGATCACCATTGGATCCAAATGATCCACGGTTGAGATTTGATTCAGAAGGGGAAGTAATAGCGGGGGTAGAAATATGAGAGGAGGGAGGGCCCACTTTTAATTTTTTTAGAGTTTGGGTCTTTATACAAAGTTTTTGGGGTTTTTTTTGGAGATAAAGAAGGGTAGAGAGGATTTTATATGGGAAAAGGGGCTTATAAAAGCGGCAGAGGTAAGGTCCTATGGGGGATAGGATAGGACCAGGGTTTACTATAAGAGGGATTGCGGCTTTAGCCCACGGTTTGCGAGCTTTGGTCACATGAAGAACGGGGCTGAGGACTTAAGCCCGTAGGAGCTTAAGGCTTAATGTTATGAAGGGGTTGGAAAGGCCCAAAAAGTGGGGTTTTTAGACTTTTTAAGAGGTTCCGATAGGAATAAAAAAAAATATTTAAACCAAATAAAGGGGTCTTATAATGTTTAAAAGGGTTTTGTGGAAAAATGAAGGGTAAATGGAGAAGAAAAGAGGATTTTTTAGATAAGGAAAAGATCATTTAGGGTAGGTGAAGAATGGGTGAAATAGAGGGACTTTGGGAGAAAATTGTGAAGGTGAAAATGATGGAAGAAAAGTTCTGAGAATAGTCTTCTTTTGTAACAACAGGACTACTTTGAAGAACTTTGAATGAGTGTTATCAATGAAATGGATTTCTGAAAGATAATGAACACAATTAAGTTTCAAGAAGTCACAAAGTTTCATAAAATTTGTTTCTTGAAAACTAAAAGACTAATTTAGCCATCATGAGATATAACAAAAAATTATAGATGGCTAACAGTGGCTCCACTTGGGGAGGGCAGCTCTTTGGAGGTGTCAAGAACCTCAGAGATAAATCTCTGGAAAGCAGACCAGTGCCTTGTATTTTTCTACACTTTGACAACCTCTTTCTCCTTTGACCATGCTGCTTAAAAAGATGATCTGCATTTATCACAACAAGATGATTTTTCTCCCCAACTTTTACCTACACATCTTACTTTCCTAAAAAAAAATCTTCAGTGGGTGCCCTTGGACTTGCAAACCCTTTGAACATCATTTTATTATTTTTAAAAATAGGAAAGACTGATCTATTGATACTCTTATTTCGTCCTTGATTTCAGATTAAATAGTTGAACTCAATGTTTCTCTACCAATTCTACTATTTGTCAAGATTAGACTTTTTGACAGACCTACATTCTCTATATTCTAAAATAGAAATTTAAAACATAGTCAAATCAGGATTGAACAATCTGATTTGCTATGGTTTCTATGGTTGTATGTACAAGCTGCACATAGACTCTTTTTGCAGAAAATATAAAACAAAATTGTGAAGGCTTAATATCTGAAAATTATGAATCATCATTATTTCTTTTCCAACTCTGATTTTGATCTGTTTAGAGCTAACTTTTCTTTTTCCTTGGTTCAAATTTTGAGCATTTTAGAACCATTATGTCTCTATCCTAATCTATCCTACTGATAAGCCAAGATTACACAGTTTGGAAAATCTATTTGCACTAACCTATCAACATAAAATTCAAATTTATTCAGTCATGATTAGGTTGTATGACTAAATAACAGTTTTCCTCTTTTCATGTAGTGGCATTTGAGCTTGCTCACTTTCATATTTTTCCCTTTTTTTGGTATGGGGTTGTGCCTCTTCTTTTTAATTTGCCCTCTTTTTCTCATTTTCTATTGTTTTTGTACTTTATTTTCAAACTTTCCTTTCAAGCTATGTTATTTAAAATGGATTAAAAATAACTTTGAACAAAAACCTTAACAAAAATAATTTTTGAGCATCCTGCCATTGACAGGACCTCCAAAAAGTTCAGTACCATCCATCTCTTGAAGGAAAAAGGAATTATTACCAGCAGCAGAATAAATGAGATAAGGGTCTTTCCATAAATTTTCAAACTTTCCATGTTTTCCCTTATCTTCTTTCCTAGAATCATATTTTAGTACTTTGTCACCAATTTTAAAATCATTTGTCTTTATTCTTTTATCAAACAGCTTCTTGATGCTTTCTTATACTTGTTGTGCTCTGTTGTATACTTCCTCTCTGGTTTGCTGTAAATGTATAGTCTGGTTTATTCTTCTTGTCATATCATTTTCTTCAGACTACACTTCCTGGATCAACTTCATGACTGGAACTCCTAGACTGGTTGGAAATATTGCATCTGCTCCATAAAATAGCTGATAAGGGGACATTCCAACTGACTTTTCGACTGTCAATCTATCTGCCCAAAGTGCATGTACTAGCTTATTGTGCCATGATTTTTTATTTTCTTCCAGCAACTTCTTGATAATGTTTACCACAATTTTGTTTGAGGATTCTGCGAACCCATTACCTTGAGGGTAATAAGTTGTGGAATGGCCCAATATAATATGATATTTATGACAGAAATCAACCATCTTTTTGGATCCAAATGCAGCAGCATTTTCTGTAATAATTCTCCTAGGATAGCCAAATCTAGACAAGATATGATTTTCAAGGAATGAAATAATGACTAAGTCTGTGGCATTCCTAGAAAGGATGGCTTCTATCCATTTGGTAAAGTAGTCAGTTGTTGTGAGGATCAATTTATGTTGGGCAGATGAGGTAGGATGTATTTCCCCAATGAAGTCTAGACCCCACAGTTGGAAAGGAGCTTGGTTGCAGAGGTAAGGGAAGAAATTTTCTTTTTCCTTCAAAGATCTAACATTTATGAGAGGAAATGACCATTTTGTGGATATCTTGAAAGAGGGTGGGCCAGTAATAGCCAACTCTAAGGATTTTGTTCACTGTAGTCTTCCAATAGAGGTGGCCTCCACATTCTCCTTCATGGAACTCATGCTTGATCTTATCTGCATCATTCTCAGGCAAACATTTAAGCAATAATCCACTAGCATTTTTCCAATATAAAAATTTATCTAAAATGCAGTAATTTACAACTTTTAACTTTAAAAACCTTTCCTTTGTTTTAGACAAACTAGGAGGGACATTTAGATTAAGTAGCACATACAAAATATCAGCATACCAAGATGAATTCAGAAAATGATCTTCAATAAGTGGAGTTGCCAACTCCTCCTGTTCATCTAATGCATTAAACATGTTTATATCAAGGGCTTGAAGGTTGGATTCAGCCATAAGTTTTGCCAGCCCTTGGCCTTTAATGAGCATAGTGGGCTTGATTTTTAAATCATATTCCAATATTACAACAATCCACTTTCCTCTTTTGCCATCAGGATCTTGAGTCAATATGTCTTTTACCACTGAATGAGGCACAAATGCTATAATGTGTGAGTGTAAAATGTAAACTCTAAAGTCCTTTAAGGCTTTGAATAAGGCAAAGGCTTGTTTTTCCATTATATTATACTTCAAAGGTGCATCTCTTAATTCCTTGCTGAAAAATGCAATAGGCTGCTCTTGTCCCTTCATGTTTCTCTGTGATAGGACAACAACCACTGTATGTTCTGATGCAAATGAAAAAATGAAGAAATATTTTATAAAATCAGGACTAATAAGAACTGGTGTTTTGGTAAGTGCTTTTTTTACCAGCTCAAACTATTTCTTTGCTTCTAAGGTCCATTTAAATCCTTCTTCTCTTTTAAGCATGTTTGTCATGTTTCTAAGGAGTTCAGCTAGGTTGGGTATGGACCTTCTCAAGAAATTAATCTTTCCAATGAAAGATTGAAGTTCCTTGATGTTTCTAGGATGATTGATTTGCAAAATACCTTCAATCCTTTTTGGGTCTATCTTTATCCCCTCTTCAGATATGATATGACCAAGAAGTTTTCCTTCTTGGAGACCAAACAGTGTTTTCTTGGGATTTAAGGATAAACCATATTTTCTACACTTCTCAAATACCTTTCTTAGGTGTATTAGGTGTTCTTCATCTGTTTTGGAATAAACTGTGATGTCATCTAAGTAAATCACAATGAAGTAGACTATTTCTTTTGAGAATGCAATGTCCATGGCTCTCTGGAATGTGGCACCAGCATTCATTAAACCAAAAGGCATTTTCACATACATGAAAGTACCCCAGGGAGTGGTGAAGGTTGTTTTAAATTGATCATCAGGGTGTACCAATATTTGATTGTATCCTGAGAAGCCATCTAGCAAATAAATTCTTCTAGAACCTACCACCCTTTGTAAGATATGATCCATTTTGGGTAAGGGATAGTTGTCCTTTAAGGCGGCTTTATTTAAGTTTCTGAAATCAATACAAAGCCTTATTTCTCCTGTTTTCTTCCTAACTGGTCCAAGATTAGATACCCACTCTGAGTATCTCACAGGGAAAATAATTCCAGCGTCATACATTTTTCTAATTTCTTTCTCTACCAGAGGTAATTGAACAAGGTTGATTCTGTGAAATTTTTGTCTAAAGGGTTTCTGGTTCTTTTTGAGGGGTATCTTATGCTGAATTATTTCTGTATCATATGATTTTAAATCTTCATAACTCCATGCAAACACATAAGAAAATTATCTAAACAGCTCAAGATATTTAAGTTTAATGTGAGCTAGTAGTCTTTTGGATAATTTGATCATTTTAGGCTTTTCTTCACTACCTATATTGCATTCTTCTACTTCAGCTTCAGTAGGTTCTATTTTTTGGCCTTTTTGCAACATCATTGAAGTCAAACAATTATTCTAAAGGGACTAGTCCTTTTGGCAAGCTTTTAGTTTTAGATTGCAACACCTCTAGATATACTTTTTCTAAATTTGTGTAGTTCTCTATTTTGTGTGTGGGTACTTTGGTTAACATATTTATATCAGCAATCTCAGGAATTTCTTCTTCTTTAAAAAGTGATGTTTCCTTAGTACGACAGTCTTGTTCATACTCTGAATCTGAGTATTGCATTTCAAATTCATTTCTAGACTGCATGAAATCTTCTATTTGTTTATCTCCTTCAAAAAATTGCCAGTATTTTTCATTGTCTGGGACTGCTGGTTGGTACTTGACTTGGATTGTGTATTGCTTGCTTTCATAAGGCTTCAGATATGTACTAGCAGCAAAGGCTAATCCATTGGCAAGAATTTTTTGGTTTCTAGGGACAAAAGTGAGTTCAAATTTTGCAAATGATTTCAACAGGTCCATGGCATCATCTCTATAGGCTCTTAGTCTGGGGTGTTTAGCAGTATATTCCCCATTTACTTTCCTAATTATCAATTATGAATCCCCATGGGCTGTTATCCTCTTGGCTCCTAGTTTTTTAAGCAATTGTAGTCCTAAGAGGAGTGATTCCTATTCTGCTATGTTGTTGGAGCAAATAAAGTTTAATCTGTATGAATGACCTTCTGCATGATTTTTTTTAGTATTGTGCACCCATATGCTTGCTCCCGCACTAGTTTTACTACAAGACCCATCAAAAATCATACTCCAAAGAGAACTATCTTTAGATTTATCATTAATTTCCTCTCTGTCTTGTTTATTATAGTTGTCACTGTGTTGTTTTTTAGGTTTTGAACTGTGTTTATTTCTGTTTTGTTCCTTAAGGTATTCAATTTGTTAAGGATTTTCTCTTTGATTGCTATGATTAGCACTATGTTGATGATTGTTTTGTAGCTCAAGACCTTTAATTTTTTTTTAGCAAACTGTTTGGATGATTTTTCTTTCCCTTCTTCTTTTTCTATGGCTGCCACTATGTTGGCTGATGTTCCATTTTCTAATCCTTGCTCATTATGAATCTCATCATTGTACAAAATGAATGAGTCAAGGTCAGTATGTACAGAATAAAGAGGGGATTTTTCAGGTCTTTCTTGACTACTCACCATGTATTTCATGTGTGTTTCCATATAAATTCTTCTACGTTGATTGAAGATGGGGATGGTGGCATAAGTCATATCCATTTGCATTTTGCCTTGCAACTTAGCACCCCAATATCTTGAAAGAAGCATACCATATTTGGGGGGTATATCAGCCACGACAATGTCCATTACTAAGCTTTTGGCTAAGATTTGTGCTAAATTGACACAAATATATTTTATTAGGCCTAGGCATTTGACTCTGCTGGAGTCAAAGGAGTATAAATATTTATAAGGTCTGGTTACCTCAAGGCCTAATCTTTCCATTATCACTTTGGGCATTAGGTTATGTGATGCTCCTGAGTCAAGAATGGCATTGTGCAAAATGTTATCATGGATGTTGAGACTAACATAAAAAGGAGGAACTGCTCCTTCTTGAAATTTTCCTTCAATTTTTGGTCCAAATAGGAGCTCAGGTTTGTCATCATTTAAGTTAACAGAATCATTGTGATATCCTATGTTCAAAGCTTTTAACAATTGGGATATATATACATCTTGAGTGACTAACTTAGTGAGAGGGATAGAGATTTTTATCTTGGCAATTTCACTCTCTATGTTGAAAGGTGTTTGAGTTTTGGGAATATTTAATTCATTCTTTTTAGTCACTATTTTCTTAGCAAAATCGGCTTGCTATTTTTTATTATTTGCAGTAGTCAAAATGGTTTTTTAGGAGCATTATCTGAAGTGCTAGTGCTACTAGGGTCACCATTATGTTTGTCATGAATTTGGGTGTTTTTTCCCTTGTTTTTATCAGATCTTACAACCACTATGTCATGAGTTTGTGTTGCATCTTTGGATTTTTTTACAGGGCTGTTTTTGGCAGAATTTTCAGAGGCTTTTTTCTTGGGAGTGTCTTGGTTCTTTTTACTTCTCAAGTCATATTGTTTGTGTACTTCCATTATAGCATTTTCAAAGCCTAGTTTATAATCTTCTGATTCTAGGCCTTGTTTCTCATCAAGTATGTATGTGACTTGTTATTCTTCATTGAGGAAAACAATATTCTCATTTTTTACTCCCAACATTTTCATGTGATTTTCCTCTGTTTCTTCTATTGTTCTCCCCTCTTCATCAACATAATTATGTTGAAAAGGAGGTCTGACTTGTTGATCAGGGCCTCTTTGCCTAATTTGAGGGGGATTCCTTCTAAAGTTCTGATTCTGATTTTGATTTTTGTTTTGAGTAGCTATTTGATTTTATTTAGGATAAGACCTCTCATTCATGTTTATTCTTTCCATCATCATCTCCATGGTTCTAACCAAATTATCAATTTTGGAGTCTGATGTGGAAGGTCCGGCTTCATCTTTGTAGGTAACCTTTTTCTCTGCTTTCAGTCTTGCCCTTCTGGAATTAAGGTTAGCTTCTACACTTAGTGTTCCTTTCTGCATGTCTTCTAATGTGAGGGGTTCTGTCTCCCTTAATTGATAACACATGTCTGGGTCAAATCCTTCAGGAAACTTTGTTAAAGCTAAGCCTTGAGGAGGTTTCATTTGTGGAGGGAGTGCATTATAAACACTATTGAATCTAGTGAAATAATCTTGGACACTCTCTGATCTGAAATTGTGAGAACAAGGTATTTCTCATACAGAGATTGACTGTAGGGGCATTCACTGGATATTTCACCTTTCAAAGAAAGGATGAATCCGGAGGCTACCTGGCCCTTCTACAGACTCTGCCTAAAGAAATAAAATGTAATCACTGAGATCCGATCAATGAAAGTATTTGTTTTTAAGTGCAAAGTATTCATTTATCCAGATTTAATGTGTGAATAGGCAAGTTTACATATTCTGCAAATGAAGTGTAGTGGTTTGAAGATGAACTAATAAGTTTTGTTCACTGTTTAAACCTGCTTGGGAAAAGATTGCTTATAAAAATTTATTGTTTAAAGGAGAAGAATCTGAAAATATGCAGCAAAATTATACAGTATGATAGAAAATAATTGTTTAAGCGGTTCACCCCTCTCTTGGGCTACCTCCGCTGGGTCCAAAAGCCTCTAATTAGGCTTTTTCCTCTTTGATTAAATGCTCAAAATGTGAATACAACTGTATAGAAGCCTCAAATGGAAAAATACACTACACAAATAGATTCAAAAGGCCCAAATCAGTATAAAATTACTAAACATTCACCTCCATTGGATGAAGGTAGTCCAAAACAACTCTTTTTCCCTTAGGCCCTAGTGGCTCCATGACCAAAAATGCTGGTAACTTCTCTGTTAGAGCACCCCGATGGCTCTGCAAACATTCCCAACAGCTTCAGAATGCTTCCAACACCCAAAATAAAAAAAAAATTGTATCAAAAGGCTTTTCCTAGCCAAAGTTATGGCTAACTGAAGTTTGCCCTTCAAAAGCTCCGCTAACTGTGGAGAACTGGAGTTAACTCTAGTTAAAAACGGCAACTGAACCAAATTTGTCGGGCGCGCTCCAAAACTGGCGGATGGTTAACTGCAACATTAAATGTGACTGTTTAAAATCTTCCACGTTCACATGCGCCCTCCACGTTTTATTGTTAACCAATGGTTTTGAAAACCGTAATAAATCAACCCCCGCCGTGACTTACGTTCACATGGAAAATGGTTTTAAATAAACGTTTCATAACCGTCAGAGTTATTGCCAACGGATTCCGCTCCACTCCAACGTAGCCAACACACATTTTAAAAACCCACGTAACCATAGCCACGTTTTAAACCCACATTTGAAGCACGTGCTCTTTAATAACTTTAGACTTGTGGGTTTTAACGAATATGAGTTTTGAATTAATATTTAATATATATATATTTTAATTAATATTTAATATATAAAAAAAAAATTAATATAATATATGATTTTTTTTTAAATCAAATAAAATATTAAAATTTTTAATATATATAAAACATTAATTAATTTTTAATATATTAAAAGTATTTCTCCACATTAAAATCATGAACCCATTCAGCATTAGAGGTCATTGGGCGATTTCAAAATGCAATATCTCCTCCATACGGTAACGGATTTCAGTGCCGTTCATGGCGTTGGGATCGTATCGCCGAGCTCTTTCCAATCAATCTGTTTTGGAGCAATTCTGAGCAACTTCATTTTTGAGCATTTTTTTTGAGAGGACTTTGATCTCCTGATCACACCTCCCAAATGGGAAGCTTTTGGACCCTCAAAAGCTTTTTGATTACTGAAACTGATGATGTGGAGACTGATTCTCCACTCTTCCACCCTTGAACAACTGAAATCTACCCGATTTCATCAAATTAAGCTTTTGAGAAAATGTTAATTTGTCTCTGGAATCAACTGATCGACCATTGCTTAGATTGACGGAGTCATGATGCAAATGATTAAAATTTGCAGAACAGCAATTGTAATATACAGAAAAAAAAACTTTCTCTACATTGATCAAACTTCCCAGAAGACTTAAAATAACCTTCACATTGCAAATTGTTCCCATGGCGAATTGTACCATTCTGAAACCAACTTTTTCCCATGCTGAATTTTGTGTCCTTCTTTCTTGCACTGCTTTTCTTTGACACTTCATTCACTGCATTGGCTGACCCAAAAGGTAATTCGTGCAACATAACATCATCTTTTTTCAAAGACAAACTATTATCAAACTGAGACATATCATTAGCAACATCATAAAAAGGAAAATGCTCAAAATCTGGTCGTTTCAACATTAACAAAGTTAGACTTTGACTTGCATTAACCAGTCTTTTCAATTGACCTTCATGGAGTAAAGAAGATTCCAGCTTCTTCTTGTGAGCTCTTACAATGTACTCTTTACCATCTTTGAACAAGTGATACCTTGTTTTCATGGCGATGAAAGATGGCCTTCCTGTCAAATAAATAAGGACTTCCAAAAACAATACCCGAGATATCAAGCGGCACCACATCAAGTTCAACTGTGTAAATAAAGTGTACAGTTATTGCAAAGCACAATATGCACTTCCTTGAGGCTTGCAAATTAGCATCCTTGAATATCCATCCAAGTGGATAAGGCTTTGGATGTGGAATGGTCTTAAGTTTAGGATGCTTGACCAAGTCTTCCGATATAAGATTCGCTTGTGACCCACTGTCAAATAGTGTGTCAATTTTGGTATGTTTTGAAATTACCCTCACATGGAAAAGCTCTATCCTCCTCTTTTCATCATGAGTATCTTTGTGACAATTCAAAGAGCTAGAACTAGGAATTGTGTCTTGCACCACTTCTTTCCCCTTAATGTTCTTTAAAACCATGGCTATGCTTTTTGTCTCATCTCCCGAGTCTGACCCTAAGTCTTGCTCAACTGTTGCAACAGTTTTCTCCTTTCTTTGGTCTTGTTTTTGTTCTTGTATTTTTTTGGTTTCAGTTCAGGATGAAGTTTCCAACAATGATCTTCATCATGACTTGTCTTCGAACAGTTCTTGCAAAAGAACTTTCCTTTGTCTTTTCTTGAATTTGCAACTCTCTTCTTTCCTTTGTTTTTGAAATTACTATCCTCATCAAAAATATTCTTTCCTCTAGCTTCTAAATGTGTAGCCTGGACACAAACTTCATCTAAGCTGGTAGGATTGAACATTAGAATAGTATGTTGAAGGTAATTGTGCAAACCTCCTATGTATTTCAACAAGGTGTCTTGACTTTGTAAGTCTACTCCAAGTAGAAGTGCTCTCCTTCTAAACTCTTGGGTATAATATTGCACATTTTGACCCTTAAGTTGCCTAAAATTTTGCCAATTCATGATTGCTTTCTGAATATGAGCAAGAGGGAAAACTGTTTCTTAATAGCTGTAATAAACTCATTCCAAGTTAGAGTTATCTTACCATGCTTTTTAATCTCCTCTCTAGTCTTGGCTTCCCACCAAACCAAAGCTGCTCCATCCATTCTCAAAGAGGCTAATTGGATTTTTGTGTCATCATCATGCAAATTTTGAATTCTTAGATAGACTTCCAGCTATCTAATCTAGTTATCCAATTTTTCTGCATTCACATCACCATTAAACATCGGCAACTCAAACTTCACATCAAGCTTTAACAAAGGATTTTTAAGAGATGTTTTTGTTTTTTTTGACTGATTTTCAGAAGTTGAAGAGGATGATGTGGAGGATGAGGATGATGATGGAGATGGTGGATCACCATTTCCTCCATTCCCTTTCTTAGACTCATCTTTGTCTTTCTTTCCTCCCGAAGAATCTCCTTCTTCTCTTTGGTTTCTAGACCATTCTCCAGCAATCCTATCATTTCTCTCCTGGTATAGGATCCTAACCATCTCAGTCAAATCTAAGAAAGCTTTTCTAAAGACTCTTTCTTCATCCTTGGGATCCATTTCCTCATGTACTTCTCCTTCTCTGGATGACATGCTTGTGGCTGATTCTAAGGCTATTGAGGATGAAATGGAAGGTGGATGTAATGGCACTCTAGCCTTCCTTGGTTGAGGATTAACTTGTTCTCTAACCAATTGACCTTCCCCTCTTTGCAATTTCAGCCTAGTAAGCATCAAATTTTGCAGAATAATACAATTTACTTGCACAAATTTCACAAACTCTTAAGAAAAACCTTGAGCTCCGATACCAACCTGATCTGAAATTGTGAGAACAAAGAATTTCTCATACAGAGATTGACTGTAGGGGCATTCACCGGATATTTCACCTTTACTAGAAAGGATGAATCTGGAGGCTACCTGGCCCTTCTACAGACTCTGCCTAAAGAAATAAAATGTAATCACAAAGATCCGATCAATGAAATTATTTGTTTTAACTGCAAAGTATTCATTGATCCAACTTTAATGTGTGAATAGGCAAGTATACATATTCTGCAAATGAAGTGTAGTGGTTTGAAGATGAACTGATAAGTTTTGTTCACTGTTTAAACCAGCTTGGGAAAAGATAGCTTATAAAAATTTACTGTTTAAAAGAGCAGAATCTGAAAATATGCAGCAAAATTATATAGTATGACAACAAATAATTGTTTAAGCGGTTCACCCCTCTCTTGGGCTACCTCCGCTGGGTCCAAAAGCCTCTAATTAGGCTTTTTCCTCTTTGATTAAATGCTCAAAATGTGAATACAACTGTATAGAAGCCTCAAATGGAAAAATACACTGCAAAAATAGATTCAGAAGGCCCAAATCAGTATAAAATGACTAAACATTCACCTCCATTGGATGAAGGTAGTCCAAAATAGCTCTTTTTCCCTTAGGCCCTAGTGGCTCCACGAACAAAAACGCTGGTAAATTCTCTGCTAGAGCACCCTGATGGCTCTGCAAACATTCCCAAAAGCTTTAGAATGCTTCCAACACCCAAAATAAAATAAAAATTCGTATCAAAAGGCTTTTCCTAGCCAAAGTTATGGCTAACTGAAGTTTTCCCTTCAAAAGCTCCGCTAACTGTGGAGAACTGGAGTTAACTCTAGTTAAAAACGGCAACTGCACCAAATTTGGCGGGTGCGCTCCAAAACTGGTGGACGGTTAACTGCAACATTAAATGTGACTGTTTAAAATCTTCCGCGTTCACATGCGCCCTCCACGTTTTATTGTTAACCAACGGTTTTGAAAACCGTAATAAATCAACCCCCGCCGTGACTTACGTTCACATGGCAAATGGTTTTAAATAAACGTTTCATAACTGTCGGAGTTATTGCCAACGGATTCCGCTCCACTCCAACGTAGCCAACACACGTTTTAAAAACCCATGTAACCATAGCCACATTTTAAACCCACATTTGAAGCATGTGCTCTTTAATAACTTTAGACTTGTGGGTTTTAACGAATATGGGTTTTGAATTAATATTTAATATATATATATTTTAATTAATATTTAATATATAAAAAAAATTAATATAATATATGATTTTTTTAAAAATCAAATAAAATATTAAAAATTTTAATATATATAAAACATTAATTAATTTTTAATATATTAAAAATATTTCTCCACATTAAAATCATGAACCCATTCGGCATTAGAGGTCATTGGGCGATTTCAAAATGCAATATCTCCTCCATACGGTAACAGATTTCAGTGCCGTTCACGACGTTGGGATCGTATCGCCGAGCTCTTTCTAGTCGATCTGTTTTGGAGCAATTCTGAGCAACTTCATTTTTGAGCATTTTTTTCAGAGGACTTTGATCTCCTGATCACTCTCTCCAGCATTTCTTTTAAGATCATTGTATTCTAACAGGATTTGAAGGGGGTTCCTCTTGACTTCCCATTTGCTTAGGAATAATTGATGAAAAGAGGGGAGGTCATTTATACTGTTAGGGGTTAAGCCTTTGAACCATTTTCTTGCTTCTCCCCCTAAAATTTGAGCAAACATTCTAAGTTTTATAGTTTCATCATCTATTTCTTGTCTGTCAAAGTAATCATTCATTCTATCCACATGGTTTTGAGTTGTAGTAGAACTACTAGCATCATATAATGGAATCTTGGACTGATAGTCCTGTGGTAGAACAGGTAAAGGAAAAGGAAGGACTAAGGGAGCATACCATGTTGCCATGATATGGAGTTGTGGGATAAATGGGGGGTTTAAAAGTGGAGGAAGGTGATGAGGTGAAGTGGTTTGAACGGTGGATGTATGAATGGATGTAACAGAAGTACTTGGACCAACTAAGTACTGTTGAGCAGATTTAGAATGAGAGAAACCAAAATTATGAATGATATGAATCTCAGGTGGTGTAGATTGATCTAAATTTATGAAGGAATGCAATAGAATACAGAAATAACCATAAACATAGAAATACAGCAGAAATAAGGCTTCATTTCATTAATATCAAATCATAGAAATATGCTTACAAATATGATGGAAATAAAATAGCTAGGGTGCTGGTAGCAAATCTCTGAGAAGAGATGTGGCGACTACAGACCTCTGAACTATATTTCAATGAGGCTTGAGGGCCTATTTATTATGGAGAAACAATGGAGAATTCTAAATGTCCAAAAACCTAACCCTAGGAGATGAAGCACCAAAACTATGGGCCCCGTTTGGGTAAATTGGTGTTTCAACTTCTCAGGGACGTAACTTCGGCATACTATCTCTGTTTATGGCTTCAAAATGGCTCCGGAAGTTCAGGACCCAAAAAAATGCTAAAAGTAGTAAGTTGTGAAAAAAAAAACTGAAAGAGACAATGGTGGGGCCCCAAGTGGAATAGGCAGGTGGCCACCAATATCCACCTAGATCATTCCTCCCCCCTTAGGAAGCAATGGTCCCCATTGTGTTGAGTTCCTCCATGAGATGAGGAAACTTCTATTGAACTTGGTCCCTGGTGAACCACTTGCCTTGGTGCAGGAGTTGGCCAGCTTTGACAAACCGATACAGTTGGATCTTCTGTTGGTGAGTGTTCTTGATTTGCATGTCCATGATACAGTCTGTGGTGGCCTGTTCCATGCAGTCTGGGTTTAACTCTTTTGGTGTGATTTCTTCTGCAATGTTAGAGGTGTCCAATAGAGGTGGGAAGTAGGGATGAAGGCGGTCTACATTGAATACTGGGTGCCGACCAAGGAATGGTGGAATACTGAGCTCGAAGGAATTGTTCCCTACAGCCTTGGTGATGGTGTACGGCCCATATCGAAGCGGGAAAATCTTGCGGTGGGGTCCAGTGAGGTGCTCCTTCTGCAAATGTAAGCACACTTTTTCGCCCACCTGGAATTATTGTGGCACCCGATGTTGATCATGTTGTTTCTTGTACTTAGCATTAGCTCTGTCCAATATTTCTTGATCCTGTTGGTGGATGTGCTGAATGTGCTCAATGAAGTTGTTTGCTTTGTCAGCTTCAGACTGGACATGAGCCGAATCGCCCTGAGTAGCTGCAAATGGCATGGCTACGTCAATGGGACATAGTGGTTGGAATCCCAAGCCCACCTGAAAGGGGTTGTGGCCAGTTGAGCTGTGGAGAGCCCGATTATAACTGTGTTGTACATAGGGAAGGCTGTCATCCCATGTGCATGGATGCTTTGAATTGTACATGTGTAGAATGTGTACAATCATCCTGTTGACGACCTCTATCTGGCCATAGGTTTGGGGATGGAAAGTTGTGGACTTGGTGAGCTTGGTGTCCAACATTGACCAGAGGCTGGACTAAAATGTGCTGAGGAACCTGCTGTCACGATCTGATATGATAGACTATGGGATCCCAAAGTGCACCCACACTCGTTCAAAGAATATTTTAGCAATGGCTTCTACTGTGATATTCTTCTTGTAGGCTGCCATAATGGCCATCTTTGAGAATCTGTCGACGACCACGAAAACATAGTCATTTCCATGCTTAGTAGAAGGAAGGCCTGACATGTAATCCATGGAGATGGATTCCCAAGGTCGACTAGGGGTAGGTACCGGAGTATAGAGCCCTTGCTTCTTGATGATTGGTTTGGCAATGGCACAAACAGTGCACGATCTAATGTACTTCCCGACATCCTGTCGAAGGTTCAGCCAATAGAAATACTTCTGCAGTACTGCTACTGTTTTCTCGACCCAAAAATTCCTAGAGACTCGACTGTAGTGCGCTTCCCATATCATCTTGTCACGCTTGCTTGAAGGAACACAAAGGTGTCCCAGGTGACATAATAGTTCATCTTGGAGGTGAAAATTTGGAACTTGCATACCCCCCAAGAGTGCCTTGTATGTGTAGTTTAATTCTAGATCGCTCTTGTAGAGAAGCGGTCAATTAGAAGTCTCATACCCACAAGAGTTGAGAATGGTGGTTATGGCCACGATCAGTGGTTGGCTGAGGCAATCTGCAACATTATTGGTGCTACTCTTCTTGTACTTGATGTTCAAATGAAATTTTTGTAGATATGTGGACCACTTCTGATGGCGATCGTTCTGCAACTTCCCTTGTGTCTGTATGAATTGCAAGGGTCAATGGTCTGTGTGGATGATTGTCTCCTTCCCCAAAATGTAATGCTTCCATTATTGACAAGCCTACACAATGGAATACATTTCTTTTTCATAAGTGGGATAATTTCGAACTGTGTCAGACAATGTCTCACTGTGATATGCCACTAGATGCCCCTGTTGAATAAGAACTGCCCCAATAGCATAGTTAGAGGCATTTGTCTCGATCTCAAATGGTTGTTGCAAGTCTGGTAATGTGAGCACTGGGGCAGAACAGAGGCGATGTTTCAATTCTACGAATGCCTTCTATTGAGATTCCGACCAATAGAATTTTTCTTTCACTCCTCCCTTTGTGACTTGACTCAAGGGCCAAGTGATATGAGAGAATCCCAACACGAACCTGCAGTAGAAATTAGCAAGACCTAGAAAACTACGAAGCTCTGTTAGGGTGGTTGGGGCTGGCCAATCCCGAATGACTTGGATCTTGGCTGGATCCACATGCATTCCCCCTTTCATCAATAATGTATCCCAGATATTGAACTTGGGTCATGCCTGTTAGTGTCAGTCTAGTCATACTGCCATCAATGATCAAAATTGCTCTTTTGCATTTTCATATTAGGAGTCCCATACTAATAAATTTCACCATTCTGCTAGGTCATGGATTCATTAATGGTAGTGATTTTTCATCAGTTTTCCCTCATGTGAAACTTGTTGATTCTCCTCTCTATGGTCTATTAGTCATGAGTTACTTTCACTTCGTGAGTCATGTCAGTAGGTCATAGGATGGGTCTCATTAGGTTCTAGGGTCTCATCGTGGTCAAATTAATGATTCAAGTGTCAATAAATATCAACAAGGTCATGAGGAAGTCAATAAACTCAAATTCACAGCACCTGGAAGATAAAAGAGATGTTTTATTCAGTTTGATGTAATTTTCACCTCAAAACCATGTTTTGAGGTGAAAACATGATACTTTGCCTTTATTATCATTTATTATGTAATTTTATGTCAGTATATGTAATAAGTCACATTTCAGAAGCTTTTATCTCCATAAATTCACCACCCTGCCCTTCAAAGAGGTTTTCCATAGAATATTTAGTGTCAAATCATGTTCTAAGTATGGTCAGCAGAAAGATCTAGAAAAGAGCTTTCCAACGGTATATCGCACCCTTAAAACTCACTCCTAGATTGAAATTTATGCCTAAGTGAAGTAAAATGTCCCCTATTCCCTAACCTTCCCCTTTTTCCCATCTTTGCCTTAAACTTTATATTATTAAAGTTTAATATTTTCTTTATAAATCCCTTCCCCCCCCCCCTTACATTACAAAATCGCATTATAAAATCGTTTGAACACAAATGTGATTTAAAAATAACCACTTCCCCACCATTACCCCTCAACTTTATAATAAAGTTTATATATATAAGTCCCCGTCGTTCCCAAACCACTTCCCCTCCATTCTTTAAAACTTTATAATAAAATTCAAAATTTTATTATAAAACCCCATCTTTTCCCATCGCAATCGCAAAAGTTAATGTCTGCGCCCCGATTGGCCCTTCATTAAAACCTCTGATGTGATTGCCTCGATTGTATATCTCCTGATTAACCCCGCCCGAATACATCCCCACTGTCGATTTCATCCGTGATCTAACGGCCCACATACCATCGGCGCTTTTGATCGCTCCACTTTGGATTGCATATCTCCGATGGCCAACCCCCGATTGACACCCTCCGATTTTTCCTCAGCTGTCGATCACCCAATCCAATCGGACGGCTTACAAGCCATCGCGCTTATCGGCATCGGCGTTTTATTATATCACTCTGCCCCGCTCCCCTCCGATCTCCCGATGCCAATTGACCTTGGTCCCACCATTTAAATATTCTCCACCCATTCATAAAATAATATCCCTTTGCCTTTGTTAAACTTAAATTTTTTTTATTTTGTTTTATACAAAGGGCTTTCCCCATCGCATCGAAGGTATGTTATTATGTAATATACTCGGCCTCGCTCCCAAGCCCGATTCCGATTACGATTCATACCCGGTCCCACCTTGCCAGCCCTCCGCCCTTTCATATAAAAATCCTTCCTCCTTTTGTAAAAGGTGAAAAACCATTTTTATTTATTTACAAAGGAATTCCTTGTTCTCTTATTGATTGCCCCATCGGACCTGTGCCAATCGCATCGGATTTTTATATATACCCGGTTCCCATAATATATTCAACCCTTCAATCCCGATTGTGATTGTTCTATCGCATACCATGTTTATATACTCCATTTTATATTGGATCCCCTCTTCCGCCCCCCATTCCGATTGCGATGCACGCCCCACCTCCTTTCCCTCTACTCCCTCCATACGAAATCAGTTCTTCCCTTCACTAAGGCATAATTTCATTTTTTGTTATTTCAAAAGCATTTCATTAAAAAGGTCAGTTTTCTTCGAACGAATAATGGAAAGAAACAGTCAGAGGGCCGAGAGCAACAATGAGATCGATTTATCTTCAGCAACATAAAAATAGGGATTTGTTCCTCAAATTGCCTATTTTTTTCATTCAACAGCATAACTGTGAATCTGCCCAAGTAGTCAAATGTAATGTTGTTCCTTCTTTAGGGTAGATTGTTGGTCTTCTTTTCTATCTTCAGATTTCAGTTCTAAGTTGTGAAAACAACCCCCTTTTTGTGTGGATCTATGTTCCCACAAATCTGTGAAGTCTATAAATCAGAAGTAGAGGAATAGTGTGGAAAGAATGCTATGTGCTCCATTGTACAGTTTGACAGGGAATTAATAAGAGACGCAGCTATGATTTGTGGGATCCATGTGGTATGAGTTTTAGCATTTGTTTTCTTCTTGTTTCATATGTAAATTTGCTATGTTTCACCTTTCATGCCCTACCTTGGGAAATCATTCATACTCTGTGTTTTTCTTCTGTTTGAAAAGGATCCATCTCCCATGCCCTTTTCATCTCGTCACCAGTCTTCCATCCCATCCTTATTTAACTTTATTTGATAAAATTTCCTGCCTACCTTGCCCCATGAAATAACCTGTGTCCTGATTTAATTCCGTAGTTTCATACTGTCCCATTTTATCCCATATATCCTTGAAAAACTCATTCATTTCATTAAAATTTTTCCCATTATTATACCTAGCCTAAAATTAGTTTATAATTGTACTTTTTTTAATATCCTTTCACGGAGAGAGCACTCTCCTGTCCTTGTAGGGCTAGCTACAAGGTTGAGCATGGTTTAGATGTTACCCTGTTTTTCCCTTTTTCAGCCTCGGGTCCAGATCAGGAGCTAACATCTCTGGCTACTCCACTGGGGAACCGATCTGTCTGTCTGCGATCTTATATTCTCGGCATTCAGATTTAATGTTTATTCTGTTTTAAAAAAATATCGAACAGAGGCTCTGTAGAGGAGGGAATCATAGTCCAGCCCTCTGTTAATGAAGAATATCGAAACCTTTCTCTAAGGTTAAACTTTGATTATATTGAACGCGACATCCCTTGGAAATATCTGTGGTCGAAGTAAGAAAGCTTGGTTTTATTGCTGGCAGAGAAATAATATTAGTGGGACCCAGCAGTGAATTAACGCGAGGAGTTAAAGCGCTAAACCACAGTTAAAGCATGGTTTATTTACCACCAGTGGATTTTGGAAACCAAAACCTCCTTCATCGCTCCGCTTTTACCCCAGAGAAAAAACACTTCAAAAAAACACGATCCAGTAAGATAAGGGCACGTCATCTCCCCGATACTGCCCATATCATGCAACTTTCAGTTGTTAACCCTCTGCCGTGGAAAAATCGCAATATTCACAAGAATCATCCGATCTGAAGAGCATTGGATCTAACGGTAATCGCGCGGTAAACTACACGAGTTATAATTCAAGGTACAATCTGGTAGTTTTGCACTATTATATGTTTATTTTATTCATAAAAAGCCAAAAATTGGATGTGTGCGGCCCCTGCTGAATGGAATTTATGTCGTGTTGGTAGAATAAAAGGGTTTTATGGTATAAAGTTCGAAAGTTGGCTTTTGTTTAAAGAAATCGTGCCATTGTTATAGCATTTTGATATTACGACCGGATAAAGTCGCTTAAATATTTTTTGAGCGTATTCCCTTATATCATATATTTTCTTGAGAAGGTTTGAAATATCATTACAAAGCGAATATTGTTACAGCGCTTTGGGAAGGGAATATAACTACAACCACTTATTCCACAGTATTTCTGGTATCAGAGCATAAAAGTCAGATCACCCCAGTAAATATTCCCCTTGTAAATTCCTCAGTTCTAGAAAATGATTTTCAGAGTCTGTTAGGCTGAAACAGAATTTTTGTACAGTAAAAATTACACACACTAGCTTCAAGAATATACACAAGGTCTAATCCAGATCCAAATCCCCCTCTTGTGTTTGAAAATCCAAATCTTATCCCAAGAATTGTCAGAAGACAAGAAGGATCACTAAGTCCCAGACTTATCTTCAGATCCCATACTTGGTCTAGTGAGTGGTTTTTTGTAGAAGATCTTTCTTTTGATGAGAGTTTTGAGCTATCTTTGTTTAGAAATAAGTCTAAAACTGCACTTGAGGACACAGTTTTAGATCCAGAATTCCTTGTAGATATTGAAGTTCAAAGGGAAAATTCTTCAATTGATGATTATATTCTGAATTCTCCTTAGTCATCTATCACTGTAACTAATATCCCTGAGCCATTAGAGTCATCAGGAATAGAATTTCCTCCTCCTAATTCATCAGTATTCCCCTCATTCAATTCTCAGTTGTCATCTCCTCCATCAACACCTCCCTTAAATCCTAGTAACACAAACATTGTTGTAAATGCACCTAGAGTCATGGCTGCCCAGTATGCACCCCTGGTTTTACCCCAGGTTTTGAATGATATGCCTGCTGATTATCAAAGAAAAATACCTATCTTTGATGCCACTCAAAGCACCACGGCCCAGCAGCATCTCGACAAGATGAATGACTATTTTGATCTGCATGAGGTAGAGGCAGAGAATGTAACTACCAAGTTGTTTGTTCAAAGATTTGGAGGTAAAGTTAGAAAATGGTTTAGAGATTTACCAGCAGGCTCAATTGGCACTTTGCAGGAGTTGCACACACATTTTTTAGACCGATGGGAGGTAAAGAAAAACCCACTCCAAATTTTGTCTGAGTATGAGAATATTAAAGAAATGTGGGTGAAACTGTGTAGGACTATTGTTTAAGATTCAATGTTGTATATAATGTTATTCCAACTAACCTAAAACCTCCTGTGGGATTAGCCTTTCTCAAATTTCCAGACGGTTTTGATGTCAATATGGCATATCAGCTACGGGAAATAGATCCCACCACGTTGGAAGACATGCAGAAGATAGCGGTAAGTGTAGAATCTAATCTTCTAGCTAAAAGAGCACGAAACAGAGCTGAAAAAAGAGTCAAGGTGAAAGAGGAAGCCTCTCCTTCAGACAGCAAAATGGACACTCTGATTTGGATAGTGGAGAAGATGGTTGATCGATTAACCATTTCAGATAGACCTGAGCCTCAAATCAGGAATCGGAATTTTAGAGGACAGCAGCCCCAATTCAAAATTAAACAGAGAGAGCAGAGAACGCAAGACCAAGCGCCACCACAGTAGCAAATAAAAACTCCATTACAAAAGAATTATGTTCAAGGAACAGAGACAGATGAGGATGATGATCCTCTAATTGAAGCCAATCACTTTTTCACTGTCGATGGTGCTCCCATTTTTCTCATTGAAGATGAAGAATATACAATGATTGCAGATGTTCAGAAGGACAAAAATTTCATTTTGGCTAATGATGCAGTATTAGAAGAAGAGTTCGATGATTACCAAAGAGGATATATGAATGCTTTATCGGCTCAAAAAATGTAGTACTCTTTAAGGAACAGAGATGTTCCGATTAGTCTCATTCAGAAAAGAAAGGAGCTCCAAATGAAGAATGATGCTCAGAAGAAAGGGAAAGAACCGGCCGACCCTTCAGCAATTAACATAGCAATCGAAAAGAACCAGTAGAGCGTAGCAAAGGAGCAAATAGAGAAGAAAGACCCTCCCATCAAAGAGGTTGAAAAAGCTCCTTCTTTTAATTTGGAGAATGAAATTTCTAAGCTAAAAGTGTCCATGCCCTTGACTAAGTTGGAGAAAAATAGTACTTATAAACACCAGGTGTCTAGAGTCTTGCAAATAGACTCTGTTTCTGATATGGTTAATGTTGAAGATGATTACACTAAACTCATCTTTGTTCCAGCCTCAGAAGATCAATCTTAAGAAAATGAAGTCCCTCTCTTTTACCTGAGTCTTAGGTTGCATGAGTTCATCTTGCATAATGCTATGTTGGACTCCAGAGCCTCACATAATTTGATGCCCAAAACCGTCATGGAGAATTTAGGCCTTGATAGTACTCGAAAATACCATGATTTGTATTCCTTTGACTCAAGTAGGTTCCATTGTATTGGTCTTATCAAAGACTTAGTAGTGTCTTTAGATCAAATCCTAGCCAAGAATGTCTTGATGGATGTAGTTGTTGCCGATGTTCCACCACGGTTTGGAATGCTTCTATCTAGGTCTTGGGGTCCAAAACTGAAGGGAACCATGCAGCTAGACTTCTCTTATGCCACTATCCCCGTGTTTGGCCAATTGAGAAAGATATATAGGGAGAAGAAAATGATATATATGATCACTAGCAAAGAGAAGCCAGTCAATCATCCTATTAATGCAGTCCACACAGATTTAGAGTTCTTTGTATTATATTCAAATGGTGGTTTGAATGATGAAAATGTTCAGTTGGTACAAGTAGATGAAATACCTGAAATTTCAGAGAATTTTAGGGAAGTCCTCAAACAGGAGAAAGATAAAACAACAAGCACTTTTGAGCCTCCTGCCTGCCAGTAGCAAAACGATAGTGAACAGCTAGAAATCAACCAAGGTAAGGTAGAGGAAAAAACAAAATTTCAACATCTATAAGAAGAAGAAGAAGGCCTGTGGAGCATGGATTTTGATGGAGCTGGTATTGGAATGTGGATTCGAAGCCCCGTTTTCCAGCCTGAAAAAGTTCCTAGTAATGTTAGATTATGTGCTTATAAGTTGGTTTTTGACTGCTCCAACAATGAAGCAAAGTATGAAGCTTTGATTGCAGGTTTGAAAATTTTAAAAAAGCTGAATGCAAAAAGGATTTCTGTATATGGAGATTCAGAGCTGATAATTAAATAGGTTAAAGGAGAGTACCAAGCAAAGCATCCAAGATTGAGGGCTTATCGAAATGCAGTCCTGGACATCTTGAAGACATTCAATGAGTACACTTTGATAGTAGTACCCAGAATGCAGAACATTATTGCTGATTCTCTTGCCACTATAGCAAGAAATTTGAAGATTCCGATGAACTCTAGCAACAAGTTTGAGATCTATGTAAAACATAGGCCTGTTGTTCCGGACAATTTAAGGTATTGGCAAGTATTCTGGGATGACAATGAGATTAATTCTTTTTTGTAGAGTGATGGAAAATTCAAAGACACTCCAATAGAAGGTAACTATGAGGTTGATGATCAAGAGATTGAATCAAATCATATGGACATATTGCAGCTCAAAGATAATGTAATTCCTAGAGGTCTTATACCTTTAGAGGAGCTTTTTGATCAGGATGATGTTGCAAAGAAGCCGAGCTTGGTGCCTAATAAGAAAGGAGTTGAAGATGTGAATCTTGGAACACCTGACAAGCCCAAGTTTGTGAAGTTGTCAAAGGCATTGTCCCTTGAGGTAAAGGAAAAGTATGTTAAATTGATTTCTGAATTTTATGATGTGTTTGCATGGGATTATTCAGATTTGAAGGTGTATGATAAGAACATAATCTAGCATACCATTCCTATCAAGTCGGATCATAATCCATTTAGAAAGAAGCTAAGCAGAATCAATCCAAAGTTGTTGCCATCCATTGAAAAAGAGGTAAACAAATTGTATAAAGCTGGTATCATTGTTCCAATTAGATTTTCTGACAGGATTTCAAACTTGGTCCTAGTACGTAAGAAGATAGGAGAGATAAGATTGTGCATAGATTTTTTGAATCTGAATAAAGCATCCTTAAAGGATAATTATCCACTTCCGAAGATGGACCATATTCTGTAGAGAGTAGTTGGAGCATCTAGGATGTCACTACTTGATGGCTACTCAGGCTACAACCAAATCTTGGTGCATGAGAAAGACCAAGACAAAATTGCCTTCACAACACCTTGGGGAACTTTCCAGTATGCCAAAATTCCATTCGGACTGAAGATCGCTGATGCTACTTTCCAGCGAGCGATGGACATCACTTTCGCCAATGAAAAAGATGTTTTTCTTGTTGTTTATTTGGATGATCTGACAGTATTTTCTGGTTCTAATGATGACCATTTGCACCATTTGATAATTGTGTTTCAGTGATGTAGAAAGTTTGGGATTTATCTCAATCCCAAGAAGAGTCTTTTTTCCATGGATGAAGGTAAGTTTCTGGGGCATATCATCTCTAAGAATGGTATCCGCATTGATCCATCTAGAGTAGAGGAAATTCAGCACATAGATCTTCCACGGAATAAAAAGGAGATCCAAGCATTCAATGGTAAGATGACCTTCTTGCGCAGATTTATACCCAATCTAGCTCAACATTTAAGATAAATGACTAACATGTTGAAGAAGGACAACACTCTTAAATGGAGTGAGGAAGCTATCAAGTCATTCAATCTGGTAAAGTTTTCTTTGTCGAATGCCCCAGTCTTGATTAGTCCTGACTACACTCAAGAATTTATTATTTTTTCATTTGCATCGGAGCATACTATGGTTGTTGTTTTGATGCAAAAGAGAGATCAGATTGAAAAGCCGATCGCCTTTTTCAGTAGGAATATTAGAGATGCTGCTTTAAGGTATAACATTATTGAAAAACAAGCATTGGCTCTTATAAAGGCATTGAAGGATCTTAGGGTCTATATTCTGCATTCACATACAATAGCATATGTCCCTAATGCAGTAGTGAAGGATGTATTGATGCAAACTGACCCAGAAGGTCGAAGAGGTAAATGGATAGCATCTATGTTGGAGTACGATTTGGAGATCAAACCCACGAAGTTGATCAAAGGCCAAGGCTTGGCGAAATTGATGGCTCAATCAAATATGCGTGCCCTGGATATAAACCTCATTACAACAATATCAGAGGATGAAGATGAAGGTTTTCTTGTTCTAGTTTAAGATATTTTCCTACAATCCCCATGGTATTCATATATTGTTTATGTTCTTCAGCGTCTTTCACCACCTCCAGGCATGTCTAAAAGTAAAGGTAGATCACTGAAACTTAAGTCTGCTGAATATTGTATTTTAAATAGTGCTCTTTATTGGAAATATCTGGGAGGTGTTCTGCTCAATTTTTTGGTTGAAGAAGAGGCTCAGAAGGTAATGCATGATTTTCATAAAGGTGATTGTGGTGGTCATCTGTTTTGGAAGACTACAGCCAACAAAGTGTTGAGATCAGGATATTATTGGCCCACTTTATTTTCAGATTTATATAAAACAGTGATGAATTGTCATGAATGCCAAATTTTCCAAGGGAAGAAGAAATTTCTCCCTCTTCCTTTGAAACTAGTTTCAGTCAACGCTCCCTTTCAGCAGTGGGGACTCGATTTCATAAGAGAAATTCATCTCGTGTCATTAGCACAGCACCGATGGATATTGACAGGTACGGATTACTTCACTAAATGGATCGAGGCCATCTTAGCGAGGCAAGCAACTGATACGGTAATTATTCAATTCCTTGAATTGAATATTTTATCTCGTTTTGGCTACACTCACAAAATTGTGACAGACAACGCAGCAGCGTTCAAGTCTAAGAAGATGGCAGATTTCTGTGACAAATATAATATCGCGCTGGGTCATTCCACAGCGTACTATCCACAAGGTAATGGCCTGGCAGAATCATCGAACAAATCGCTGATAAATATAATCAAGAAATTGCTGGAGGCAAACAAAAGAAACTGGCATCGCAAGCTCATCAACACATTGTGGGCAGACAGAGTTAGCAGTAAGAAATCAATAAGTATGTCACCTTTTGAATTGTTTTATGGTACTGATTTTGTCTTTCCTACATCTCCTACAGTTCCAGTTATGAGATTATTGCAAGAAGTTGGCACTGAAGATGATGATAATCAGCGAAGGATCAATCAGATGATCCACCTTCAGCAAACAAGAGAGGAAGTGTCACAGAATGCTATTCAGTTACAGGAGAAGATAAAAAAGATCTATGACTGAAAAACCAAAGCAGAGAAGTTTCAGTTGGATGATATAGTGTTAAGATGGGATGCCAAAAATGAGGACAAAGGGAAGCACGGTAAGTTTGACAACCAGTGGAAAGGACCATACAATATTTCAACATATAGGGGATAGAATGCTTTCTTGCTTTCATAAATGGATGGCCAAGATTGCCTTGGAGGAGCAATGAATGGTAGGCTCTTGAAGCACTACCATTGTTGAAGATAATGGATCAGAAGCTATGTCATAATCATTGTATATACCCTGTTATTTTTGGTCTGAGTTCAAGTACACAATTGTTGAAGTTTGGGGCCCGAGGTGAAGGCTATAAAACTTGAATCTCATGTGTATGGATTGGTTTTATTTCAGTTTTTAGTCTTACTCTTGAGTCAAAGTCAGTATGCATTGTGTCAGTTTTTAGTGTTTTTGACTCCATGCCCAAAATGGATAAGGCTACTTGGTCTACGATGTTCTTGGCACCTCCAAGGAGCTACCATTCCCATTGGAGCCAATGTTAGTGTCAGTATAGTCATACTGCCATCAGTGATCAAAATTTCTCTTTTGCATCTGCATATTAGGAGTCCCATACCAATAAATTTCACCATTCCGCTAGGTCATGGATTCATTGATGGTAGTGATTTTTCATCAGTTTTCCCTCATGTGAAACTTGTTGATTCTCCTCTCTATGGTATATTAGTCATGAGTTACTTTCACTTCGTGAGTCATGTCAGTAGGTCATAGGATGGGTCTCATTAGGTTCTAGGGTCTCATCGTGGTCAAATTAATGAGTCAAGTGTCAATAAATATCAGCAAGGTCATGAGGAATTCAATAAACTCAAAGTCACAGCACTTGGAAGATCAAAGAGATGTTTTATTCATTTTGATGTAATTTTCACCTCAAAACCCTATTTTGCGGTGAAAACATGATACTTTTCCTTTATTATCATTTATTATGTAATTTTATGTCAGCATATGTAATAAGTCACATTTCAGAAGCTGCTATCTCCATAAAGTCACCGCCCTGCCCTTCAAAGAGGTTTTCCACAACATTTTTAGTGTCAAAGCATGTTCTAAGTATGATCAACAGAAAGAGCCCAGAAAGAGCTTTCCAACAATATATTTCACCCTTAAAACTCACTCCTCGATTGAAATTTATGCCTAAGTGAAGTAAAAAGTCCCCTATTCCCTAACCTTCCCCTTTTTCCCATCTTTCCCTTAAACTTTATATTATTAAAGTTTAATATTTTCTTTATAAATCCCTTCCCCCCCCCCTCTAATTACAAAATTGCATTATAAAATCGTTTGAACACAAATGCGATTTAAACATAACCACTTCCCCACCATCACCCCTCAACTTTATAATAAAGTTTATATATATAAGTCCCGTCGTTCCCAAACCACTTCCCCTCCATGATTTGAAACTTTATAATAAAATTCAAACTTTTATTATAAAACCCTGCGTTTCCCATCACAATTGAAACAGTTAATGTATGTGCCCCGATTGGACCTTCGTTAAAAGCTCCGATGCGATTGTCCCGATTGTATATCTCCCGATTAACCCTGCCCGAATACATCCCCACTATTGATTTGATCCGTGATCTGATGGCCCACATACCATCGGTGCTTTTAATCCCTCCACTTCCAATTTCATATCTCCAATGGAAAACCCCCAATTGACACCCTCTGATTTTTCCTCAGCCGTCGATCACCCAATCCAATCAGACGACCTACAAGCCATCGTGTTCATCGGCATCGGCGTTTTATTATATCACTCTGCCCCGCTCCCCTCCAATCTCTCGATGCCGATTGACCCCGGTCCCACCATTTAAATATTCTCTACCCATTCATAAAATAATGGCCCTTTGCCTTTGTTAAACTTAAATTTTGTTTATTTTTTTTTATACAAAGGGCTTTCCCCATCGCATCAGAGGTATGTTATTATGTAATATACTCGGCCTCGCTCCCAATCCTGATTCCGATTGCGATTCATACCCGGTCCCACCTTGCCAGCCCTCCGCCCTTTCATATAAAAATCCTTCCTCCCTTTGTAAAAAGTGAAAAACCATTTTTATTTATTTACAAAGGAATTCCCCGTTCTCTTATTGATTGCCCCATCGGACCTGTGCCCATCACATCGGAGTTTTATATATACCCGGTTCCCATAATATATTCAACCCTCCGATCCTGATTGCGATTGTTCTATCGCATACCATGTTTATATACTCCATTTTACATTGGATCCCCTCTTCCGCCCCCCATTCTGATTGCGATGCGGACCCCACCTCCTTTCCCTCTACTGCCTCCATACGAAATCAGTTATTCCCTTCACTAAGGCATAATTTCATTTTGTTTTATTTCAAAAGCATTTCATTAAAAAATTCAGTTTTCTTCGAACGAATAATGGAAAGAAATAGTCAGAGGGCTGAGAGCAACAATGAGACCAAGTTTTCTTCAGCAACATAAAAATAGGGATTTTTTCCTCAAATTGCCTATTTTTTTCATTCAACGGTGTAACTGTGAATCTTCCCAAGTAGTCAAATGTAATGTTGTTCCTTCGTTAGGGCAGATTGTTGGTCTTTTTTTCTATCTTCAGATTTCAGTTCTAAGTTGGGAAAACAACCCCCTTTTTCTATGGATCTATGTTCCCATAAATATGGTGTATTTAATGTAATTGTAAATCATTTGTAAAGCAGTCTGTAAATCAGAAGTAGGGGAATAGTGTGGAAATAACACTCTGTGCTCCATTGTACAGTTTGGCAGGGAATTAATAAGAGATGCAACTCTGATTTGTGGGATCCATGTGGTATGAGTTTTAGCATTTGTTTTCTCCTTATTTCATATGTAAATTTGTTATGTTTCACCTTTCATCCATAAACATTTCCTGTTGAATGCTTTCAAGATTGAAAGGTAGGATCCATTTTTATGCCTTGCCTTGGGAAATCATTCATACTCTGTGTTTTTCTTCTGTTTGAAAAGGATCCATCTCCCATGCCCTTTTCATCTCCTCACCAGTCTTCCATCCCATCCTTATTTAACTTTATTTGCTAAAATTTCCTGCCTACCTTGCCCCATGAAATACCCTGTGTCCTTATTTAATTCCCCAGTTTCATACCATCCCATTTTATCCCATATATCCCTGAAAAACTCATTCATTTCATTAAACTTTTTCCCATTATTATACCTAGCCTAAAATCAGTTTATAATTGTACTTTGTTGAATATCCTTTCACAGAGAGATCCCTCTCCTATCCTTGTAGGGCTAGCTACAAGGCTGAGCGTGGTTTAGATGTTACCCTGTTTTGCCCTTTTTCAGCCTGGGGTCCAGATCAAGAGCTAAGAATGCCAAAATTGCACTTCTCCAAATTGGCACACAACTTGTGTTGTCGTAGTGTTTGGAGGACTTCTCGGATGTAGTGGAGGTGCTCTTCCCAAGTCTGGCTGAAGATAAGAATGTCATCCAAGTATACCACTACAAATGAGTTGGTGAATGGACGCAATATGTCGTCCATCAACCTCATGAAGGTTGTGGGAGCATTTTTCAATCCGAAAGGCATGACGAGCCATTCGAAAAGGCCCTCCTTGGCTTTGAAGGAAGTCTTACACACATCAGAGGGTTCAATTGGTACCTGGTGATACCCAGACTTCAAGTTGATCTTTCTGAAATATTTTTCCCCTTTGAGTTGGTCCATAAAGTCATCAATCTATGGGATCAGGTACCTATTCTAGACAGTGATCTTGTTCAGTGCCCAATAATCAATACAGAGTCTCCAAGTCCCATCCTTCTTATGTACCAACACGATCGGGCTCCCACAGGGTGATGAACTTGGCTGGATATGACCTTTCTGCAGCAGCTCCTGAATCTACCTCTTGATTTGATCATTCTCCAGAACAGAGCACCGATAGATCGGTCCATTGGGTAGCACCGCACTTGGGTTCAGGTCAATGGGGTGCTTTACCTAACAATGTAGAGGCACCCTTGTGGGTGAGGTGAAGATCTCCCCGTACTCCTCCACAACCTTGTCCATTTGTTGTTGTCGCGCAGAGGAGCCATGTCTAGAGGTTGTAGCCACAGTCTTCTTCTTGCCCTGGGGGCGAATCATCAAGAAAACAAATTTCCTAGCTTGGGAAATGAGCTTACTACATTTTTTTGCAGTAACCAAAGAGATAGTGGGAGGCAGTGGTACCTCTAGTATCCTGTACAATTTATTTCCCAAAGTAACAATAACAACGCGAGGCCGGGACTCATACACAGCATGTCGCTTCCACAAGTATGGTTGGCTTAATAATACATCAGAAACATCAATAGGAGCAATGTCACACAATACCTCATCCGTGAAGGGCTTGATGCTATAGGGAAGGCGGCACTTCTGGCTGATGCAGAGATCCCGTCCTTGGTGAAGCCACCCAATGGTGTATGGTTGTGGGTGTGTTGTGGTCGGCAAGCCTAACCGCTTCATGAAATCTGCTGAAATGAGGTTCTTTTGGTTCCCATTGTTGACAATGAACCGTAGCGGGGAACCCTTTACCCACATATGGGATTGGAAGAGATGCTCTGCCTCCTCTGGATCTTCTGGTTCCTCCTTCTGGATCTTCGTAGTGGAAACATTGGCATTGGGCTCCACATCAATAATATGCTTCCATTTTTCATTCACCTTGTTAGGTTCTGATTCAGAGTCAGAGCATGCATCTGATTCAGAAGCCCTCATCTCGGCCACTAGTGATTGCTTGGTCTGACACTCACTTGTGTTGTGAGTAGAGCTCTTATGGAACTCACACCACTTTCTCGTGTCCTTCTTTGGCTTCGCAGTGTTTTTCTTTGCTTGTGTCTTTGGTAGGTTGTCTTGGGTCACCATGCCTTGGCTTTGTCCTTTGTTCTACAGTTTTTGGGCACCTTTCCCTTGCTTTTGATTCGCAGATCCAAAGTCTCACTTCTTCTATTTGAATTTCTACTCAATCTTGGTAGCATACCGGTATGCTGTACCAAGCAAGGAGATGTCGAGGAACTCCATTTCCTCCTGAATGTATCTGTGCAGACAACCACGATACTTCAGCACCAAATGTTTCTTTGAATCTTTGATACCCAACATTGTGCGCAGGGTATGGAACAAATTCATCAGCTCATGCACATCTTGATCCCTTTGTTGCTGCAGCATGGTCCATTGTATTTACTTGTCCTCATATATTCCCACGGGATACTATTGTTCCTTGATGGCATCTCGAAAATAATTCCAAGTGGGTACGGCTGAGAACAAAGAGGGTTTTGTCTCGTTCGTTTTCTCACAGTAGGTTTCCCACCAGTCCTTGACATGGGGGATAGCTTTGAGGAGTGCAAAAATAATCTTCTCCCAGTCGAAAAAATCATGAACCGAGAAATATCCTTATAATAGATTCAACCATCTATCTACATCATCTACATCTATTTGACCCTCAAATATGGGAATTTCAAAGTTTACTTGTACCTTAAAGGGAGTCGTGCCTCCAGAGTGGCTGCTAGATGCAGATGCGCCGCTGGTGGGCAGTCGTTGAAGGATCTGGGAAAATTTATCCATCATCGCGTTCCTTTGTTTTTCGAGGGCATCCTCGAGCAATATTTTGATATGATCTCTTCCTCCCTCATCTTTCTTTTCGTCCCCCATGGGCGTCCATCGGGGTTTGCGAGGCTGATCTTGCAAAGGTTCCACCAGATCGAGCCCTAACTCCTTATACCCAGACCTCGTTGGGGACATGCAAAGAAGGATCGAGAAAAAGCAGACCACTCTGATACCACTGATCCAGATTTATGAAAGAACACAATAGAATACAGAAATAACCATAAACATAGAAGTGCAGTGGAAATAAGGCTTCATTTCATTAATATCAAATCACAGAAATATGCTTACAAACATGATGGAAATAGAATAGCTAGGGTGCTGGTAGCGAATCTTTGAGAAGAGATGTGGCGACTACATACCTCTAAACTGTATTACAATGAGGCTTGAGGGCCTATTTATTATGGAGAAACAATGGAGAATTCTAAACATCCAAAAACCTAACCCTAGGAGATGAAGCGCCAAAACTATGGGCCCCGTTTAGGTAAATTGGTGTTTTAACTTCCCAGTGTTAGCCACCACAAATTTGTCATATCAAATGGTGGTTGGGTCATTCTTGAAGCTTCCTTCAAGAAACAATTTTTATTGCAAAATTTTTAATTTCGAAGTCTTTGTGAAGACCTCATGTCCTTTGATTAATCTTTCACTTATTGTTTCCCTCTCAACTCCTAAATTCTCGTTGTTTTCCCTAAAAAAAATACTACTCGAAAACTCTGAAATTCATCATTTTTCACTCCTCCTTCCCTTCATCATTAACCTCCTTTTTTCCCCTTTTTTCCTCATAAATTTCCTCTATTTTCCATTAATTCCCTGCTTCCCTTCATAAAACCCCTTTTATAAGGTTTAAAACTCATTTTTAGACCTTACCGAAACCCCCAAATCCTTTGAAAAAACCTTGAAAAATCATTAAAAATAGCCTTTTGCATTACAGGCCTAAGCCCCCTTAGGCTAAGCCCTAAACCACTTCCCCACCATATACCCTGGCGCTGGAACCAAGCACTAATAGTCCTGAGTGCTTATCGCATCGGAAACTTTCGATGGGCGCAAGTCTTTTGTTTTATAAAACCCTTGATGTCGATTGGCTCCTTTGTATGTAAGCCCCGATCCTTTGTTTCCATTGTAGAACCAAGAGCCTGCAATCGGGTGATAAAACACAAAAGGACTTGGCCAAAAAACAAAATTCCCCTTTGTATTTTGTTAAAAACCCACTTTCCTATGTTTTATATGAAAACCTGTCGTTTCATTGTTTTGAAGGAAAAGGACCGTTGATCTTTTCTCTGATCGACGGTCAATACAGTCTTGCATCGAAGTTTTTCGTCGGGTGCATTTGAAAAACCCTCACCTTTGTTCCGATGCCTATTGGCCTTTTTTATATATAAACCCTGGTCCTTTTAGTTTTTTCATATATTTAAAGGCCCTGCAATCGGGCGCTAAACCTTAAATAAAACCCTCCCCGACACATTTGTTCCTTTGTATTTCATAAATTGGTGTTTCAACTTCCCAGGTGTTAGCCACCATAAAATTTGTCATATCAATTGGTGGCTAAATAATTTTTGAAGCCTTCAAGAAACAATTTTTATTGCAAAATTTTTAATTCTTGAAGTCTGGTGAAGACCTCATGTCCTTTGATTAATCTTCACTACTGTTTCCCTCTTAAACTCTGAAATTCTGTTGTTTTCCCTAAAGAAAAAGACTGTTGAAAACTCCATTTTTCATCATTTTTCACTCCTCCTTCCCTTCATCATTAACCTCCTTTTTTCCCCTTTTTTCCTCATAAATTTCCTCTATTTTCCATTAATTCCCTGCTTCCCTTCATAAAACCCCTTTTATAAGGTTTAAAACTCATTTTTAGACCTTACCGAAACCCCCAAATCCTTTGAAAAAACCTTGAAAAATCATTAAAAACAACCTTTTGCATTACAGGCCTAAGCCCCCTTAGGCTAAGCCCTAAACCACTTCCCCACCATATACCCTGGCGCTGGAACCAAGCACTAATAGTCCTGAGTGCTTATCGCATCGGAAACTTTCGATGGGCGCAAGTCTTTTGTTTTATAAAACCCCTGATGTCGATTGGCTCCTTTGTATGTAAGCCCCGATCCTTTGTTTCCATTGTAGAACCAAGAGCCTGCAATCAGGTGATAAAACACAAAAGGACTTGGCCAAAAAACAAAATTCCCCTTTGTATTTTGTTAAAAACCCACTTTCCTATGTTTTATATGAAAACCTGTCGTTTCATTGTTTTGAAGGAAAAGGACCGTTGATCTTTTCCCTGATCGACGGTCAATACAGTCTTGCATCGAAGTTTTTCGTCGGGTGCATTTGAAAAACCCTCACCTTTGTTCTGATGCCTATTGGCCTTTTTTATATATAAACCCTGGTCCTTTTAGCTTTTTCATATATTTAAAGGCCCTGCAATCGGGCGCTAAACCTTAAATAAAACCCTCCCCGACACATTTGTTCCTTTGTATTTCATAAAAAATCTATTTTTTATGTTTTAAATGTGACCCACCGGTTCATTGGTTGGGGCCATTCCCGACTGTTGATCATAAACCAATCAACGGCCTTCAGAATCTCGCATCAGAGTTTTCCATTAGGCATGTTAAATATTTTATACGCCCCCTCCAATTGGCAAACCCACGATGGACTATCAGCGATTGATCTCCCCCCGCCAGATCCAGATAGACAACCCACATCGCTTCATCCCTAAGCCCTTTCACCCGCCTGTAAAACTCTTCCAATTCATTTCCCACTGTCGATTTGATCTTCAGATTGACGGCCCATGTTCAATCGCATCAGCACCACAGACCCCTTTCCTCCTCCGATCCCAAAAGCTCTGATTACATCTGGGCCGTCCCTGCAATAAGATCCGACGGTCCAAATATTTCCTTGCCACCTTGGTCAAAATTCATGAACCCCACTATGTAACATTTTTTCGACCAATCTCAGTCGTTCATCTCTGCATATCAATGGCCCACACTGACCTTTTTCTCCGCTTCATATATTATTTCATTAACCCCAAAGATCGATTTTGACCGTCCATATTAAAGATCTAACGGCCCAGATTTATCCCGATACACCCAACTCCTTTGGGTCCTATCCCTCCTAGATCAGATCTTAGCCGTCCAATCCCTGATTGAACGGTCCAAATTAAAAACAGCTCAGGATTTGCCCCACCTGTTATCTTCCGAGCATCTGTTCTTTATCGTGCTCACTCCCCGACCGTCCGATCTGAGACCCCTGATCTGATGGCTAACGTGCATTTTCGCGTAACTTTAAACCCGACAGATAATTCCTGAAAATCACACGATATGGGTGGTTTTGAAATGCCATGTGTTAGCCTAAAATGCACATCGCATTGGAAAATTGAAAACCGCCCTTCCTCTATTTTCTTGCGCGAGACCCATGGTTTTCTCATCCAAAACCGTTTTCCCCTATTTCCACTACATGCCATCGCGTTTGTTCCCCACGGTTGATCTCTGCAGATCAACAACTCACGTTCAATCCTGCCATTACACTATTGCCCTCTGCATTTCCCAAGGGACTTCGTAGATCAACCTCCGTCATTGATCTCCTTGGGCTAATCTGATCCAACGACCCAGGATTGTTTGGAAACCCCGAATTTCCTCCCAACACATATTTCCTCCACCAAAGGTTATTTCACCAATTTCTTCGCATTTTCATCTATTTTCATTATAAAGTGACCCATTCACTTTATATTTCCAAGATTAATCCCGACTGTTGATCTTCGCAAGATCAACGACCCTAACTTAATCTTTCCACCACTCTTCCAAACTGCCTCCTTTTAACCTCTGCGATAAATCTCCACCGTTGGATGCTTTCATCCAACAGTTGTGCTCCAAACCTAAACCTCTGAAGCAGTCTGACCCATATATGCAGGATTTGCTAATGTTTCTTATTTTATGCAGGTTTTAAAATTTTTTTCAAATGATTTTAAAAGAAAATAAAAGCCGAGGATGACGATCCTCCAGGCTTTCATTCATCAAAGAGTATCCATATACAGGGTTCGACACCATGTTTTATCAGTGCCTCATGAGC
The DNA here is from genome assembly GCA_034641835.2 of Pinus albicaulis. NCBI lineage: Eukaryota > Viridiplantae > Streptophyta > Pinopsida > Pinales > Pinaceae > Pinus > Pinus albicaulis. The sequence goes on from CM076573.1 coordinate 334,904,704, forward strand.
ACTGATACCATTATAATCCCTTTGCGCACCTGCACATCAACAAGACACAGCAAAGTTTAATAAATCAAAGAGTATCAGTGTGAAAGGACCCAACCACAGCATAACTAAATAATTGAAGGTTGAATCACAGTTTTGGTGGATTACAGCTAAAATCGACAATTAAAAGCCTAATCCACTCAATTAAACACAGTTGAAGAACAAAAGACAGGAAGTTAGGCCTAATTAAGCCTAACACACAGATTAGAAGCAAATTAATCCTGTTTTAGGTCAAAATAAAAATATCTACCAGACCGAAAAAGCCTCCACTGCCACATCAGAGGCTAATTGAATCCTCTTAGCTACCTAAATCCACCTGTAGCCTCAAAGCATTCAAAGACGCCGAGTTATGATCAGAACGGAAGATATTTGCCCCAATGCAGCTAAACAGTTATTCCAAATGGAAGAAACTAATTTAAATTGTCAGAGAAGTTATTACAAGGATAAGAAATAGCCTCAAAGTAAAATCTTTTAATCCACTAAGCCTCAAAAGCCAAACAGAGTTACGAAACAGAGATATAGATCGAATGGATTCTTGCCTTATACCTTGCATGGTTTTCAAGACAGAGAATTGCATTAACTGTAAAATTAATGATACTCAAACCCTAGAAACTCTTCCACCTCCTCATTTTCCTATAAAATATTCTTTAGGAGCTCATTGTAAAGGGTTGGTTGTAGAACTTTGAAATATACTTGTGCTCGAAACTTCTACATGTAAATATTTTTCAGAGGCTCTTGAAGCTCTATTTGTAATCAAGTAAGTTAGGCTAAGAAGTGAAGATGATTGTTGAATTGAAACATTGGAGTTGAAGAATGTAACTGGATTGACATCAATATACAAGTTGATTCTTGGGATCCTGGTCTATATCACTGGTGAAGTGCTTCTTTCTGTGTTATTGTTTCCCTTTCATGTATGCCATATTTTCCATTATTATCTGATAAAGAACAACAAGCATAGAGTTAGAATTTACTGTTTACAGTACCCTTCTCTGACTGATAAGCTTTATCTCAATGTTTTCCTCCAAATTGTGTATTTGAGAATGATTTAATACAGTTCAAGCAGTTAGGAATGTTGGCATTCCCTCATCCTATTGTTTACTTTAAAAATTGTTCTTGAATGTTATTTTCATTACTTACTCAGTAAAGTTAGACTATAAAAGTGATGGTTTGCCGTGTTTTCTAGCTTCTTTCTCCAAAGGTAGTTCTGAAAGTTTCCCTAAGAATATACTGAAAGCAGTTTAGATTTAAAAGTATCTTATCTGATCTTAGGCTACATTTTTTTTCCTTATCTGTTTTCATCCCTTCTGAAAGTAATTATGAGGATTACTGGATTGTTTTTCTATTGAGTTATCTTTAATACGAACTTTTCCAAAGAATTATATGGTTAGCCATGTCCTTTAGTTGGTTTTAAACAGTTACTTAAAAGGCTTTTCTTGTTTGGACAGACTGATAAATCCTAGTTGAAATTATTGTCTGTTTCCACCCCTTCAACACTTTTATTGTTTCCATTCCATCATTTAATCTTAAAGATCTTGCGATATAGATGACTTGCCCCATGGACCACTCTTGAAATTTTTGCACAATTAAACCCTTTTATGACTCCATATCCCAATGGACTAAAAACCAGCGTTATATCTATCCTATCAGCCAAACCTTGTTCTGATTGCTTGCTACTTCACACCTTCGAAACTCTTTCATTTTAGGACTTTCCACTCAACTAAAAATCATGCTCAACCATCCAAAAACAAACAAAAACCCTTGCACTTAATAACTAGCTTAATATCATACCCAAAATCATTAAAGATAAATCAATATTTGCACTTATAGAGAGATCCCTCTCTGGATTCAAGAGGGCTAGATCCTAGAATCCCAAAGTGGTTCAAGTGTTCTCTCTGCAGTTTTTATTTGCCAATCTTGCAAATTACAGGGAGCTAACATTTCTGGTGACTCTGCTGGGGATTTTGAGTATTTTTCATCCTAGATATACCTTTAAAAATCTTATATTACCCTTTGATTCAAGAACATTGTTCAGTGAGTACAAGTATCCCTCTTCAAGCACTACCAAGCAAATGTTAATCATGATAAAACTTGTTTGAATCAGTGACAAACTAAGGAAACCTTAGGATTCTCATAAGAGCTTATCAAACCTTGAAGGATCAGCTAGCTTAGCCATAAGAGTACACTCTCTCTACCTCATCACCATAGCTAAGTGTTGAAACAAATTTAGGACACTCTTAGAACCCATAGGGCTAAAAAAACTCAGAAAACCCAAAAAAAATTTAGATTGGTATTCAATTAAACATGGTGGTGGAACATAAAACCTTTTACCTCCAAAAGAGCTAAAAATTTCCACCTAGTGACTCCACAATCCTAAACATACCTTAAGACTCCACTGGGAAGACCCATAATCATCATAACATCATATAAACTCAGTTAGAGGACTTTAGGATTAAATTTTTCTTGTTTTAAAGATCAGTTAGGCACTTAAAGATTGTCATATTTGGTTAAAATGTTCTTGTTTAGTAGGGTCTAAAAAACACAGCATAGTGGCTCCTAGAAAGATTCATACTAGAGCCTGTCCTAACCCAAACCCTCCTGAGATAGTTGATAACCCTGAAAGTATTCTTAGGAAGTCTCCTAAGGTTAAATCTTCAATTGTTTTCAGATCACCCTTGAGAGCTAATTCTGTTCCTAAAAACCTTACAGCTCTACAACAATCACAAGTTGACTTAAGAAATCCATTTAGAACTAGGTCACTTGATGATTTAGATCAGCTACATTCAGAGTCTTCACTTTCATCTCCAGAAACAAGTGAACATCTTGGTAGTAGAGAAACAACACCACCTGATTTACATTTCCTTTACAATTTAGAGTCTTCACTTTCATCTCCAGAAACAAGTGAACATCTTGGTAGTAGAGAAACAACACCACCTGATTTACATTTCCTTTACAATTTAGGTGTCTCTCATCCAAGATCAGCTCAACAATCTGTTCCTGGTCCATCCACATTTGTTCATCCTACATCCACTGTTCAAACCACTTCATTCCAACCCACTTTCCCTCTTGTTAATCCACCTCCACCACATATCATGGTAGCATGGTATGCTCCCTTAGTCCTTCCTTTGCCCTTAGTCAATATTCCACAGGATTATCAATCCAAAATACCATTATATGATGCCAGTAATGCTACTATTAGATCATAACATGTGGATAAAATTAATGACTACTTTGAAAGAAATGAAATTGATGATGAATTTTTCAAACTTAGACTATTTGCTCAGAGTTTGGGGGGAGAAGTAAGAAAATGGTTTAAAGGCTTAGCCCCCCATAGTATAAATGATCTTCAAGCATTCCATCAGACATTTTTAAACAAATGGGAAGTAAGGAAAAACCCTCTTCAAATACTTTCTGATTACAAGAATCTTCACAGAAACATTGGGGAAAGTGCACAAGCTTACTGCACTAGATTTAACAGTGTGTATAATGCACTTCCCCCAGATCTAAAACCTCCACAAGGCTCAGCATTAAACAAGTTTCCTGAAGGGTTTGACCCTGAGATGGCTTATCAACTGAGAGAGAGAGAGACCCTTTAACCCTTGAAGATATGCAAAAAGGGGCTCTTGCTGTGGAAGTCAACTTAATGGAGAAAAGAGCAAGAATGAAGAATGAGAAGAGAGTGTCCTTTAGAGATGAATCTACACCTTCCACATCCAGCTCAAAGATGGAAAGAATGATGGAGGAGGTGATGAAGAAAATGAGCATTCTTGAGAGAGCTCAAGCTAGTCAAAACCAAACAGCTCCTCAAAACAGGAACCAGAACCAAAATCAAAATTTTAGGAGAAATCAACCTCAAAATTGACCAAGGGAGGATGATCAACATATCACTCCTCCTTTTCATCAAAATTATGTAAGCGAGGTTGAAGAAACAGATGAGCAAATAGAGGAAGATGATATCAACATGCTGGGAGTAGATAATGATGACTTTGAGGTTCATTATGATAGAAAACAAGGTCTTTACACACCCTATGATGACAAAAGAGATAAGGATGAAAGATATTATCAAGACATGGAGAATGTCATCATAGAATCTCAAAACGAGTATGACCTTCAAAGTAAAACCAATCAAGAAACTCCCAAAACCAAAACCTTTGAAAAATATTCACAAAACAACACTGCAAGTAAACCCAAAATTGTAAAACAGAAGGACAAAACAGTGGATGTAAATTCTAATAAAGGTAAAGAGAAAGGCACTCAAAACAATAAAAAATAGAGTGCAGACCTTAGTAGTACTAATACCTCGGTTGGTACTCCTGTGAAAACAATTTTTTCAAATGTAAATAGAACAAATCAACAAACAGATTTTGCTAACAGAGTGGCAGTTAATAAGGCTGAGACAAGCACTTCAAAGAGTCAGATTCCTTTCAGTTTGGAGCAGGAAATTTCAAGAATTAAAATCTCTGCTCCCCTTACTGAGTTAGCTGCCCAAAATGTATATAGATCTCAAATTTTGAAGGATTTTAACATAGAAGAGAATAATGACACTGTCAATCTTAACGATTACCAACCAGAACTTATATTCGGTCCTAAAATTGAAGGTAGATATCAAGAGGGACCTGTTCCTCCCTTTTGCGTTATTTTAAATGTTCATGACAAATTTTGCACAAAGCTATGCATGATTCTGGGGCCTCTCACAATTTAATGCCTAAAGCTGTAATGGAGAGCCTAGGCCTCGAAATCACCCGACCTTACAAAGATCTTTACTCCTTTGACTCAAGCAGAGTAAAATGTTTAGGTTTAATTAAAGACCTTTGTGTTAATTTAGCACAGATTCCAACCAAATGTTTAGTCATGGATATTGTTGTGGCTGATGTGCCCCTAAAGTATGGTATGCTATTATCTAGGTCTTGGGGAGCTAAGTTACAAGGGACTATGCATATGGACATGACATATGCGACCATCCCTGTTTTCAATCAAACAAGAAGACTTTACAGGGAGTCCCATATGCAATACATGGTAACTAGCCAGGAAAGACCACAAAACTCTCCCCTTTATTATGTAAACACAGGCCTTGATTCTTTTATCCTGTTTAACGATGAAACATTCACTAAACAGGTGACTTTAATAGAACTGATGGCCAATAGAGAGGAGGAGAGAGACACCACAGAACGGTCGAAACAATTTGTTGAACCTGAAAACTACAGCAAACAACACATGGGTCTCGAGCTACAAATCGTGCGTTCATTGCTTTTAAACCTTGACAGTCAAGAAAACATCCCTCAACACAGTAAAGAATCCAAGGAATCAAAACAAGTTCAACTAAGTGATGATACTCAAGAACAATATGAAAGAACTTTAGTTGTAGAGGATGATAGTCAAACTGATGAACCCAAAAATAATCCTCTATGGAGTATGAACTTTGATGGGTCCTGCACTAGGAGTAATGCTGGTGCAGGGGTCTGGATACACAACACTGAAAACAACCACACAGAAAACATTTCCTGTAGATTAAACTTTCAGTGTTCGAATAACATAGCGGAGTATGAATCCCTTCTTTTAGACTTACATTTTTTGAAAAAAATTAGGAGCCAAAAGAATTAAAGTGCATGGGGATTCAAAATTAATCATTAGGCAGGTCAATGGGGAATACAATGCTAATCACCCCAGACTTAGGGCCTATCGAAATGATGTCGTGGATCTATTAAAAACTTTGAGGAGTCCCAATTGATTTTTGTCCCAAGAATAAAAAATAACATGGCCCACAGTTTGGCCTTTGTTGCTAGAACATGCCTAACGCCATATGAAACCAAATAATGTACAACTCAAATTAAATTTAGACCAGTTTTTCCTGATAATGAAAAGTATTGGCAAGTGTTCAACGGAGACAAACAAATAGAAGAATTCATGCAATTCAGAAATGAATTTGAACTACACAGTTCGGATTCAGATTATGAAACAGACTGCCCTAGTGAAGAAAATTTTCTTGATGAAGAAGAAAAGTCTCCTGAGCTTGCTAATGTAAATATTTTGTCTAGAAAACTTGATAAAATAGTAGAAATGGTTGCAGAGTTAGAAACAGAGGATTTAGAAATCCTGCAGTCTAACAATCAGAGTTTTCCAAAGGGTCTGGCCCCTTTAGAAGAGTTGTTCGATTTCAACGATGTGGCCAAGGAGCAAAAACTGGAGCCTGTCGAGACTGAAGTTGAAGAGTGTAATATAGCTAGTGAACATAGACCAATGATGATCAAACTGTCTAATACTTTACCAGCTCATATTAAACTCAAATACATAGAGTTGATTAAAGAATTTTCTAATGTTTTTGCGTGGATTTATGAGGATCTGAAATCCTATGACACTGAAATAATTCAGCACAAAATCCCTCTCAAGGAAAACCAAAATCCATTCAAACAAAAGCTGCGCAGAATTAACCCTGTTCAGTTACCTTTGGTTGAGAAGGAGATCAAGAAAATGTATGAAGCTGGTATTATTGTCCCTATTAGATATTCTGAGTGGGTGTCTAATCTGGTGTCTGTTAGGAAGAAAATAGGAGAGATTAGGCTTTGTATAGACTTTAGAGACTTAAACAAAGCTTCACTGAAGGACAACTACCCTTTACCTAAGATGGACCATATTTTAAAAAGTGTAGTTGGTTCAAAAAGAATTTCTTTGCTTGATGGCTATTCAGGATACAATCATATTTTAGTTCATCCCGATGATCAATTAAAGACAACATTTACTACACCTTGGGGCACTTTCATGTATGTGAAAATGCCTTTTGGTCTAATGAATGCTGGTGCAACATGCCAAAGAGCCATGGACATAGCATGCTCCGAGGAATTGGGCTACTTCATCATTATATGCCATGATGATGTCACTGTGTTTTCAAAGGCAGATGAAGAGCACTTAGAACATTTGAGAAAAGTATTCGAGAGATGCAGAAAGTTTGGAATATCTTTAAACCCAAATAAAACGTTGTTTCGTCTCCAAGAAGGTAAAATTCTTGGACACATTATTTCATAAGAGGGTATTAAGATAGAACCAAAGAGGATTGAGGCCATATTACAAATCTCTCATCCAAGAAACATCAAGGAACTCCAATATTTCATTGGAAATGTTAATTTATTGAGAAGGTTCATACCCAACTTGGCTGAGCTCCTTAGGAACATTACAAACATGCTGAAAAAGGAGCAAGGGGTAAAATGGACCTTGGAAACAAAGAAGTCCTTTGAGTTGGTGAAACAAGCGTTAACCAAAAAACCAGTCCTAATAAGTCCTAATTTTTCAAAATATTTTTATATTTTTCATTTGCATCAGAACATACAATAACTGCTATCCTTTTACAGAAAAATACACAAGGACAAGAGCAGCCTATAGCATTCTTTAGCAAGGCTTTGAGGGATGCCCCTCTGAAGTACAACATCATGGAAAAGCAAGCTTTTGCTTTGGTTAAAGCTTTAAAAGACTTCAAGGTATACATATTGCACTCACACATCATTACCTTTGTCCCGAATTCAGTTGTGAAAGACATTCTAACACAGGACCCAAATGGTAAGAAAGGTAAGTGGATAGCTGTTATTCTTGAATATGATTTAGAGATCAATCTCAATAAACTCATCAAAGGCCAAGGTCTAGCTAGATTAATGGCTGAATCAAATTTTGAAGTTCTTGATATTAATATGATTAATGATTTAGATGAACAAGAGGAACTCTCAACTCCCATTGTTGAAGATCATTTTATGAATTCCTCTTGGTATGCTGATATTTTATTTGTTTTTCTTAATTTGAATACACCGCCTGGTTTATAAAAAACGAAGGCACGATTTTTAAAGTTAAAAGCTGTAAACTATTGCATTATAGATCAATGTCTTTATTGGAAAAATGCAAGTGGGATATTGCTTAAATGTTTTCCTGAGTATGATGCAAAGAAGGTTAAGCACAAATTCCATGAAGGAGAGTGTGGAGGCCACTTATACTGGAAGACAACAGCCAAAAAAATCCTAAGGGCTGGTTACTATTGGCCCACTCTTTTTCTTGATGTACACAAGATGATCATTGCCTATCATAAATGCCAACTTTTTGAAGGAAAAAGTAAGCTGCTACCCTTACCTCTGCATCCAATCACTATTGAAGCTCCATTTCAACAGTGGGGACTTGACTTCATAGGATAAATCCATCCACCATCCTCTGCCCAACATAGATGGATTCTCACTGCCACAGACTACTTCACCAAATGGATTGAAGCCATCCCTTCTAGGCAAGCCAATCATTTTGTCATCATAAAATTCATGGAGACTAATATCCTCTCTAGATTTGGCTGTCCTAGAAAGATCATCACTGATAATGCAGTAGCATTTGGATCAAAGAAGATGGTTGAGTTCTGTCACAAGTATCGGATAACGTTGGGTCACTCTACTTCTTATGACCCTCAAGGTAATGGGCTAACAGAATCCTCAAACAAGAGTTTGGTGAACATAATCAAGAAGTTGTTGGAGGACAACAAGAATTCTTGGCACACAAAGCTAGTTCATGCACTTTGGGCTGACAGATTGGCATTGGAGAAATCTATTGGCATGTTACCCTACCAGCTTGTGTATGGTACAAATGAAATTTTTCCCACCAGACTTGGTGTACCAGTTATGAATTTGATTCAAGAGGTGCAGTCTGAAGACAATGACATGATCAGAAGGGTAAATCAGACTATTCATCTTCAGCAAACCATAGAGGAGGTTTATAACAAAGCATTGCAAAAGCAGGACAGCATCAAAAAGTTTTTTGACAAAAGAACAAAGGCCAACAATTTCAATGTTGGGGACAAAGTTTTAAAGTGGGACTCAAGGAGAGAAGACAAGGGAAAACATGGGAAATTTGACAGCTTATGCCTTGGCCCTTATCTCATTCATTCTGCTGCTGGTAACAATGCATTTTCTTGCAGGAGTTGAATGGATTTGAACTCTTTGGGGGTCCTGTCAATGGCAGGATGCTTAAACATTACTTCTCTTGATCCTATCATGTTCTAAAAGCCTTTTTATCTTTTTCTCATTATAAATATTTCATCCATCATTGCATTCAAAGTTAGAAAAACAAAAATACAAAAAAAATAGAAGAAAGAAAAGAGGGCATATTGTAAAAACAATAAAGGTACAGCCCCATACCAAAAAAAGAGAAACAAATCTGAAAGTGTGCAAGCTCAAATGCCACTCCTGAAAAACACACTCCTAGTTAGCCATACATCCTAATCATGGCTAGTTAGTTTTAAATTTACTGCTGATAGGTTAGTGAATTTGATTTGCCAAATAGTTTAATCTTGGCTTATCAGTTAGGTAGATTAGGCTAGAAATTAAAGGTTCAAACAAGCTCAAAATTTGAACCTAAGTGTCCAAAAGAAGAATGACTCCTATCTATTTAAATTTCTGAATCAAAACAGAAGTAAAACTGGTTCTAATTAGCTCAAAATTTGAACCAGATAATAAGAAAAAAAACAGCTCAAACAAAAGCAAAAACAGAGCTGAAAAAAGAAAAGGAAGTGCTTAGAACTTTCAGATCTTAAGCCTTCCATTTTGATTTAAATTTCTGTAAAATAATATCTATGTGCAACTTGTTTTTTATGCCATAGATTAGCAACAAGTTAGACTGCTCAATCCTGACTTGTATGTTTTTAAATTTCTGTTTTAGAAATTAGTGAATAAAAATCTGTTAGACTGTTTAAACCTAATAGATTAGTAGATTAGGTAGAGAAGTATATGAACTCAACTGTTTAATCTGATTTCATGGAGAAATAAGGAGTAGAATTAGATTAGCTTTTTTTCTTTCAAAATAATAAATGTTGTAAGAGAGTTTGCCAATCCAAGTGCACTCTAAAGAATAAAAAATGTTACATCAGTAGGATTGGGTAGGTAGAAAGCTTGTGTTGATGAAGTTCCATTGTTTTTTCATGGCTGCTAATATGTTCAGAATAAAAGAAGATCATCCAAGTGAAGGAAGTTGCAGCCCAATGGATGAGGCATTGATCAGCTCCCCAGAGAATGCAAGTCTGAAGTTCTTGATGCCTTCAAGAAGGCACCATCCCCAAGTGGAGCCACTTTTAGCCACCAATAAAATTTGTCATATCAAATGGTGGCTAAATCATTTTTTGAGCCTTCAAGAAACAAGGTTTATTGCAAAAAATTGTTATCTCTTGAAGTCTTATGAAGACATCATGCCCTTTGTTTAATCTTCACTGTCGTTCCCCTTTGAACTCAGAAATTCTATTGTTTTCATAAAAAATAGATTGTTGCAAAAATTCCCTTTTTCCCCCATTTTTCCCCTCCTTTCACTTCAAATTAACCTTCATTTTTACCCCTTTATTCCCCATGGATTTCCTCTATTTTTTCCTTGTTTCCCTTCTTCCTTTCATAAAACCCCTTTTACAAGGTTTAAAACTCATTTTTGAACCTTGTCGAAACCCCCAAATCCATAAAAAAACCTTGAAAATTTCATAAAAAATAAGCTTTTTTGACTATAGGCTTAAGCCCCTTTGGGCTAGTCCTAAACCACTTCCCCATGTTAGCGCTCAAATCTACCTTAGGCTGAAATAAGGTAAAACTCAAGGCTACATCAAACCACGCTCAGCCTCGTAGCTAGCCCTACGAGGACAGGAGAGGGCTCTCTCCGGGTCTATCTCGGCAAAAGGTTTTCAGAGGAGCTGAGATGACTTATAATGAACAATGAATACTGATTTTAGGCTAGTAAAGATATAGGAATGTTTGATTTTGATTTTTTGGGTTTCGTTGGAGAAATGGGAAAAAACAATTTTGGGTCTGGGGATAAGGTCAGATCTTTGCAGATTTCGAGTTGGGGCGAGGTAGGCAATAGTCTTAATGCTTTTGATTGGATATATGGATGGATTAGAATGAAAAGGAGCTGAAAAGGGCAAGGATGAACATGGATCCTTTTCAAACAGGCGAAAACATGAAAAACTAAATGAATTCAAAGGCAGAGCACTGTGAACAATGGATTCAACCTCATCTACTCATTCATTTAATTTAAGAAGCATAAGTGAGAAATGGCATACATTAAACATGAAGGAAATTACAATAAACTGAGAGAAAACACCATTAAGAACTGAAATCCACAAGAATCCCAACAGGTGCTGCAAAACCTCTGATCTTTCCTTAGCCAAAATATGAAAAATATGTACAATGTGTGCCAAAGTTTCCCAAGAGTCCAACCTGTATAATGTCTCACAAATTACAATATATAGATCACTATAACCCCTCCCCACACCTCTACGGGTCGAAATCATCCTTCTAGGAGTAGTTCCAACAAATTCTAATCAAGGAGCTAAAATCTAGGCAGCTAACAACTTGCCTCTAAAAGAGTGGAAACTGATTCATTTACATGATTTTCACTTTTTTGAGAGTGAATATTCTAGAATAGGTAAAAATGAGCCAAAGTTACATGAAAACCATCAATTTACATCATGAAAACCCAAAAATTTCATCCACAAGCAAAACTGGTCCCAACTGGTCGAATTTCTGAGCTGGAAGTTGAAAATTCAGCCAAAAATCTATGTGGGTAGCGCGCCTGAGTTGAGTGGGTAGTGCGCCTTTAAGCCTGATTTTGAGGCACTTCGCGGCATCCAAATTGAGCTCATGATATCTCGTTGGAAAGCCCTAGATGTTGGCTATCCAACCCAAGTGGAATTTCTCCATTTGGATCTCATTTTCCCCTCCAAAACTGCATTCTCCCATAAGTACTTCCTGCTGGTGCAAAAGGTGGCAGCAAGGTGGTTTTCATGGTGTTTTTGAGCTTTTTGACCATCAAGAATCTGATGAAATGCTTCAGAAATGCCTGAGGATGCATAAATTACCATGAAAAATCCAAAAATGCAAAGATTTCCTTCAGCAAGTGTCCCGAAAAAAAGTGAGCATATGGACGCGCTACCCGTATAGCTGAAAAACCTGTTTTTAGACCAAAATATTTCAAAATGACAAAAATTTCTCCGAATTTGCTTAAATTCGGAGTGAAGACCCTCCATCATGTATCATGCCTAGCCAATGAAGCCTCGGCCAAAATCTGGAGTGGATCAGGCCTTTTCCGCCGTTTTAGTTCTTCGCTCAACCTCCTCTTCAGAATCTTCATTCTCGCTTTGCAGACATGCATGCGAGCCCAATAATGGCCTTTCATGTGACGAAGCATGTATTTCTCTCTATTGGCCTTTGCCAAAAACTTATCCAGATGAATGTTAACATGCGTGAGTTCAGTCTCTCGCTCAACTGGTGTCATATCACCTGGTCTCTTCCGGGCCAATTGTCGATCCTCACGGATTCGACGCAGCTCATAAAGTGTGTGCTCATCCTCTAGCTATTTGTTGCGCTGCTCCAGATATTTTATCACCCACTGAGCCTTCTACAATTTATCTTTCAGCGTGTCATTCTCGGCCCTTTGCTCCTGGATGATCTCCCTCAGTTTCGAGCTAGGAGAGCTCGCATCAACATCAATGATTATGAAATCTGTGTCCCGGCCTCCTGATGGGCCCTCATCATGCATGGGATTCTTTCCCCTGTCCTGGCTCTGTACCTGTGCTGAAGAAGAAGGTGAGACCCCTTCCACATCATGTGGAGATAATACTCGCTCTGCTGATGAAGTCGGCAAGACCCCTTCCACCCTGGGTGGAGATAATACTCGCCGTGTAGCTGCAAATAAGGCCCTGTGGCCTTGCTGATATGTCACAAACAATGGAGCGCTGATATGCTCAATCTAAGGAATGCCAGGCTGGTGTGAAGGCTCTCCCGCATCATGAACTACCTCGGGAGGCGGCTGAGACGCTGTGAAAAAGTCACGGGAGATGAAATCCTCCCAAGCGATGCCCTGCTGTGCCAACTGATGTAACACTATGATCTTGATCAAAGCGTAATGATATATACTTCTATGCTGCTGTGCTGGGCTCTTCTTCTGTACAAAAATCATCATCCTCTCTATGTTGCGATACATGAAGTACGGAATGTTCATCATACGTACCCTTGTGAAGTGCATCAACAAACGAGCATGGTACGCAAAGAGACGCGAGAATCTGCCCTCGCAACTGAAATACCAAATGATGAGTTTCATCAGTGGTGCAAACTCATCCCTCAGGAATCTGAAAGGAAAAACTCTGCCCAAGTGCCTCATATACCCAGGTTTGATGTATGGCTCATAGTGGGATTTCTCTAAATGCTGACGTTTGTTCCATTCCTCTCCTAGATTTGGTATACCAGTGGCCTGAGCAATAGTCATTGGTGACATAAATAAATCTACTCCAGTGAGATTTACATGGCCATTACGTAAATGAAGAACAAACAGACGAGCTAGTTCACGATGAAGCTGGGTTTGTGAAATCATTTCACAGAATCGAAAACATGACTGAACCCGAAAACAATCCATTGCAAGTGGACATGCCTGCAATTGAGCCAAAGAAGTAGGCTCCTCCCTGAGATGTTTACCACCTTTTCCACCTCTGTGAGGCCTCCGTGGCACATTACCCTCTGCCGTGGAATCACTGTCAGACTCCTGCTCATAAACTGAATCTGTCTCTGACATGGCTTTGAACAAGATATTTGCAATATGGATGCTGATATAGGTGCAGTGAAGGCAAAGTTTTAATGTATGTTCAAAACCCAATAGATGTCACCCAAGTACCCAAGTATCATAGGAAAACAAAATCATAATGAGGATGACTCTGTTTTAATGGCATAAAAACTATCACTGTTTTGATCACAAGTAAGTTTGACAAATGAATAAGAAATGCAGATGTATGGTACAATTTTATAATGATGGCCAAAATTTGTCAAAGGGGCAACAAGTATGGGACAAAATGTGCAAAAACATGAAAGGGCATGACAGCAATGATAAGATGATAACTGAGGGTGTGAGGATCACGTACACAACGTGCCAGGGCATGAGCATATTTACCATTCAAGAGTTTTCAAACTTTTCATAAAACTGTCCATATATTTTCAAAACCCTTGAGGAATTAATTTGCATGTGAATGTAGGGTTTATACATTTCTCTCCAAGCATGGCCTGTTTCCCAACATCAATAACATCACAACCATTGTTAAAAATATACTGAGCAATGATAAAAACCTGTTTGCAAGTTGCTGGAGTTGATTTGAAACAAAACTGGGCGCAAAACAAAAATTTCTGGGCTCTGTTGCTGTGTGGGTAGCACCCCTGCCCAATGGGTAGCGCGCACCAAGTGGGTAGCACCTATGTTATTTAACACTGGCCGTGGCGATTAAGTGGTTAGCGCGCACCAAGTGGGTAGCGCGCACCACGTATGGGTAGCGCGCACTCCAAACTCTGTCCATAACTATGAATACGTGGCTTCGGCCTTCAAAAACACAATTTCGACTTCTGCCTTGCGGATTTTTTGCAAATGATTTTGTTTGCCATGTTTATTTATGAAGAAATATCTCACCAAATCAGATTTCATTTCAAATTTGTTTGATAACCCACTTTCATAATGTTTGGCATTTTGACATTTGGTCATTTAATACAATGTTTCTCTTTGGCTTTTCTGAGTTTTGGACTAAAAATACTTGTTTGTCTTTTGCATGGATGTGGCACTTGGCTTTGGAAAAGATCAGAGGCTTGCACTGAAGCTTCTTATGATGAAATAAATACAATTATTACAAAAATGAAATTAGACAATTTCTAGTTCCAAAACAGAGTTTTGGACTAGAAATGTCTTCAAATGCTTTTGATGATAAAAATGTGAAATAGAAAACTTGCGAAACCAACCTCATGGCCTGCGGGCTTTATGACATGTATGCAAAGGACTTGGAAACCCTATACTCTAGGACTAAAGACTCTTTTTAATGAAAACAATCATTAATGACTATGAATGAAATGACGATGAACTTCAGTGATTTTTGAGGAATTTTTAAATAGCCCTGCAGGTACAAGCATGAGGAAACACATGACAACCAGACCCCCTCGTCGGTCACTGGCATGCTCCTAGCGAAATGCAACGAAGTGGAACAAGCGAGACACCTAAGAATGAATATGCAAAAAGCGAAATGATCTCTGACGGAGGGCTGTAAGGACTGACTCTAACATTGGCTCCAATGGGGATGGTGGCTCCATGGAGATGCCAAGAATGGCAGATCTCTGGGGGAGTCAGACAGTGCCTTCATCCATTGGGCGATGGAGTCATTATTTCAACAAAGAACTCAAAACTCTTGATATATTTATTGACTTTAAATTTGACTAAAAAGAGACTGAAACTTGGCCAAAATTGACTCGATCCTAAAACTGAAAAGACTGATAGAACTGACTTGACAAACTTCAAACCAACCAACCTCCATCTTCAGAATTATAGCCTTCGCTCCGGGCCCCAGACTGAAGATGAGAGATCAGTACACACTTGCAATAAAACAGAAGTAAAACGATATATACAATGATGATGAAATTAGCAGAAAATACTCAGAAGTGGTATCGCTTCAGCAACCGACCATTGATCGGTCCTCCAGGATAATCATCTCCATTCATTTCCTTGAGAAGAAAGGCATTTTGACCACGATACGCTGCAATCTTAAAAGGACCCTTCCATAGGTTTTCAAATTTACCGTGCTTTCCCTTATCTTCATTCCGAGCATCCCACTTCAAAACCACCTCATCCAACTGAAACTTATCTACTTTTGCCTTTCTGTCGTAGATCTTATTTATGCACTCCTGCAATTTGAAAGTATTTTGAAATACCTCCTCTCATGTCTGATGTAAATGAATCATCTGATTAATCCTCCGCTGCATGGGATCTTCCTCACTACCAGCTTCCTGAAGCAATTTGACCACCGGGACAGCAAGTGAAGTAGGAAAAACCGTGTCTATTCCGTACACCAACTCGAAAGGAGACATGCCAATAGACTTTTTCTGACTTACCCTATCAGCCCACAGTGCATTCACTAACTTCTTGTGCCAGCCCTTTTTGTTGATTTCCAGCAATTTCTTAATGATATTCACCAAGGATTTATTTGAAGATTTCGCCAAGCCATTCCCTTGTGGATGGTAGGCAGTCGAATGTCCCAAACTAATATTATACTTATATAAAAATTAAACCATCCTTTTAGACTTGAAGGCTACTGCATTATCTGTGATTATTTTACTAGGACACCCAAAACGTGACAGAATATTGTTCTCAAGAAAAGAGATAATTACCGCATCTGTGGCTTGTCAAGTGGGAATCTCCTCAATCCATTTTGTGAAGTAGTCCGTAGCTGTCAATATCCATCTATGCTGTCCGGAAGATGCTGGGTGGATTTCCCTGATAAAATCCAATCCCCACTACTGGAATGGTGCACTAACTTCGATTGGTTTGAGAGGAAAAGGCTATAGTTTCTGCTTCCCTTCGAAAATTTGACACTCATGACAATTCTTAACAGCCTTAAATACATCAGAAAACAAAGAAGGCAAATAATACCCTGCCCTTAGAATCTTATTCGCTGTGGTCTTCCAAAACAAATGGCCTCTGCAGTCACCTTTGTGAAAGTCCTCCAGAACTCTTTGAGCTTCCTCCTCTACCAAACAATTCAACAACACTCCCCCAGGGTCTTTCCAATACAATGCAGAATTCAATATACAAAATTTTGTAGCTCTCAACTTCAATGTTCTACTCTTATTTCTAGGCATCTCAGGAGGTGAAGACAAATTCTGAAGCACGTATAAAATGTCAGCATACCAAGGGGAAGAAACAAAAATATCAGATACCTGAACTGACGTACTTTCCTCATCTTCATCGGACATGGCAGCGATCAAATTTATATCTAGAGCATGCAGATTTGTTTCAGCCATGAGCTTGGTGAGTCCTTGTCCTTTAATCAGCTTGGTCGGTTTAATCTCCACATCGTATTCTAACAACGTAGTGATCCACTTACCCCGTCTTCCCTCTGGATCTGCCTGTACCAAAACATATTTAACCGCTGCGTTAGGAACGTATGCTATAATGTGGGAATGCAGTATATACACACAGAAATCTTTCAAGGCCTTTACAAGCGCAAGTGCTTGTTTCTCAATAATGTTGTATTTCAATGCTCCGTCCCTTATAATCCGACTCAAAAAAGCAATGGGCTTCTCAACTCCATCCCTTTTTTGCATTAAAACAACTGCCAATGTGTGCTCAGAAGCAAAAGAAAACAAAATGAAGTCATGTGTGTAGTCCGGGCTGATTAAAATAGGGGCTGAAGAAAGAGCTAACTTTACCAAATTGAATTATTTCACCGCCTCTTCTGTCCACCTTACCTGATTGTCCTTTTTCAGCATGTTCGTGATTTCTCTAAGATGCTCTGCAAGATTTGGAATGAAACGACGCAGAAAATTCATTTTACCATTAAATAACTGTATTTATTTCTTGTTCCGAGGCTGTTCAATCTGCTGTATGGCTTCAACACGTGCAGGGTCAACTCGAATGCCATCTTTCGATATGATGTGGCCAAGGAGCTTGCCTTCATCCATGGCAAAAAGACTCTTTTTCGGATTCAGCGAAATTCCATATTTTATGCACTTCTGGAAAGCAATTTTCAAATGATATAAATGTTCCTCATCAGAATTTGAAAACACAGTTAAATCATCAAGGTAAACAACCAAAAATACATCTTTCTCGTTGGCAAAAGCCATGTCCATTGGACGTTGAAAGGTGGCGCCTGCATTCTTCAAACCAAACGACATTTTTGCATAATGAAACGTTCCCCAAGGAGTGGTGAACACAGTCTTATCACGATCATCTTCATGCACTAAAATCTGATTATAACCTGAGTATCCGTCGAGTAGTGACATCCTTGATGCTCCAACTACTCGCTGCAATATATGGTCCATTTTTGGCAGCGGATAATTGTCTTTTAATGATACCTTGTTCAAATTTCTGAAATCGATACATAAATGGATCTCACCTGTTTTCTTTCTCACGGGCACCAAATTTGATATCCAATCTGAAAATCGGATAGGCACAATGATTCCTGACTTATACAACCTGTTTACCTCTTTTTCAATCGATGGAAGCATCTTTGGATTGATTCTCCTCAACTTTTGACGGAAAGGCTTCTGATTTGGTTTAATGGGGATAGTATGCTGAATGATGTTAGTGTCATATGTTTTTAGATCTGAGTAATCCCACGCAAAAGCATCAGAAAATGAAGACAACAATTTCACATACTCTGCCTTTACCTTTGGTGACAATGACTTTGATAACTTAACCATCTTGGGATTCTCAGCTGTCCCAATATTTACCTCTTCTACCCCTTTCTCAGTTGGCCTCAATGTCGGTTTGCGGGCTACATCATCTTGATCAAACAGTTCTTCCAAAGGAATCAATCCCTTAGGAATGATGTTATCCTTAAGTTGCAGCACTTCCATTTGGTTTATTTGTATGTCATCATTACCGTCATCATGTTCTGTATCTATGGAGTTGTCTTTAAACTTACCCTTATTCTGCAGAAATTCACTAATCTCCTCATCATCCTGAAAGACTTGCCAACATCACTGATTGTCTGGAACGGTGGGGCGGTGTTTCACATGAATCTCGAACTTGTTGCTGGAATTCATTGGAATTTTTAAATTGCTTGCTACCTTAGCAAGTCCATCAGCAACACCATTTTGTATGCGAGGCACACATGTCAAGGTATGATCAGAAAATAATTTCAGAATGTCTAAAACTGCATTACGGTAAGCCCTCATGCGAGGATGCTTGGCCTGAAACTCACCTTTAACCTGCTTTATCACCAACTATGAATCACCATACACTGCAATCCTTTTCGCTTTCTGCTTCTTAAGAATCTTAAGGCCAACAATTATAGCCTCATATTCCGCTTCATTATTAGAACAGTCAAATGCAAGCTTGTAGGAACACACTCTGACATTGCTTGGAACCTTATCCGGAGTGGAAAATGGACTACGAATCCAAACACCAATTCCAGCACCGTCACTGCCCACTGCACCATCAAAATCCATGGTCCAAAGACCATCTTCATCATCCTCTAAATGCTGAAATTGCATCAGTTCTGTTTTTTCTGTTTGCTGCCCATTCTCTTCAGCTGATTGCTCCATAGTAGCTTGTTTTTCTCTTCTTTCTTTTTGCAGAACTTCTCTAAAATTCTCAGTGATTTCTGGTATATCTTTCACCTGAAATAATTGACTATCTATATCATTAAAACTATCAGCAAATAAAACAAATGATTCTAAGTCGGTATGTACATAATTTACAGGATGATTGATAGGCTTCTCCTTGCTAGTTATCATGTATTTCATCTTCTTCTCTCGATATAACTTTCTCATTTGACCGAAGACTGGAATTGTAGCATAAGAGAAATCTAACTGAAGTGTACCTTTCAACTTTTCCCCCCAAGATCTTGAAAGGAGCATACCAAATCGCGGAGGAATGTCCGCCACCACCACATCCATTAAGACATTCTTCGCTGGAATTTGATCTAAGCTTACAACCAAATCTTTGATGAGTCCTATACACCTCACACGGCTGGAATCAAATGAATACAAATCATGATATTTTCTTGTAATGTCTAGTCCCAAATTTTCCATGATCGCCTTTGGCATCAAATTGTGCGAAGCACCCGAATCGAACATGGCATTGTGCAAAACATATTCATGCAACCTCAAACTGATATAAAAGGGAGGAACATCACTGTCAGGGGACTCACCATCTAATGCAGGCCCGAAAATCAATTCTGGCTGATCATCCTCAACATTTACCGTATCAAACATTGGATCAAAGTTCAGAATTTTGGAGACTTGACTGCGGTAGCTGCTGTTCTTCATGATCTCTGTCAAAGGAATAGATATTTTTAATTTGGAAATTTCATTTTCCAAACTAAATGATGTAACTTTCTCAACCTCTTTGACCGGAACTTCCTTCTTTTCAGCCTTATCTTTCACTATGTTTGGCTGATTTACCTTTTCTGCTGATGATACTTTACTAGCTGCGGGATCAATTGTCTCTTTTCCTTTCTTCTATGGTATCGGTGAATCTGCCTTTGGTGCTGAAGCTTCTTTTCGTTTCTGAATTGGATTTATGGGCACATCTCGGTTTCTCAATGAGTATTGCTTCTGTTGAGCGGACAAAGCATTCAAATATCCTCTTTGGTAATCATCTGACTCTTCCTCTAACTCCGCATCATTTGCTAAAATGAAATCTGCATCTTTCTGTGCATCTGAACTTTCTCCATATTCTTCATCCTCAGTAATATAAATAGGCAAATCGTCAGGAGTGAAGAAATGATTTTTCTCACCTGCTACATCATCATCATCGTCTGAATCTTGACTCACAAAATTCTGCAAAAGAGGTGTCTTGATCTGCTGTTGGGCTACCGGCTCTTGTGGTCTTTGTTCACGCTGCTTTATTCTGAACTGTGGCTACTGCTGGCCACGATAGTTTGGATTCCGAATCTGCGTTTCTGGTTTGTCAAGTGTCATCCTTTTGAACATTTTTTCCATCTCACGAAGCAAGTGCTGTTCAGATGTAGATGAGGAAGGCTCTTCCTTTATAGTCACTCTTTTCTCTGCTTTCAACCGTGCTCTCTTATCGTTCAGATTTGCCTCAACACTAACGGCAATCTTCTGCATATCTGCTAAGGTAGGCGGATCTCTGTCGCGTAGTGAATAAGCCATCTCCGGATCAAAACCATCCGGGAATTTAAGAAGAGCTGACTTTTTAGACGGTCTTAAGTCATTTGGAATTGTATTATACACTGTATTGAATCTGATGATATAATCCTGAACGGACTCACCAGGATTACGCTTGATGTTTGTGTACTCTGAAGTGATCTGCAGCGGATCTTTTTTCATCTCCCATCGATCTAAAAATTGTGTCTGAAGCTCTTGCAATGTATTGATACTTCTGGCCTGTAGAGCTCTGAACCATTTACGAACCTCTCCTCCAAAAGTCTGGGCAAACAATCTCATTGAAACATTTTCTGCATCAATTTCATGCAGGTCCAAAAAGTCTGTCATCCGGACAATATGCTGCTGAGCTGATATACTCTGTGGTGTACCATCAAATATGGGAATCTTGCTCTGGTAATCAGCAGGCATAGGATCTAAATTGGCCGGCAAAGCAAGAGGTACAAATCTGGCTGCCATGACTCTTGGCGGATTTATAATCTGCTGTCTCGGAGATACAGGAGGACTGGGAGCAGTAGGTGAACGAGGTGTATGCGGTGGAGACGGAGGTGAAACTACTGTTGATTGCTGATCAGAAATCTCAGGCTGAACGGGAATGGTAGGAATAAAGGAAGGTTCAGTGGGAATCCGTGAACTAGATGCAACTTCAGATGGTCCAAGAGTTTGTGAAGCAGATTCAGTGAATTCGGGAGTGTTGGTAGCCACAATGGAATCTTGCAATTGTTTGTCCAAGTGATATGAAACAAATCTGAATTGCAAATATTCAAAAAACAGTGGATCCGGAACTAATCTTGATAATTCAGTTTCAGAAAAATTTACGAATAACGATGTTTCAAATCGTTCATCGAAAGGAATTTCATCAACATATATAATTTTCACAGGACAGGATGTAGATCTAGAAAGTGATCTAGATCTTCCAGAACTCTCTTGACTTTCTCTTTCAGAACTTTATTGACTTCCTTGTCTTCTAAGAATCCTAGGAATTAGATTTTGATTTTCAAATATCGTTGGTGGATTTGGGTCAGGATTTGACCTAGTATTCCTTCTTGAAGCCAATGTATTGATCTTCTCGGGATAAATTTCAAAGAACACAATCAATTATCTTCAGCCTTTCGACTTCTAGACTCAATCATCCAAAGGTCTAGAATGAAGAAGTATACTGGGGTAATTTTCAAATCAAGTGCTGCATTCACAAGCTTACCGGAGATCGACTGAAGCAGCGTTTATCTACTACCGCTTATGCATAGCAAAAGCGTTTCGAAAGCTACGTGGCGTGACTTCAGACTCCGTCTAAGACTTATGAAACAAACACATCAACAAGAAAACCATTGAGATTTTGTACTTCCCAATATGGTCGCCACTATGTTAGCGCTCAAATCTACCTTAGGTTGAAATAAGGTGAAACTCAAGGCTACATCAAACCACGCTCATCCTCGTAGCTAGCCCTACGAGGATAGGAGAGGGCTCTCTCCGGGTCTATCTCAGAAAATTCTTTCAGAGGGGCTGAGATGACTTAAAATGAACAATGAATACTGATTTTAGGCTAATAAAGAGATAGGAATGTTTGATTTTGATTTTTGGGTTTTCGTTGGAGAAATGGGAAAAAAAAAATTTGGGTCCGGGGATAAGGTCAGATCTTTGCAGATTTCGAGTTGGGGCGAGGTAGGCAATAGTCTTAATGCTTTTGATTGGATATATGGATGGATCAGAATGAAAAGGAGATGAAAAGGGAAAGGATGAACATGGATCCTTTTCAAACAGGCGAAAACATGAAAAACTAAATGAATTCAAAGGCAGAGCACTGTGAACAATGGATTCAACCTCATCTACTCATTCATTTAATTTAAGAAGCATAAGTAAGAAATGGCATACATTAAACATGAAGGAACTTACAATAAACTGAGAGAAAACACCATTAAGAACTGAAAGCCACAAGAATCCCAACAGGTGCTACAAAACCTCTGATCTTTCCTTAGCCAAAATATGAAAAATATGTACAATGTGTGCCAAAGTTTCCCAAGAGTCCAACCTGTAGAATGTCTCACAAATTACAATATATAGATCACTCTAACCCCTCCCCACACCTCTAGGTGTCTAAATCCTCCTTCTAGGAGCATTTCCAACAAATTCTAATCAAGGAGCTAAAATCTAGGCAGCTAACAACTTGCCTCTAAAAGAGTGGAAACTGATTCATTTACATGATTTTCACTTTTTTGAGAGTGAATCTTCTAGAATAGGTAAAAATGAGCCAAAGTTACATGCCAACCATCAATTTACATCATGAAAACCCAAAAATTTCATCCACAAGCAAAAATGGTCCCAACTGGTCGAATTTCTGAGCTGGAAGTTGAAAATTCAGCCAAAAATCTATGTGGGTAGCGCGCCTGAGCTGAGTGGGTATCGCGCCTTTCAGCCTGATTTTGAGGAACTTCCCGGCATCCAAATTGAGCTCATGATAGCTCGTTAGAAAGCCCTGGATGTTGGCTATCCAACCCAAGTGGAATTTCTCCATTTGGAGCTCATTTTCCCCTCCAAAACGTCATTCTCCCTGCAGTACTTCCTGCTGGTGCAAAAGGTGGCAGCAAGTTGGTTTTCATGGTGTTTTTGAGCTTTTTGACCATCCAGAATCTGATGAAATGGTTCGGAAATTCCTGAGGATGCATAACTTACCATGAAAAATCCAAAAATGAAAATATTTCCTTCAGCAAGTGTCCCGAAAAAAATTGAGCATATGGATGCGCTACCCGTATAGCTGAAAAACCTGTTTTTAGACCAAAATATTTCAAAATGACAAAAATTTCTCCGAATTTGCTCAAATTCGGAGTGAAGACCCTCCATCATGTATCATGCCCAGCCAATGAAGCCTCAGCCAAAATCTGGAGTGGATTAGGCCTTTTCTGCCGTTTTATTGCTTCGCTCAACCTCCTCTTCAGAATCTTCATTCTCGCTTTGCAGACATGCATGCGAGCCCAATAATGGCCTTTCATGTGACGAAGCATGTATTTATCTCTATTGGCCTTTGCCAACAACTTCTCCAGATGAATTTTAACATGCGTGAGTTCAGTCTCTCGCTCAACTGGTGTCATATCACCTGGTCTCTTCCAGGCAAATTGTCGATCCTCACGGATTCAACGCAACTCATAAAGTGTGTGCTCATCCTCTAGATGTTTTTTGCACTCCTCCATATAGTTTATCACCCATTGAGCCTTCTGCAGTTTATCTTTCAGCGTGTCATTCTCGGCCCTTTGCTCCTGGATGATCTCCCTCAGTTTCGAGCTAGGAGAGCTCGCATCAACATCAATGATTGTGAAATCTGTGTCCCGGCCTCCTGATGGGCCCTCATCATGCATGGGATTCTTGCCCCTATCCTAGATCTGTACCTATGTTGAAGAAGAAGGCGAGACCCCTTCCACATCATGTGGAGATAATACTCGCTCTACTGATGAAGTCGGCAAGACCCCTTCCACCCTGGGTGGAGATAATACTCGCCATGTAGCTGCAAATAAGGCCTTGTGGCCTCGGTGATATGTCACAAACAATGGAGCGCTGATATGCTCAATCTCAGAAATGCCAGGCTGGTGTGAACGCTCCCCCGCATCATGAACTACCTCGGGAGGCGGCTGAGACGCTGTGAAAAAGTCACGGGAGATGAAATCCTCCCAAGCGATGCCCTGCTGTGCCAACTGATGTAACACTATGATCTTGATCAAAGCGTAATGATATATACTTCTATGCTGCTGTGTTGGGCTCTTCTTCTGTACAAAAATCATCATCCTCTCTATGTTGCGATACATGAAGTACGAAATGTTCATCATACGTACCCTTGTGAAGTGCATCAACAAACGAACATGGTACGCAAAGAGACGCGAGAATCTGCCCTCGCAACTGAAATACTGAATGATGAGTTTAATCAGTGGTGCAAACTCATCCCTCAGGAATCTGAAAGGAAAAACTCTGCCCAAGTGCCTCATATACCCAGGTTTGATGTATGGCTCATAGTGGAATTTCTCTAACTGCTGACGTTTGTTCCATTCCTCCCCTAAATTTGGTATGCCAGTGGCCTGAGCAATAGTCATTGGTGACAGAATGAAATCTACTCCAGCGAGATTTACACGGCCATCATGTAAATGTAGAACAAACAGACGAGCTAATTCACGATGAAGCTGGGTTTGTGAAATCATTTCACAGAATCGAAAACATGACTGAACCCGAAAACAATCCATTGCAAGTGGACATGCCTGCAATTGAGCAAAAGCAGTAGGCTCCTCCTTGAGATGTTTACCACCTTTGCCACCTCTGTGAGGCCTCCGTGGCACATTACCCTCTACCGTGGAATCACTGTCAGACTCCTGCTCATAAATTGAATCTGTCTCTGACATGGCTTTGAACAAGGTATTTGCAATATGGATGCTGATATAGGTGCAGTGAAGGAAAAGTTTTAATGTATGTTCAAAACCCAATAGATGTCACCCAAGTACCCAAGTATCACAGGAAAACAAAATCATAATGAGGATGACTCTGTTTTAATGGCATAAAAACTATCACTGTTTTGATCACAAGTAAGTTTGACAAATGAATACCAAATGCAGATGTATGGTACAATTTTATAATGATGGCCAAAATTTTTCAAAGGGGAAACAAGTATGGGACTGTGTTTTATGAACTGGAGAATAGGGACAACATAACGATAACCATAGTGACACAAATGGCCATGACAGTGGCAATAGAATGATGATGACAACAGTGATAAGATTATGGTGATGGAGGCTATAGACTAGTCAACATGAAACTGTGCAAAAACATGAAAGGGCATGACAGCAGTGATAAGATGATAACTGAGGGCGTGAGGATCACGTACACAACGTGCCAGGGCATGAGCATATTTACCATTCAAGAGTTTTCAAACTTTTCATAAAACTGTCCATATATTTTCAAAACCCTTGAGGAATTAATTTGCATGTGAATGTAGGGTTTATACATTTCTCTCCAAGCATGGCCTGTTTCCCAACATCAATAACATCACAACCATTGTTAAAAATCTATTGAGCAATGATAAAAACCTGTTTGCAAGTTGCTGGAGTCGATTTGAAACAAAACTGGGCGCAAAACAAAAATTTCTGGGCTCTGTTGCTGTGTGGGTAGCGCCCCTGCCCAATGGGTAGTGCACACCAAGTGGGTAGCGCCTGTGTTATTTAACACTGGCCGTGGCATTTAAGTGGGTAGCGCGCACTCCAAACTCTCTCCACAACTATGAATACGTGGCTTCGGCCTTCAAATACTCAATTTCGACTTCTGCCTTGCATATTTTTTGCAAATTATTTTGTTTGCCATGTTTATATATGAACAAATATCTCACCTAATCAGATTTGATTTCAAATTTGTTTGATAACCCACTTTCATAATGTTTGGCATTTTGACATTTGGTCATTTAATACAATGTTTCTCTTTGGCTTTTCTAAGTTTTGGACTAAAAATACTTGTTTGTCTTTTGCAGCGATGCGGAACTTGGCTTTGGAAAAGATCAGAGGCTTGCACTAAAGCTTCTTATGATGAAATAAATACAATTATTACAAAAATGAAATTAGACAATTTCTAGTTCCAAAACAGAGTTTTGGACTAGAAATGTCTTCAAATGCTTTTGATGATAAAAATGTGAAATAGAAAACTTGCGAAACCAACCTCATGGCCTGTGGGCTTTATGACATGTATGCATAGGACCTGAAAACCCTAGACTCTAGGACTAAAGACTCTTTTTAACGAAACTGATCTTTAATGACCATGAATGAAATGACGATAAACTTCAGTGATTTTTGAGGAATTTTTAAATAGCCCTGCAGGTATAAGCATGAGGAAACACATGACAACCAGACCCCCTCGTCAGTCAATGGCATGCTCCTAGCGAAATGCAACGTAGTGGAACAAGCGAGACACCTAAGAATGAATATGCAAAAAGCGAAATGATATCTGACAGAGGGCTGTAAGGACCGACTCTAACATTGGCTCCAATGGGGATGGTGGCTCCATGGAGATGCCAAGAACGACAGATCTCTAGGGAAGTCAGACAGTGCCTTCATCCATTGGGCGATGGAGTCATTATTTCAACAAATAAAACAAAACTTTCGAAAGATTTATTGACTGCAAACTTGACTGAAAAGCGACTGAAACTTGACCAAAACTGACTCAATTCTAAAACTGAAAAGACTGATAAAACTGACTTGACAAACTTCAAACGAACCAACCTCCATCTCCAGAATTATAGCCTTCGCTCCGGGCCCCAGACTGAAGATGAGAGATCAGTACACACTTGTAATAAAACAGAAATAAAATGATATATACAAAGATGATGAAATCAACAGAAAATACTCAAAAGTGGTATCGCTTCAGCAACCGACCATTGATCGGTCCTCCAGGACAATCATCTCCATTCATTTCCTTGAGAAGAAAGGCGTTTTGACCACGATACGCTGCAATCTTAAAAGGACCCTTCCATAGGTTTTCAAATTTACCGTGCTTTCCCTTATCTTCATTCCGAGCATCCCATTTCAAAACCACCTCATCCAACTGAAACTTATCTACTTTTTCCTTTCTGTCGTAAATCTTCTTTATGCGCTCCTGCAACTTGAAAGTATTTTGAAATACCTCTTCCTGTGTCTGTTGTAAATGAATCATCTGATTAATCCTCCGCTGCATGGGATCTTCCTCGCTACCAGCTTCCTGAAGCAATTTGACCACCGGGACAACAAGTGAAGTAGGAAAAACCATATCTATTCCGTACACCAACTCAAAAGGAGACATGCCAATAGACTTTTTATGACTTACCCTATCAGCCCACAGTGCATTCACTAACTTCTTGTGCCAACCCTTTTTGTTGATTTCCATTAATTTCTTAATGATATTAACCAAGGATTTATTTGAAGATTCTGCCAAGCCATTCCCTTGTGGATGGTAGGCAGTCGAATGTCCCAAACTGATATTATACTTATAGCAAAATTCAACCATCCTTTTAGACTTGAAGGCTGCTGCATTATCTATGATTATTTTACTAGGACACCCAAAACGTGACAGAATATTGTTCTCAAGAAAAGAGATAATTACCGCATCCGTGGCCTGTCGAGTGGGAATCGCCTCAATCCATTTTGTGAAGTAGTCCGTAGCTGTCAATATCCATCTATGCTGTCTGGAAGATGCTGGGTGGATTTCCCCGATAAAATCCAATCCCCACTGCTGGAATGGTGCACTAACTTCAATTGGTTTTAGAGGCAAAGGCTGTAGTTTCTACTTCCCTTCGAAAATTTGACACTCATGACAATTTTTAACAGCCTTAAATACATCAGAAAACAAAGAAGGCCAATAATACCCTGCCCTTAGAATCTTATTCGCTGTGGTCTTCCAAAACAAATGGCCTCCGCAGTCACCTTTGTGAAAGTCCTCCAAAACTCTTTGAGCTTCCTCCTCTACCAAACAATTCAACAACACTCCCCCAGGGTCTTTCCAATACAATGCAGAATTCAATATACAAAATTTTGCAGCTCTCAACTTCAATGTTCTACTCTTATTTCTAGGCATCCCGGGAGGTGGAGACAAATTCTGAAGCACGTATAAAATGTCAGCATACCAAGGGGAAGAAACAAAAATATCGGATACCTGAACTGACGTACTTTCCTCATCTTCATCAGACATGGCAGCAATCAAATTTATGTCTAGAGCATGCAGATTTGTTTCAGCCATGAGCTTGGCGAGTCCTTTTCCTTTGATCAGCTTGGTCGGTTTAATCTCCACATCGTACTCTAACAACGCAGCGATCCACTTACCTCTTCTTCCTTCTGGATCTGCCTGTACCAAAACATCTTTAACTGCTGCGTTAGGGACATATGCTGTAATATGGGAATGCAATATGTACACACGGAAATCCTTCAAAGCCTTTACAAGCACAAGTGCTTGTTTCTCAATGATATTATACTTCAATGCTCCATCTCTTATGATCCGACTGAAGAAAGCAATGGGCTTCTCAACTCCATCCCTTTTTTGCATCAAAACAGCTGCCAATGTGTGCTCAGAAGCAAAAGAAAATAAAATGAAGTCCTGTGTGTAATCCGGGCTGATTAAAATAGGTGCTGAGGAAAGAGCTATCTTTACCAAATTGAATGATTTCACCGCCTCTTCTGTCCACTTTACCTGACTGTCCTTTTTCAGCATGTTCGTGATTTCTCTAAGGTGCTCTGCAAGATTTGGAATAAAACGACGCAGAAAATTCATTTTACCATTAAATGACTGTATTTCTTTCTTGTTCCGGGGCTGTTCAATCTGCTGTATGGCTTCAACACGTGCAGGGTCAACTCGAATGCCATCTTTCGATATGATGTGGCCAAGGAGCTTGCCTTCATCCATGGCAAAAAGAATCTTTTTCGGATTCAGCGAAATGCCATATTTTCTGCACTTCTGGAAAACAATTTTCAAATGATATAAATGTTCCTCATCAGAATTTGAAAACACAGTTAAATCATCAAGGTAAACAACTAAAAACACATCTTTCTCGTTGGCAAAAGCCATGTCCATTGCACGCTGAAAGGTAGCGCCTGCATTCTTTAAACCAAACGACATTTTTGCATAATGAAATGTTCCCCAAGGAGTGGTGAACGCAGTCTTGTCACGATCATCTTCCTGCACTAAAATCTGATTATAACCCGAGTATCCGTCGAGTAGTGACATCCTTGATGCTCCAACTACTCGCTGCAATATATGGTCCATTTTTGGCAGCGGATAATTGTCTTTTAATGATACCTTATTCAAATTTCTGAAGTCAATACATAAACGGATCTCACCTGTCTTCTTTCTCACGGGCACCAAATTTGATATCCAATCTGAAAATCGTATAGGCACAATGATTCCTGACTTATACAACCAGTTTACCTCTTTTTTGATCGATGGTAGCAGCTTTGGATTGATTCTCCTCAACTTTTGACGGAAAGGCTTTTGATTTGGTTTGATGGGGATAGTATGCTGAATGATGTTAGTGTCATATGTTTTTAGATCTGAGTAATCCCACGCAAAAGCATCAGAAAATGAAGACAACAATTTCACATACTCTGCCTTTACCTTTGGTGACAATGATTTTGATAACTTAACCATCTTAGGATTCTCAGCTGTCCCAATATTTACCTCTTCTACCCCTTTCTTGGTTGGCCTCAATGTTGGTTTGCGGGCTACATCGTCTTGGTCAAACAATTCTTCCAAAGGAATCAATCCCTTAGGAATGATGTTATCCTTAAGTTGCAGCACTTCCATTTGGTTTATTTGTATGTCATCATTACCATCATCATGTTCTGTATCTATGGAGGTGTCTTTAAACTTACCCTTATTCTGCAGAAAATCACTAATCTCCTCATCATCCTGAAAGACTTGCCAACATCGCTGATTGTCTGGAACGGTGGGGTGGTGTTTCACATGAATCTAGAACTTGTTGCTGGAATTCATTGGAATTTTTAAATTTCTTGTTGCCTTAGCAAGTCCATCAGCAACACCATTTTGTATGCGGGGCACACATGTCAAGGTATGATCAGAAAATAATTTCAGAATGTCTAAAACTGCATTACGGTAAGCCCTCTTGCGAGGATGCTTTGCCTGAAACTCACCTTTAACCTGCTTTATCACCAACTCTGAATCACCATACACTGCAATCCTTTTCGCTTTCAGCTTCTTAAGAATCTTAAGGCTAGCAATTAGAGCCTCATATTCCGCTTCATTATTAGAACAGTCAAATGCAAGCTTGTAGGAACACACTCTGACATTGCTTGGAACCTTATCTGGAGCGGAAAATGGACTACGAATCCAAACACCAATTCCAGCACCGTCACTGCCCACTGCGCCATCAAAATCCATGGTCCAAAGACCATCTTCATTGTCCTCTAAATGTTGAAATTGCGTCAGCTCTGTTTTTCCTGTTTGCTGCCCATTGTCTTCAGCTGATTGCTCCACAATAGCTTGTTTCTCTCTTCTTTCTTTTTGCAGAACTTCTCTAAAATTCTCAGTGATTTCTGGTATATCTTCCACCTGAACTAATTGACTATCTATATCATTAAAACTATCAGCAAATAAAACAAACGATTCTAAGTCGGTATGTACATAATTTACAGGATGATTGATAGGCTTCTCCTTGCTAGTTATCATGTATTTCATCTTCTGCTCTCGATATAACTTTCTCATTTGACCGAAGACTAGAATTGTAGCATAAGAGAAATCTAACTGAAGTGTAACTTTCAACTTTTCCCCCCAAGATCTTGAAAGGAGCATACCAAATCGCGGAGGAATGTCCACCACCACCACGTCCATTAAGACATTCTTTTCTGGAATTTGATCTAAGCTTACAACCAAATCTTTGATGAGTCCTATACACCTCACACGGCTGGAATCAAATGAATACAAATCATGATATTTTCTTGTAATGTCTAGTCCCAACTTTTCCATGATCGCCTTTGGCATCAAATTGTGCGAAGCACCCGAATCGAACATGGCATTGTGCAAAACATATTCATGCAACCTCAAACTGATATAAAAGGGAGGAACATCACTGTCAAGGGACTCACCATCTAACGCAGGCCCAAAAATCAATTCTGGCTGATCATCCTCAATATTTACCGTATCGAACATTGGATCAAAGTTCAGAATTTTGGAGACTTGACCGCGGTAGCTGCTGTTCTTCATGATCTCTGTCAAAGGAATAGATATTTTTAATTTGGAAATTTCATTTTCCAAACTAAATGCTGAAACTTTCTCAACCTCTTTGACCGGAACTTCCTTCTTTTTAGCCTTATCTTTCACTATGTTTGGCTGATTTACCTTTTCTGCTGATGATACTTTACTAGCTGCGGGATCAATTGTCTCTTTTCCTTTCTTCTGTGGTATCGGTGAATCTGCCTTTGGTGTTGAAGCTTCTTTTCGTTTCTGAATTGGATTTATGGGCACATCTCGGTCTCTCAATGAGTATTGCTTCTGTTGAGCGGACAAGGCATTCAAATATCCTCTTTGGTAATCATCCGACTCTTCCTCTAAATCTGCATCATTTGCTAAAATGAAATCTTCATCTTTCTGTGCAGCTGAACTTTCTCCATATTCTTCATCCTCAGTAATATAAATAGGCAGATTGTCGGGAGTGAAGAAATGATTTTGCTCACCTGCTACATCATCATCATCGTCTGAATCTTGACTCACAAAATTCTGCAAAAGAGGTGTCTTGATCTACTGCTGGGCTGCCGGCTCTTGTGGTCTTTGTTCACGCTGCTTTATTCTGAACTGGGGCTGCTGCTGGGCACGATAGTTTGGATTCTGAATCTGCGTTTCTGGTTTGTCAAGTGTCATCCTTTTGAACATTTTTTCCATCTCACGAAGCAAGTGCTGTTCGGATGTAGATGTGGAAGGCTCTTCCTTTATAGTCACTCTTTTCTCTGCTTTCAACCGTGCTCTCTTATCGTTCAAATTCGCCTCAACACTAACGGCAATCTTCTGGGAATTTAAGAAGAGCTGAATTTTTAGACAGTCTTAAGTCATCTGGAATTGCATTATACAATGTATTGAATCTGATGATATAATCCTGAACGGACTCACCAGGATTACGCTTGATGTTTGTGTACTCTGAAGTGATCTGCAGCGGATCTTTTTTCATCTCCCATCGATCTAAAAACTGTGTCTGAAGCTCTTGCAATGTATTGATACTTCTGGCTTGTAGAGCTCTGAACCATTTACGAACCTCTCCTCCAAAATTCTGGGCAAACAATCTCATTAAAACATTTTCTGCATCAATTTCATGCAGGTCCAAAAAGTCTGTCATCCGGAAAATATGCTGCTGAGCTGATATACTTTGTGGTGTACCATCAAATATGGGAATCTTGCTCTGGTAATCAGTAGTCATAGGATCTAAATTGGCCGGCAAAGCAAGAGGTGCAAATCTAGCTACCATGACTCTTGGCGGATTTATAATCTGTTGTCTCGGAGAAACAGGAGGACTGGGAGCAGTAGGTGAACGAGGTGTATGCGGTGGAGACGGAGGAGAAACTACTATTGATTGCTGATCAGAAATCTCAGGCTGAACGAGAATGGTGGGGATAAAGGAAGGTTCAGTGGGAGTCCGTGAACTAGATGCAACTTCAGATGGTCCAAGAGTTTGTGAAGCAGATTCAGTGAATTCGGGAGTGTTGGTAGCCACAATGGAATCTTGCAATTGTCTGTCCAAGTGATATGAAACAAATCTGAATTGAAAATCTTCAAAAAACAATGGATCCGGAACTAATCTTGATAATTCAGTTTCAGAAAAATTTACAAATAAGGATGTTTCAAATCGTTCATCAAAAGGAATTTCATCAACATATATAATTTTCACAGGACAGGATGCAGATCTAGAAAGCGATCTAGAACTTCCAGAACTCTCTTGACTTTCTCTTTCAGAACTTTCTTGACTTCCTTGTCTTCTAAGAATCCTAGGAATCAGATTTGGATTTTCAAATATCGTTGGTGGATTTGGGTCAGGATTTGACCTAGTATTCCTTCTTGAAGCCAGTGTATTGATCTTCTCGGGATAAATTTCAAAGAACACAATCAATTATCTTCAGCCTTTCGACTTCTAGACTCAATCATCCAAAGGTCTAGAACGAACAAGTATACTGGGGTAATTTTCAAATCAAGTGCTGCATTCACAAGCTTACCGGAGATCGACTGAAGCAACGTTTATCTACTACCGCTTATGCATATCAAAATCGTTTCGAAAGCTACCTGGCGTGACTTCAAACTCCGTCTAAGACTTATGAAACAAACACATCAACAAGAAAACCATTGAGATTTTGTACTTCCCAGTATGGTCGCCACTATGTTAGCGCTCAAATCTACCTTAGGTTGAAATAAGGTGAAACTCAAGGCTACATCAAACCACGCTCAGCCTCGTAGCTAGCCCTACGAGGACAAGAGAGGGCTCTCTCCGGGTCTATCTCGGCAAATGTTTTCAGAGGGGCTGAGATGACTTAAAATGAACAATGAATACTAATTTTAGGCTAGTAAAGAGATAGGAATTTTTGATTTTGATTTTTGGGTTTTCGTTGGAGAAATGGGAAAAAACAATTTTGGGTCCGGGGATAACGTCAGATATTTGCAGATTTCGAGTTGGGGCGAGGTAGGAAATAGTCTTAATGATTTTGATTGGATATATGGATGGATCAGAATGAAAAGGAGCTAAAAAGGGCAAGGATGAACATGGATCCTTTTCAAACAGGCGAAAACATGAAAAACTAAATGAATTCAAAGGCAGAGCACTGTGAACAATGGATTCAACCTCATCTACTCATTCATTTAATTTAAGAAGAATAAGTGAGAAATGGCATACATTAAACATGAAGGAAATTACAATAAACTGAGAGAAAACACCATTAAGAACTGAAAGCCACAAGAATCCCAACAGGTGCTGCAAAACCTTTGATCTTTCCTTAGCCAAAATATGAAAAATATGTACAATGTGTGCCAAAGTTTCCAAAGAGTCCAACCTGTAGAATGTCTCACAAATTACAATATATAGATCACTCTAACCCCTCACCACACCTCTAGGGGTCGAAATCCTCCTTCTAGGAGCAGTTCCAACAAATTCTAATCAAGGAGCTAAAATCTAGGCAACTAACAACTTGCCTCTAAAAGAGTGGAAACTGATTCATTTACATGATTTTCACTTTTTGAGAGTGAATCTTCTAGAATAGGTAAAAATGAGCCAAAGTTACATGCCAACCATAAATTTACATCATGAAAACCCAAAAATTTCATCCACAAGCAAAACTGGTCCCAACTGGTCGAATTTCTGAGCTGGAAGTTGAAAATTCAGCCAAAAATCTATGTGGGTAGCGCGCCTGAGCTGAGTGGGTAGCGCACCTTTCAGCCTGATTTTGAGGCACTTCCAGGCATCCAAATTGAGCTCATGATAGCTCGTTGGAAATCCCTGGATGTTGGCTATCCAACCCAAGTGGAATTTCTCCATTTGGAGCTCATTTTCACCTCCAAAACGTCATTCTTCCAGAAGTACTTCCTGCTGGTGCAAAAGGTGGTAGCAAGGTGGTTTTCATGGTGTTTTTGAGCTTTTTGACCATCCAGAATCTGATGAAATGCTTAAGAAATGCCTGAGGATGCATAACTTACCATGAAAAATCCAAAATGCAAATATTTCATTCAGCAAGTGTCCCGAAAAAAAGTGAGCATATGAACGCGCTACCCGTATAGCTGAAAAACCTATTTTTAGACCAAAATATTTCAAAATGACAAAAATTTCTCCGAATTTGCTCAAATTCGGAGTGAAGACCCTCCATCATGTATCATGCCCAGCCAACGAAGCCTCAGCCAAAATCTGGAGTGGATTAGGCCTTTTCCTCCGTTTTATTGCTTCGCTCAACCTCCTCTTCAGAATCTTCATTCTTGCTTTGCAGACATGCATGCGAGCCCAATAATGGCCTTTCATGTGATGAAGCATGTCTTTCTCTCTATTGGATTTTTCCAAAAACTTCTCCAGATGAATGTTAACATGCGTGAGTTCAGTCTCTCGCTCAACTGGTGTCATATCACCTGGTCTCTTCCGGGCCAATTGTCGATCCTCACGGATTCGACGCAGCTCATAAAGTGTGTGCTCATCCTCTATCTGTTTGTTTCAAGACCGTTTCCGTATATTTTATCACCCACTGAGCCTTCTGCAATTTATCTTTCAGCGTGTCATTCTCGGCCCTTTTCTCCTGGATGATCTCCCTCAGTTTCGAGCTAGGAGAGCTCGCATCAACATCAATGATCGTGAAATCTGTGTTCCGGGTCTCCTGATGGGCCCTCATCATGCATGGGCTTCTCGCCCCTATCCTGTATCTGTACCTGTGCTGAAGAAGAAGGTGAGACCCCTTCCACATCATGTGGAGATAATACTCACTCTGCTGATGGAGTCGGCAAGACCCCTTCCACCCTGGGTGGAGATAATACTCGTCGTGTAGCTGCAAATAAGGCCCTGTGGCCTCGCTGATATGTCACAAACAATGGAGCGCTGGTATGCTCGACCTCAGGGATGTCCGGCTAATGTGAAGGCTCTCCCTCATCATAAACTACCTCGGGAGGCGGCTGTGGCACTGTGAAGAAGTCACGGGAGATGAAATCCTCCCAAGTAATGCCCTGCTGTGCCAACTGATGTAACACTATGATCTTGATCAAAGCGTAGTGATATATACTTCTATGCTGCTATGCTGGGCTCTTCTTCTGTACAAAAATCATCATCCTCTCTATGTTACGATACATGAAGTACGGAATGTTCATCATACGCACCCTTGTGAAGTGCATCAGCAAACGAACATGGTACACAAAGAGACGCGTGAATCTGCCCTCGCAACTGAAATACCGAATGATGAGTTTCATCAGCGGTGCAAACTCATCCCTCAGGAATCTGAAAGGAAAAACTCTGCCCAAGTGCCTCATACACCCAGGTTTGATGTATGGCTCATAGTGGGATTTCTCTAACTGTCGACGTTTGTTCCATTCCTCTCCTAAATTTGGTATGCCGCTGGCCCGAGCAATAGTCATTGGTGACAGAATGAAATCTACTCCAAAATGAGATTTACACGGCCATCATGTAAATGTAGAACAAATAGACGAGATAATTCACGATGAAGTCGGGTTTGTGAAATCATTACGTAATCGAAAACATGATCGAACCCGAAAAACAATCCATCATGTGACATGCTCGCAATTGAGCCAAAGAAGTAGGCTCCTCCCCGAGATGTTTACCACCTTTGCCACCTCCGTGAGGCCTCCGTGGCACATTACCCTCTGTTGTGGAATCACTGTCAGACTCCTGCTCATAAACTGAATCTGTCTCTGACATGGCTTTGAACAAGATATTTGCAATATGGATGCTGATATAGGTGCAGTGAAGGCAAAGTTTTAATGTATGTTCAAAACCCAATAGATGTTACCCAAGTACCCAAGTATCATAGGAAAACAAAATCATAATGAGGATGACTCTGTTTTAATGGCATAAAAACTATCTCTGTTTTGATCACAAGTAAGTTTGACAAATGAATACCAAATGCAGATGTATGGTACAATTTTATAATGATGGCCAAAATTTGTCAAAGGGGCAACAAGTATGGGACTGTGTTTTATGAACTGGAGAATAGGGACAACATGACGATAACCATAGTGACACAAATGGCCATGACAGTGGCAATAGAATGATGATGACAACAGTGATAAGATTATGGTGATGGAGGCTATAGACTAGTCAACATGAAACTGTGCAAAAACATGAAAGGGCATGACAGCAGTGATAAGATGATAACTGAGGGCGTGAGGATCATGTACACAACGTGCCAAGGCATGAGCATATTTACCATTCAAGAGTTTTCAAACTTTTCATAAAACTGTCCATATATTTTGAAAACCCTTGAGGAATTAATTTGCATGTGAATGTAGGGTTTATACATTCCTCTCCAAGCATGGCCTGTTTCCCAACATCAATAACATCACAACCATTGTTAAAAATCTACTGAGCAATGATAAAAACCTGTTTGCAAGTTGCTGGAGTCGATTTGAAACAAAATTGGGCGCAAAACAAAAATTTCTGGGCTCTGTTGCTGTGTGGGTAGCGCCCCTGCCCAATGGGTATCGCGCACCAAGTGGGTAGCGCCTGTGTTATTTAACACTGGCCGTGGCGTTTAAGTGGGTAGCGCGCACCAAGTGGGTAGCGCGCACTCCAAACTCTATCCACAACTATGAATACGTGGCTTCGGCCTTCAAAAACTCAATTTCGACTTCTGCCTTGCGGATTTTTTGCAAATGATTTTGTTTGCCATGTTTATATATGAAGAAATGTCT